>JAEHOE010000026.1:600000-1133519 GCA_016858145.1 Edaphochlamys debaryana | reverse complement strand
CACCACAGGATGCGCCCCCTCGGGCTCCGCAGCGCCCCCCGCGGCCACTCGCTTAAGGGCGATGGACGTGGGGCTTACAGGAGGTTGTGCTGCCAGGGAACTGTGTACGCCAAGAGCGCGGGACTGGGCAAGGCCGGCCACATCGTGAGCGCGCCTTCCCAAGCGACCAGCCAAGCCAGTAGAGCATTGCCTCGCCTTTTGTACGAACGACACGCTGTGCAGTCCCTAGGTGCCGACCCTGGCTGTGCGAGCAAACGTACGGCAAACCTGTCTGGGCGCTAGAGGCCACGGCTGCAAGGTTTGAGCGGCTCATGCTGTAGGGAAGATGCAATTTTGATGCTTGGAAGACAACGGGGCCCGCGCAGCGACTGCGAGGGTGCTCAAGTTTCCGAAGACTTTTAGGCGGTAGTGAGATGGCGCTCAGATTGTGCTGGGCGTGGCATGCCGTGCATGCCATGTGCGTGTCTGGCTCCCCGCCTGCCCCTGGCCCCCGCACCCCCTCCAGCCCCCCAGCCAGCACCAGCAACAAACTCTACAAACGCTAAACAACCCAAGCTTGGTTGACAGTTGTACCTGTCATAACCGTGCTCGTACAACGGTTACAACCACCTCGTGTGTGTTTCGCTGCCCTGCAATGATCCCCCCTTCCCCCCGCCAGATGGTGAAACACGCTCGGGATCAGGCGTTATCAGGCGAGCAGCAGCCAGCAGCGCGGGGGGGGCAGCTGGGGTTGCACAGCAGGCCGACGAGGGTGCGGCACGGAGGGGGATGAGGCAGAGGCCGTGGAGTCTGGGGGTGAGGTGGACACGCCCCCTGGAGAGGGGGCCGCGGCGCCGGCTGCTAAAGAGAGGCGGCACCGCGGCCCCCAGCGGGACAAGGACGAGCTGGGGCCGAGGCGGCAGCCAAGCGTGATAGAACAGCTGTCAAGCACCGCCTGCGTCTGGCGGCTGTTAAAGCTGCGCATACGGCCGAGGCCACCCATCCCAACTCAGAGTGGGGTCCCGAAGCAGCACGGCTGCTGGGGAAGTGGCTGGCGGTGAACCCAGACGTGGAGCCACCAAAGAAGCCGGAAGAGCTGTGCCGGCGCTGGGCTGCGCGGCTTGGAGCCCAACGGAGGGGCATCTGGGGTCCAGAACGCGCCACGCTCTGGGCCCACGGAAGGTGCCGGAGGCGAAAGCCCTGCTCGCACTAGCAATGGTGCTCGACAAGGCGCCCAGCAGCAAGGAGGCGATGCTGGGCGGTCCCCGAGTTCAAGGATCTCCTGGACAGCTGCAGCGAGGCAAGAGGGGCTGGTCAGGGCGGGTGGAGAAGCAGAAGGGGCATGGGCAGCAAGCCTCAGCTGTTGCGGGTCTGGCCTGAAGCTTTCCCGCATCCCCCCCGCCTTCCCCACAGGATCCCGCCGACCCCGTGAGCCTGAGGGCGCTGTGGGACGCCATTATGGAGTGTGAGCCAAGGCTGAGCAAGGCGCTGCTGGTGGAGTTCAAGAAGCCGCTGAAACCAGAGGTGATAAGGCGCGCGTGGAGTGCGCAATCAAGTGGCTCCGCAAGGTGATGGGTTTTGCGAGCGGACGAGGCCTTCCGGCTGCCCACCAGCGTGGAGGACCTGAAGCGCGGGCCCTGGGACTGGATCTCGCGCATCCTCCGGCGAGAGGCGCGCGCGGGAGGGGACAGGGAGGGAGGGAGGGAGGGATAGTCGAGGGGAGAGAGGGAAGAGTCGAGCAAGGGGAAAGCATGGGCCAGGAAGGTGTACAGGGGGCACAGGACGCTGGGCAGCTGAGCAAGCACGCATCAGGTTAACTACCTATCATGCTTATACCGTTTTGGTATTATTGCGGTGGAGCCAGGCGGGGCCCCGCCTCAGAGTGAGGCAAGGGGGGCTTGTCTGGCATGTTGGCCGCGTGGGATGGACATGTCCGAAGCCGTGACGAGGGGGTTAGCAGGGAAACGCGTGTCACGATGCTTATACGATATTGCTGCTGGTGCGAAGTCCGGGGCTGATCCCCCTGGATAGCGGATGCGCGATTCCGTTGTGCGGGAGTCGGGGAGTGGGGGACGCGGGGGGAGGCGGGGCCCCGCGTATGCCGAACGGTCGCGGTGATTGTCGCCGCGTCAAGCCGCTTCTAACCGATGCTATGTGCTTATCTGCACACACCTGTAGTCATAACAGAGCGTGGACCCAGGTCGCCAGCTTTATCCAGAGCCCTCCGCGCAACGCCCATCCTCGATTGCGCTAAGCTGGCGCCAGCTCAGAGCCCTTCCGACAAGCCCCTCCGCGCTGCCGGTAGACGCACAAGCGAGTTGGTGTCACTGAGACGTAGCCAGCGAGCTTACGGCTTCGATCTAGCGAAGCTTTTTGCTGCGAAACCGTGACGGGGCCGCTCGGCCTCACTGCCTCCTAAAAGTCGTCGGAAAACTTGGCTTTGCGGCTCGCCCGTCTGTCGCGGCGCCGTGCTTAAAATGCGCTGTAGCTTGAGGCTGAACACCACGTCTTCTATTGAGTAGGAAGGTAAGCTTGTGTGAGCGAGTGCGCGGAGTGGAAGCCTTAGGCCGACAGCGAGACGGCGCGCTCTGATGCGTGCCGGGGTCCACCAACGTGCCTACCCCATGCCGCAGCGCCCATGCCCGCCCCTAAGAAATGCTTACCCCCCCGCAGTCCCCCCCGCGCACCAAGCAAGCTTACAGAGTCCCTGTGCTATGGGGGGAGCATGACAGGGGCTGGAGGCGGGGGTGGGGAAAACCCTTGCCTTCCCCCTGCGGGCACGGTACCAGGTACACAGCACACCCTCACCACAGGATGCGCCCCCTCGGGCTCCGCAGCGCCCCCGCGGCCACTCGCTTAAGGGGCGATGGACGTGGGGCTTACAGGAGGTTGTGCTGCCAGGGAACTGTGTCGCCCAAGAGCGCGGACTGGGCAAGGCCGGCCACAATCGTGAGCGCGCCTTCCCAAGCGACCAGCCCAAGCCAGTAGAGCATTGCCTCGCCTTTGTACGAACGACACGCTGTGCAGTCCCTAGGTGCCGACCCTGGCTGTGCGAGCAAACGTACGGCAAACCTGTCTGGGCGCTAGAGGCCACGGCTGCAAGGTTTGAGCGGCTCATGCTGTAGGGAAGATGCAATTTTTGATGCTTGGAAGACAAACGGGCCCGCGCAGCGACTGCGAGGGTGCTCAAGTTTCCGAAGACTTTTAGGCGGTAGTGAGATGGCGTCAGATTGTGCTGGGCGTGGCATGCCGTGCATGCCATGTGCGTGTCTGGCTCCCCGCCTGCCCCTGGCCCCCGCACACCCTCCAGCCCCCCAGCCAGCACCAGCAACAACTCTACAACGCTAAACAACCAAGCTTGGTTGACAGTTGTACCTGTCATAAACCGTGCTCGTCAACGGTTACAACCACCTCGTGTGTGTTTCGCTGCCCTGCAATGATCCCCACCTTCCCCCCGCAGATGGTGAACACGCTCGGATCAGGCGTTATCAGGCGAGCAGGCAGCCGCAGCGCGGGGGGGCAGCTGGGGTTGCACAGCAGGCCGACGAGGGTGCGGGCACGGAGGTGATGAGGCAGGGCCTGTGGAGTCTGGGGGGTGAGGTGGACACGCCCCTGGAGAGGGGGCCGCGGCGCCGGCTGCTAAAGAGAGGCGGCAACCGCGGCCCCAAGCGGGACAAGGACGAGCTGGGGCCGAGGCGGCAGCCAAGCGTGATAGAACAGCCTGTCAAGCACCGCCTGCGTCTGGCGCTGTTTTAAAAGCTGCGCATACGGCCGATGGCCACCCATCCCAACTCAGAGTGGGGTCCCGAAGCAGCACGGCTGCTGGGGGAGTGGCTGGCGGTGAACCCAGACGTGGAGCACACAAAGAAGCCGGAAGAGCTGTGCCGGCGCTGGGCTGCGCGGCTGGAGCCCAACGGAGGGGCATCTGGGGTCCAGGACGCGCCACGCTCTGGGGCCCCACGGAAGGTGCCGGAGGCGAAAGCCCTGCTCGCACTAGCAATGGTGCTCGACAAGGCGCCCAGCAGCAAGGAGGCGATGCTGGCGGTCCCCGAGTTCAAGGATCTCCTGGACAGCTGCAGCGAGGCAAGAGGGGCTGGTCAGGGCGGGTGGAGAAGCAGAAGGGGGCATGGGGCAGCAAGCCTCAGCTGTTTGCGGGTCTGGCCTGAAGCTTTCCCCGCATCCCCCCGCCTTCCCCACAGGATCCCGCCGACCCCGTGAGCCTGAGGGCGCTGTGGGACGCCATGATGGAGTGTGAGCCAAGGCTGAGCAAGGCGCTGCTGGTGGAGTTCAAGAAGCCGCTGAAACCAGAGGTGATGAAGGCGCGCGTGGAGTGCGCAATCAAGTGGCTCCGCAAGGTGATGGGTTTGCGAGCGGACGAGGCCTTCGGCTGCCCACCAGCGTGGAGGACCTGAAGCGCGGGCCCTGGGGACTGGATCTCGCGCATCCTCCGGCGAGAGGCGGCGCGCGGGAGGGGACAGGGGAGGGAGGGAGGGAGGGATAGTCGAGGGGAGAGAGGGAAGAGTCGAGCAAGGGGAAAGCATGGGCCAGGTAAGGTGTAACAGGGGGCACAGGACGATGGGGCAGCTGAGCAAGCACGCATCAGGTAACTACCTATCATGCTTATACCGTTTGTATTATTGCGTGGAGCCAGGCGGGGCCCCGCCTCAGAGTGAGGCAAGGGGGGCTTGTCTGGCATGTTGGCCCGCGTGGGATGACATGTCCGAAGCCGTGACGAGGGGGTTAGCAGGGGGAAACGCTGTCACGACTGCTTATACGATATTGCTGCTGGTGGCGAAGTCGGGGCTGATCCCCCTGGATAGCGGATGCGCGATTCCGTTGTGCGGGAGTCGGGGAGTGCGGGACGCGGGGGGAGGCGGGGCCCCGCGTGCCGAACGGTCCGCGGTGATGGTCGCCGCGTCAAGCCGCTTCTAACCGATGCTATGTGCTTATCTGCACACACCTGTAGTCATAACAGAGCGTGGGACCCAGGTCGCCAGCTTTATCCAGAGCCTCCGCGCAACGCCATCCTCGATTGCGCTAAGCTGGCGCCAGCTCAGAGCCTTCCGACAAGCCCCTCCGCGCTGCCGGAGACGCACAAGCGAGTTGGTGTCCACTGAGACGTAGCCAGCGAGCTTAAGGGCTTCGATCTAGCGAAGCTTTTGCTGCGAAACCGTGACGGGGCCGCTCGGCCTCACTGCCTCCTAAAAGTTCGTCGGAAACTTGGCTTTGCGGCTCGAGCCGTCTGTCGCGGCGCCGTGCTTTAAAATGCGCTGTAGCTTGAGGGCTGAACACCACGTCTTCTATTGAGTAGGAAGGTAAGCTTGTGTGAGCGAGTGCGCGGAGTGGAAGCCTTAGGCCGACAGCGAGACGGCGCGCTCTGATGCGTGCCGGGGTCCACCAACGTGCCTACCCCATGCCGCAGCGCCCATGCCGCCCCTAAGAAATGCTTACCCCCCGCAGTCCCCCCCGCGCACCAAGCAAGCTTACAGAGTCCCTGTGCATATGGGGGGGAGCATGACAGGGGCTGGAGGCGGGGTGGGGAAAACCTTGCCTTCCCCCTGCGGGCACGGTACCAGCACACACCCTCACCACAGGATGCGCCCCCTCGGGCTCCGCAGCGCCCCCCGCGGCCACTCGCTAAGGGCGATGGACGTGGGGCTTACAGGAGGTTGTGCTGCCAGGGAACTGTGTACGCCCAAGAGCGCGGGACTGTGGCAAGGCCGGCCACATCGTGAGCGCGCCTTCCCAAGCGACCAGCCCAAGCCAGTAGAGCATTGCCTCGCCTTTTGTACGAACGACACGCTTGTGCAGTCCCTAGGTGCCGACCCTGGCTGTGCGAGCAAACGTACGGCAAACCTGTCTGGGCGCTAGAGGCCACGGCTGCAAGGTTTGAGCGGCTCATGCTGTAGGGAAGATGCAATTTTGATGCTTGGAAGACAAACGGGGCCCGCGCAGCGACTGCGAGGGTGCTCAAGTTTCCGAAGACTTTTAGGCGGGTAGTGAGATGGCGCTCAGATTGTGCTGGGCGTGGCATGCCGTGCATGCCATGTGCGTGTCTGGCTCCCCGCCTGCCCCTGGCCCCCGCACCCCCTCCAGCCCCCCAGCCAGCACCAGCAACAAACTCTACAAACGCTAAACAACCCAAGCTTGGTTGACAGTTGTACCTGTCATAACCGTGCTCGTACAACGGTTACAACCACCTCGTGTGTGTTTCGCTGCCCTGCAATGATCCCCCCTTCCCCCCGCAGATGGTGAAACACGCTCGGGATCAGGCGTTATCAGGCGAGCAGGCAGCCAGCAGCGCGGGGGAGGCAGCTGGGGTTGCACAGCAGGCCGACGAGGGTGCGGGCACGGAGGGGGATGAGGCAGAGGCCGTGGAGTCTGGGGGTGAGGTGGACACGCCCCCGGGAGAGGGGGCCGCGGCGCCGGCTGCTAAAGAGAGGCGGCACCGCGGCCCCAAGCGGGACAAGGACGAGCTGGGGCCGAGGCGGCAGCCAAGCGTGATAGAACAGCTGTCAAGCACCGCCTGCGTCTGGCGGCTGTTAAAGCTGCGCATACGGCCGAGGCCACCCATCCCAACTCAGAGTGGGGTCCCGAAGCAGCACGGCTGCTGGGGGAGTGGCTGGCGGTGAACCCAGACGTGGAGCCACCAAAGAAGCCGGAAGAGCTGTGCCGGCGCTGGGCTGCGCGGCTGGAGCCCAACGGAGGGGCATCTGGGGTCCAGGACGCGCCACGCTCTGGGGCCCCACGGAAGGTGCCGGAGGCGAAAGCCCTGCTCGCACTAGCAATGGTGCTCGACAAGGCGCCCAGCAGCAAGGAGGCGATGCTGGCGGTCCCCGAGTTCAAGGATCTCCTGGACAGCTGCAGCGAGGCAAGAGGGGCTGGTCAGGGCGGGTGGAGAAGCAGAAGGGGGCATGGGGCAGCAAGCCTCAGCTGTTGCGGGTCTGGCCTGAAGCTTTCCCGCATCCCCCCGCCTTCCCCACAGGATCCCGCCGACCCCGTGAGCCTGAGGGCGCTGTGGGACGCCATGATGGAGTGTGAGCCAAGGCTGAGCAAGGCGCTGCTGGTGGAGTTCAAGAAGCCGCTGAAACCAGAGGTGATGAAGGCGCGCGTGGAGTGCGCAATCAAGTGGCTCCGCAAGGTGATGGGTTTGCGAGCGGACGAGGCCTTCCGGCTGCCCACCAGCGTGGAGGACCTGAAGCGCGGGCCCTGGGACTGGATCTCGCGCATCCTCCGGCGAGAGGCGGCGCGCGGGAGGGGACAGGGAGGGAGGGAGGGAGGGATAGTCGAGGGGAGAGAGGGAAGAGTCGAGCAAGGGAAAGCATGGGCCAGGAAGGTGTACAGGGGGGCACAGGACGCTGGGGCAGCTGAGCAAGCACGCATCAGGTTAACTACCTATCATGCTTATACCGTTTGTATTATTGCGGTGGAGCCAGGCGGGGCCCCGCCTCAGAGTGAGGCAAGGGGGGCTTGTCTGGCATGTTGGCCCGCGTGGGATGGACATGTCCGAAGCCGTGACGAGGGGGTTAGCAGGGGAAACGCGTGTCACGACTGCTTATACGATATTGCTGCTGGTGGCGAAGTCGGGGGCTGATCCCCCTGGATAGCGGATGCGCGATTCCGTTGTGCGGGAGTCGGGGAGTGCGGGACGCGGGGGGAGGCGGGGCCCCGCGTGCCGAACGGTCGCGGTGATGGTCGCCGCGTCAAGCCGCTTCTAACCGATGCTATGTGCTTATCTGCACACACCTGTAGTCATAACAGAGCGTGGACCCAGGTCGCCAGCTTTATCCAGAGCCCTCCGCGCAACGCCATCCTCGATTGCGCTAAGCTGGCGCCAGCTCAGAGCCTTCCGACAAGCCCCTCCGCGCTGCCGGAGACGCACAAGCGAGTTGGTGTCACTGAGACGTAGCCAGCGAGCTTACGGGCTTCGATCTAGCGAAGCTTTTGCTGCGAAACCGTGACGGGGCCGCTCGGCCTCACTTCCTCCTAAAAGTCGTCGGAAACTTGGCTTTGCGGCTCGAGCCGTCTGTCGCGGCGCCGTGCTTAAAATGCGCTGTAGCTTGAGGGCTGAACACCACGTCTTCTATTGAGTAGGAAGGTAAGCTTGTGTGAGCGAGTGCGCGGAGTGGAAGCCTTAGGCCGACAGCGAGACGGCGCGCTCTGATGCGTGCCGGGGTCCACCAACGTGCCTACCCCATGCCGCAGCGCCCATGCCGCCCCTAAGAAATGCTTACCCCCCGCAGTCCCCCCCGCGCACCAAGCAAGCTTACAGAGTCCCTGTGCATATGGGGGGAGCATGACAGGGGCTGGAGGCGGGGTGGGGAAAACCCTTGCCTTCCCCCTGCGGGCACGGTACCAGCACACACCCTCACCACAGGATGCGCCCCCTCGGGCTCCGCAGCGCCCCCCGCGGCCACTCGCTTAAGGGCGATGGACGTGGGGCTTACAGGAGGTTGTGCTGCCAGGGAACTGTGTACGCCCAAGAGCGCGGGACTGGGCAAGGCCGGCCACATCGTGAGCGCGCCTTCCCAAGCGACCAGCCCAAGCCAGTAGAGCATTGCCTCGCCTTTTGTACGAACGACACGCTGTGCAGTCCCTAGGTGCCGACCCTGTGGCTGTGCGAGCAAACGTACGGCAAACCTGTCTGGGCGCTAGAGGCCACGGCTGCAAGGTTTGAGCGGCTCATGCTGTAGGGAAGATGCAATTTTGATGCTTGGAAGACAAACGGGGCCCGCGCAGCGACTGCGAGGGTGCTCAAGTTTCCGAAGACTTTTAGGCGGTAGTGGAAGCTGTGGTCTGTGGAGAAACGCGCGGTCAACTTACGCAAAGAGGAATAGACGGCGCGCTTTGCTTACCAGCAGAACTACTTGTGTATCCTGGCGCAGCACAAACGAGGGTCCGGCGACAAAACGCGCGGGAGTGGATGTTCGTCTGGTTTCGCCACACAGTGCAATCCCTCTACTTAGCGTGAGCTGGCAGCATACTGTATATCGGCTCCAGCCAGATGCCAGAAATGGCCACGCTTCTGGCGCTGGTGGTTCTGTTCGCGGGCATCGCATGCGAGGTGTGTGTGCTTGTGAAGTGAAGCCAGAGCGCAGTGCAGCTTGTATGCGCTTGCATTCATGCGCCTTCCACCGACTTGTCATGCAGGGAACAGGTGAGGCGGCGTCGGCGGGAATCGCGACGGTGCCGGACACAGCAGGGCAGGGCTGCGCTTGCGCTGCATTGATATGTACAATAAATTGCGTCGTCAAAGCGCATGACGCGGCGGTGGATGCGGTCGTCGACTTGTCCACACCTGTGGCGGACACACATACACTTGTCACCTGCCGCGGCCCGCCCCAGCCCCCCAATAGCCAAGACTGTGGCGGCCTGCTCGCATAGCACAGGGTATTAGAGATGGCCACAAAGCGAACTGTGGCATCGTGCAAGGCCCTTTGCTCCCGGTCGACATAGCGACCACAGCAGCCATACGCATCCTCCAGCGGTAGCGCCCACCTGACCCGGTCTGACAGCCGCTGCCTGCGCCCTGCAGGGGACCCGCCCGCACGGTTGGGCCTGGAACAAAGCACGCAGACGCAGCGGCAGCGGCAGCTACAAGGCCTCTCGACCGTTCTTCCACCGCCGCCCCCGCCCCCACCCCCTGCCGTTCCTCTCGGCGGGGAGCACCCTCCAGCGGTGTTCTCACAGCTCGAATCAGCCCAGGCAGCCCTGCTTCAGCCTGAGCTCTTCCCGCCGGGGCGCCCAGCGCTACCCACGCTACCGCCCTCGCCACCACTTCCCACAACCGAGCAGCTTGGCGCCTACACGCTTTCGTGGTCCCCCTTATTCTGCTCGGGCCCACGCGTCTACCGCCCTTCCGCCTCGTCTCCTCGAGCCTCCTGGAGTCGTACGGCCCACCGACAAACGTGTCATTCGTGTACGACACCACTTCGCCCGGCCTGGTGGTGGCGATACGGCTGCACTACGGGGCCTCCGTCGATACTGCAGGCGGCGCGCTGTACGTCCCGGGCTCCCGTACGCAGCACGAGCGCGTGCTGCCCCTGCGCTCCGCCTCCGGAGCAGCGCCGGTGGCGGTTCGCGTGTGCTGCCAAGAAGCCACGGGCGCACTCGCAAACGTCGAGCTTGAGTTTGCGGATGGCACCACCTCAGCCACGGCCGCCTGCTCTGCTGGAAGCGGCAGCCATCGGCGCGTGCTCCTGCAGGGCCCGAGCGGGGTCTCCGGCGCAGCGGCTGTGGCCCCCGGCGCCTTTGTGGGCGGCGTGAGGGGCGACCTGGGAGCTGGCATCGGCGGCCTTGCGATCGCCGGCGCGCGCGGGGGAGCGCCAGGTGGGGTGGGTGCGGGCGGAACAGCATGAGACGGGTCTTGAGGCCTTATTGAGCGTGTGGCCCCAAGGGCATGCAAAGAGCCGTCTGGTGCCACAGAGCCGCGCCCTTGCCCTCGCAGAGCCGTCACCACGAGGGAAGCGGAGACCACGCCCCAGCTCTCCCAGCCGACCCTCGTCTGCAGGACTTCCGGCAGCCCCCACCAGGCCGCCCTCGCCGCTGCTGCCGGTGCCCGCAGTGCCTTCACTGCCCCCCAGCAACCTGCCGTCTAGGCCGCCGGTCCCGCCATCGCGCTTCCCAAGCATAGCGGAGATTTTGGCGGGATGGACTACAGCCATGAAGAACGATTTCCCTACCATGGTGAGCGTGGGGAGGAGCGGCCATGGCGGGCCACGTGGACACGAGTCTCCATCCTCTGACGCAATCCGGACCATCCGCTAGGCCCGCTCAGCTGTACCGTGTGGCCCCGCCCCTGTCCCGCAGGTGGCTGACGTGCCCTCGGTGATCCCGAACGAAGACCCCTCGGTGTCGCTGATTGTCATGGGTTCCGGCCTTCCGTGAGTGCCGGGGACGGGGAGATGACGGAGCCTAGGGCGGAGGAGGCCAGGGCTGCAGGCTTGCGCTGTGCATCCCAGGCATTGGCATGGCCGCATGCCCCGCGGTCAAAGCCCCCTCTCACTTGCACATGGATCGGTCCGACACATGCACCAACCCACAACCCGCCCCGCTGTTCCGCCCCGCTTGCTTACCGTATCCTGTGCAGGATCGTGCGGAACAATGTGAGCTACCCGGTGGTGGGCACCACCAAGTACGGCAGGGGCCAAGTGGTGGCGTTCGGCGGCGAGAAGATGATCACCGAGTGCTGCAGGAAGAGTAACAGGACAGGGGACCGGCGGCACCGGGAGATGCTCGCCGAGGACACGTTGGCCAGGAGGCGGAGCAGGGGCGTCTCCGACCCGGACATGGACCGCCTGATCGTCAACGTGGTGGCATGGGCCTCCAAGTACGGCACAAAGGTACGGCGATCAACGATAGCAAGGAGCCGTACTCGTAGCCAGGCGGTTTCATGTCTTGCCTCTCTTTGTGCATCCTCCCGCCCGTCATCCAGCAGGCTGGCAAGGCGGTACTGCGGGTGGCGGACGCACGGTTCGTCACCATGGCCAAGTGGGTGCTCGTGGGGGGGAGGCACTTAGCTCACAAGCAAGGAAGAGCCCGGCACCTGAGGCTGGCCTGCATCTTAGCCCCAGTCCTGCACGCTGAACCCCTCCTGCCCCCCGGGCACAGGTATGTGGTCAAGCAGCGGCCCGAGACCTTCCACACACTCAAGGAGGCCCGCGCACCCTCCTACTACCTCTCCCTTAATGGCTTCGTCAAGGGCGGGCACGAGAATGTGGGTCAAGTGTCGAGTGCCTTCGCTTTCTCTGTGTGCACAAATAATGCACGTCCTCGCACCCCACCCCGCCGGCAATGCATGCCGAGCACACCACCCATCTGCCCTTAACGTCTCCCTCGGACCCTTACCTAGGACCCCTACCCACCCACCACTTCCACGGTGCATGCAGTGTGATGTGTACGTCATCCCGGCGTACGACACAGCCTACATGCTTCCAGAGGTACAGCAGGCCGTACTGGACTTCGTGGCCCGGGGCAAGGGCCTCATCTTCGTGGGGCCCGACGTAATGCCCAGCGAGTATTACGCCCCCATGCGCAACGCGCGGCGGCTCAGCCACTCAGGGCAGGAGCACGCAGGGCGGGGGCTGCTGCAGGACGCGACGGACCCGCTCTACGGCCAGGCCTTTGACCCCATGAGCATCACGGTGCGTGCCGGGGGTGGAAGTGGCGTGTTCCCACGAGTGGGGCTGAGTTGGCCCTACTGAGTCAGCTCATGCCCCAGCCAATGAACTCATCCGGGCTGCTCAATCGCATCGCCATTGGCTAGCTCTGCTCACCTACGTTTGCCATGCATCACACTGGCCCTCGCCCCCTGGCCGCCCCGCCCCGCAGGTCAACTACATCAGTGGGGCCATGGGTCTGTACTACTCGGGTGCGTGGCGGCATGGCGGGGTCCCTTGGGTGCACGGCGGCCGTGGCGGCTCTAGGGGGACAGGCGTGCCCAGTGGCGGACGTCTAGAGTGCGCGCGGGTCAATAACAGGTGCACGTGCGGTGCCACTGGCGGAGCAGGGGGTCTACCGCCCCTGGAGCCCGCCGCTGCGGCTCTCATTGCCAAAGTCCAGCCCTACACCCGCAGGTCAAGTTGCTCTGACGCCCCCCTGTCTTCCTCCCTCGCAGCCTACATCTCCAACCCCGGCGGAACCCTGAGCGTCGCGCCTCCGTCGCGGCTTCAGAACGCCGAGGTCGCGGCGCACCAGCTGCTGGCCTACCTGCAGGGGCAGGTGCGTGGGCGCCCCCCTACCCTGGTCTTTCATTCATGCCCTACGCCCACAACCAATCGAGCTTCCTTGTTCTTTGCGTAATGCTCTAGGTGACTGTGTACGGTGGGTGGCACTGCACCAAGCAAGACTTTCTCTCCCCCTTGGGCCTCCCCTTCGTCCCCGCAGTTGACCCTGGGCGAGCAGGACCTTGCGCTGGCGTCTTACACCGTCTCCACCACGCGGGCCTCCGTGCCGCGCAGCATGCAGTACAGCGCCTACTCTACTCCCTGTGGGACCAGATTGACAGGTGCGTGAGCGGGGGCCGCCTATCCAGCACGGCCTGCTGGGCCCGGGCAAGGCTTGCGGGCTTCTTTCTCGCCTGGAAGGATGTGGAGGAAAGGAGGCGGTGGACATGCATGGTGATTCGCCCTCCGGAGTACGCTAGTTCTGCCTCTCATTTTGTGATCCTGCTCTACAACCCGCACCAGGCTGGGCGTGAGCCTCAAAGCGCTCCCCTCGCATGCGAGCCCGCCGCCGCCGCCACCAGACCGGTCTGCTCCGCCGCCGCCTGCCCCCACTGCGCCGATGTCTCCTTGTGAGCACGCTCGCCTCGAGCTCAGGCGGGCGGGAGGGGCCTGCGTCCAGCTATGGGAGCAAGGACCTGCCATGCCTCGTGCCATCTCCTGTGGACGTCACCAGTCCTGACACCCGCCCCTCCCTCCCCCTTCCATCATCATGTTACTCCAGCCACCCTGCCCGCCTCCGCCGCCGCCGTGGGCTGCTTCGCCGAGGCCCTGTCCGCCCGCGCCCTCATGCCCGTCACGCTGATGCCAGCGGACCGGGGCAACAGCGTAGCCAGCTGCGCACGCGCCGCTGACCGGTACAACGACAACCAGGGCGGCGGGCAGGGCGTGGTGTTCATTGGGCTGATGAGGAGCTCCTGCATGGGCGCATCAGTCATGCCCGTCGACGTGGTGATGAAGAGCCAGCTGGACGAGCGCGTGTGTAGCGTGCTGTGCCCGGGCGCCGCTGGGCAGGCGTGTGGCGGCGGCATCAATGCCACGCATGTGGCTGTGAGCGTGTACCGGCTACAGTAATACGCGTCGGCCGCGGGGAATGCAGGTGGGGGGGCCGGGCACAGGACGGGGAGGATGCGCTCGGTCCGAACCCCCTGTCAGTCCTTTGCGGCTTCGCTGTGCTAGGTCCGGGGGCATTCATAGCTTCTTCCCATTCAGTTTCTTCAGGGTAGTCACTTGCAGGGTTGCAATAGCGCAGGAGTGACAGGGTTGCAGGGTTGATGAAGCATCGGGAATGGTGAAGGCCACGAGGGAACCCAACCCCCGCTGAATGTTCAGGAAAGTGCTCAAAGTATGGTAGTAGTTCATCACACATCGCCGATCCCCATTATGCTCTAAGCTGCTGCTGAACACGGACATGTTGCCGGTCGCAAAAGGCCTGGCAGCACGTTAGTTGGGGATTCATGGGGAGCGTGTGTAGCAGCGTGTGTAGTTGCTCTCCGTTGCGAACGTTTTTTAAGCCCCGCTCGGTTCTTGGGGCCCGGATCCGTGCGCCATGTCAAGTACTCTGTAGGACTTTTGTTATGCGTTCATTGGTGCTTCTAAATGCGTCTATGGGGGCGGTCTACATGCGTCCATCATGGCGCTGCGGGGTGTGCGGATCATCACCGGGTCAGTCCCACTATGGCGGACCTACCCCGGCCCGTGTGCAGCACGCCGCCGCTGAAACATGCGGCGACTGCTTACTTGCTTTCATGTGCAAGGGCGTTCAATGCTGTGAAAGGGGTCCGCCCGAACTCCACTGTGTGGCTTTGGTCTGGGGGCACGCCTCTTGTGGTGTCCCCGGCCGCCACTGCCCCGAACTCAAGGGGGGGGGTGATTTGGGGGCACGTGGGGTGCGCAGCTCAGGTCTTGACCGCCGGCAACTGTCCTGCGGTGCGCTGGGTTGATGGCAAGCCCGACGGGCAAGCCTGAGTGAGTGAGACCCTTCCGGTGAACCTCTCTGAACCATCACTCCTTGAAGCCACGTTTGCTTGGGAACTTGTACTGTGTGCATCTGGCTGGGTTTCAGTTGTACTGCAGGAGTGCACGGCAAGTGGGGCTTATGCATGTTTGATGTCTCTTTCATGTTGTGCTTCCGTAACCCTACCACGGACACGCTTGTTGGGCACTTGTCTCGGGGTGAAGGATGCCGGAAGCTTCAGGCCTCGGGCGATGGGGTGGAGCGAGGGCTGCGGCTGCAAGGCCGTAGGAACAAGGAATAGGGGTAGGGTGCTGGCCGTATGCATGCGGTTTGCGGCGACAGAAGCTGAAGGCGAGAAGTCGACTGCCAAAGGGCGCAACAGGACTTCAGCTCGCCCGTTGGCTGCCCCCCACCCCAAATCCCCAACACCCAGTGTAACTGTGCGTCTCCCTCTCGAGTCCTGTGTCTGACTCACGTTGAGTCGGTACTTGCCGGGCGGGCGCCAAGGGGCCAGGCCATGTCCATTGAGGGTGTGGGTCCAGGGCGGGGAAGGGCGGGGCCAGGGCGCAGTTCCTGGCGGGTCGACCCCATTGCTGTGGCATTGATCCCGTGGGCGGTGACATGACGTCAGCGCCAGAGATCAGCACACAACTTCGGAATACCAACGGGGGTCCGTCGGTCGATTGCGCGTAGACAGCATGTTGTTATTAAGGATACGCATGATGGGCAGGCAGGCTCGGGGGCCAAGGACTTCGCCATCAGCTTGTGTATAATGTCTCTTGCGCCGTGGCGTTCGTGTGGGCATAGCGCGGCTGGGGTCCGAGGACCGTCATAGCTAGCCCCAACAAGAAACCATAAAGAGGCCAGAAAACGCACGTACCGGTCGTGGAGGCGGGCGGGGCGACCCCGAGAAGCGGGGGAAACGGGCCGCTGGGTTTCGGCACGGCACGTTTGCGCGTCTATTGGCGCGGTCAACCTCGGCGTTCTCATATTACCGCACGCACCCGACTGACCACTGCGCACTGATCACCGCAATACCGCATCTGACACACGATAAACGGGGTGCTAAGTGAGCGGAACCGCCATCAACAAGCTCCTTTGTCGGTATAGCGCACATCTACCTCTGCTTGGTCTTAGCTTTCATAGCAACACGCGGCGGGGGCCGCGGCAGGGCCCTGCGCTCGCCGCCTCCTAATTCCTGGTTTGGCGTAGGCCGGGCTTGCAATCATGGCGGAGACGCTTCTCGAGCAGACGCGTGGTAAGCATGAAACTCCAGCTGGCCGTAGTTGCAACAACAGAGCGCGGGCGGAAATTATCGCTCTGCCTGCAGGCCTCCACGAGGACGTGGAGCGCTTTGAGCGGATCATCGTAAAGGACCTAAAGCAGGAGGCGAAGTCGCATAAAGAGAAGCTCATGCAGTCCCACCGAGTGCGGAAGCGGCTTGACCAGATCCAGGAGGCTGCTCGCAAGCTGGTGCGCCTGGCTGGGCTGTTACTCTGCTGGCGAGCAGCGATGGATGGAGCGGCTTGGTTGCGGGGGTGGGGCGGGGAGCTCAGGCGGACAAGGTGCCGGCCAAACCCATCGGGGGCGGGGCCTGACACGTCCTCACGGTCCCGCACCTGGGTTCCCGGCGTGTGCCCAACTCCAGATTAAGATTTACGACGACGATGACAAAGCCCGCAAGGAGGAGATCGAGGCTCTGGGTGGGGAGGACAAGGTGTTCAGCAAGTTCTATGACCGCCTCAAGGAGGTCCGGGAGTACCACCGCAAGTTCCCCAACCACGACCTCACAGAGGTGCGCAACAGCCGCATCGGCCTGTGCTCTAGTGTCCACCAAGGATCCTGGCTGACTAGGACTCGGGCCCTCTAAACACTGGCCCTCACATTCTCGCCACCCACCCCCACCTCATCGACCGGCCACCCACCTGCCCGCCATGCCCTTGCCCCCTCCCTCGCCCCCGCCCTCCTCATCCCCTCCCTCCCTCCTCCCCCCCTCGCCCCCGCCCCCGTGCCCCCCAGGCGGAGGACGACACGCACCTGATCAAGGAGGAGCCTCACGTGGAGTTCACGGGCGAGGAGGGTCTGGGCCGCTACCTGGACCTGCACGACCTCTACCAGCGCTTCCTCAACCTGCGGGCGCAGCAGGTGCGGGCGCAGCAGTGGGGGGGCTGTGGAGTGAGGGCGTAGCAGGTGGGGCCTATGGCCCATAGCATGGCGTTGGGGGGCTACAGGGTTGGGGGGTCGGGAGTGGGGAAGCGGGTGGGTGGGCATGGCCGGGTGGGCTTGGGGCTGGGCTGGCAGGGGAGGGTTCCGCGGGTGCGGCACAGCGTGGGCACGTGGCCTTGCCCAGCTGCGAGGTTTGCACGGAGCCTTACCCTGCCCTGCCCTGCCCTGCCTCAGTCCCGCGATCCCGTGCTGCTAGGGGATGGGGGGCGGCAGGGCGGGTGGCTGGGCGGGGGTGCTGGCGAGTGCAGGGGAGGAAGTGAGGGCTGGCAGGGTCGGAGGCGGAGTTTCTGTTTGGCAATGGAGCATGGGACCAGGCGGGGGCCATGGTGAAGCACGGAGGCACTGGGTGGAGGGCAGGGGACGGGGCGCATCGGCCGCAGGGGACGAACCAGGCAGGCTCTGACCCCACCCCGGCGGTCCTTCCTACCCCCTGCCTCCCATGCCCCACACGCCCAACATCCACGGACGCCGTGCTGCCAGCTTCGGCGTCCCTCGCCCCTCCTCAACCCATCCCTCCCTTCCCCCTCTCACCCTCCGCCCATCCTCCGCCCCCCTCCGCTCCCAGAGCTCGGGCAAGAAGGCCAAGGCCGCCGCTGCCGCGGCCGCCGCCGCCGCCGCCGGGGCTGACGAGGACGGCATGGTGGTCACCGTGGACGGGGAGGGCCGGGAGCTGGCCCTGGCCAGTGCCCGGGAGGGGCCCGAGAAGTCCCTCGAATACTACGAGTACCTCACCTCCTTCTCCGACTTCTCCGCGCTGCCCCGGGCCACGCGCATGAGCAAGCAGTTCAGGTGGGGACGGGGAGGGGGGGGGGCCGGCGAGGGGGGAGGTGTGGGCGGCACGTTAGGTGGGGGCGGGGAAGGGGCGGGCCGGGGACGGGGAAAGGGGGCAACTGGGGAAGGGGGAGGGTATGGTGGGCCTAGTCATGTTGGCAGCAGCGCAGGTGGGTTCGAGCAGGTGGAGGGTGTGGGGGTGGAGGCCGGGGACTGTCAGGGAACTGTCAGGCATGCACACGCGCTAGGGACTGGGCACGGCACCTCCACCACCTCCACATCACCCCCACCTCACCCCCACCCCACCCCCCCAGCGAGTACCTGGTGGCCCTGCTGGGCTACCTCACCTCCTTCTACGAGCGCACCCAGCCGCTGGCGCAGCTGCAGCGCACTCTGGCCAAGGTGGGGCGGGAGGCCTGGGCGGGGTTGGGGGCCGGTGGGGGCTGGGACACGTGCGACGGGGTGCGGGGCGGGGGCCGGTGCCGCTGTCGTGCCAGGGCCGCAGGGGTGCGGACGGCGATCACGTGCAAGCGGGCGAGCAATTGGAGGCGCGCGAGTGTTGCTTTGGGCCCTGGTGCGGCCGACAGAGGCGCGGACAGCAGGGGCTCGAGGTCGGGGCGGAGGTGCAGCCCCCTGGCGGGACCCCCCTGAGCTCCAGCGCTGAGGAGCCGTTGTGGAGGCTCTGAACGCTAGGGGCACCTACAGGTGCATGCGTGCGAAGGGGAGGGATGCCGAGCCGGCACAGGGGCGCAGGGGCGTGCAGGTTGGGAGGTAGGACCACCGCCAGATGCGACGCTGGGCTGTGCCGTGTGTCCAACTGCCACTGCGAGGACCGGGGGTGGGGGCCTGTGCGGCCTGGACAGGCGTCTTGCTTAGGCTCGCCCTTACGCAGGGAAAGCCCCTCCACCGCTTGCCCACCCGCCCTTCCCCGTCGTCCTCCATCACCTCCCGACTCCCGGCGGCTCTGTTCTCACGCCCCGTCTGCCCATCCCCCTTCCCCACCCCTCCCTCGCTCACCACCGACCGCACCCTCCGCTCCCCCTTCCTCCCCGCTGGCCGCAGACGGAGGAGGAGTTCGCCCCCCGCTGGGAGGCCGGGCAGGTGGCGGGCTGGGAGGACCGGGGCGTGCCCTCGGCGCCCTCCACCAGCGGCCTGGAGCTGGAGGCATTCGGGAGCGCCGAGGAGCTGGAGATCCTGGGTGCGTGGCGGCGGGGCGTGGCGGCGTGGGGTGGGGTGGGGTGCGGTGGGGTGGAGTCCCACACGAGGGGCTGTGCGTTATGGGACCGAAGGAGCCGGGGCGGGGGCGGCTTGGTGTGCGGAGAGGGGCCTGGGCAGAGGGTGTTCGGCGGGTGAGGTGAGCGGGATGCCGAGCGGGCGTGCGCCGCCTTGCCGGAGGGGGGCATCTGGGCTGGAGGGGTGACCGGGGGATCGAGATACTGGGTGCGTGGCGGCGGTTGGGGCAGGGACGGGGGCATGCTGGGAGGAGGGGCCCGGGAGGCAGGCACCGGGAGAAGCGCGAGGGCCGGGGTGGGCGTGGGCTCGAGGGTTTCTTGGGTCGCGCTGGGGGCGGGGCCGCGGGGTTTCCCATGCTGCGAACGGCCAGGGGGAGGCCGAGGCCTGGCACAGCGTCGCGGGCTGGGGGGTCCTCGCAAACCGCAGGGTGGTCTGGGGCTATGCCTAGAGACCCATCCCCGAACCCCTTGACCCGTATCCGACCCGTATCCCTGTATCTGCAACTGTCCAACCCCACCCCCACCCCCAGGCGCTGACCGGCTCAAGGAGGCGCTCTCCTCGCTGGGCCTAAAGTGCGGCGGCACCGTCAAGGAGCGGGCGGCGCGGCTGTGGCTGACGCGCGACACGCCCCTGTCGGCGCTGGACCGCAAGCACTTCGCCAAGGGCGTGGTGCCGCCCTCGGCGGGGGGCGCGGGCGGCGACTCGGGCGCGGGGGCCAAGCTGGCGGCGCAGGCGCGGAACGTGAGGGGGGCGGGGGGCGCGGAGGATGGGGAGGGGAGGGGGGAAGGCGAGGGACGCGCAGACAGGGGCGGTTGGGCTGCTGTGGAGCAGTTGGGAGGGTGGGGGCGGGAAGGGCCGTTGGGGAGGGGGGAAACGGCTGGGTGAAGGGAGACGGGTCCGTTAAGCAGGCCTCGCTTCTGCCCCTCCCCACCGCAAGCCAGCCACCCCACCACAAACACCACCCCCTCCCCTCCCCCTCCCCCCCCCCCATGCAGGTGGCTCTGCTGGAGGCGCAGGTGCGCAAGATGGCCGAGCTGCTGGTAAATGTGATCGCCGACACCAAGGGCAAGGTGGAGAAGAAGCAGGCGCAGACGTACGAGGAGATGCAGGCGAGCACGGGGAGGGAGAACGAAGGGAGGTGGCGGGACTCGGGCTCTTGCGGCGGCTCACGACGGACTGCGGCGCCCTGGTGGTTGCAGACGCAACCCACGTGTGTGCGATTGCGACGGATTGACGTCAGTGCCTCCTGCACACACCCCACTTCCTGTCGCTGCTTTTCCCTCGGCGACTCTTTTCAGAGTCATCCCACGCCCCCTCTCATCCCTGCCCCCCCCACCTCATCCTCCACCTCCACCTCCCCCCCCACCTCCCCCCAGGCCGAGCTGGCCGAGGCTGAGGCCGAGGTGCTGGCCCCCGACGACGACGAGGAGGACGACTTCGTGTACAACCCGCTCAAGCTGCCGCTGGGCTGGGACGGCAAGCCCATCCCCTACTGGCTCTACAAGCTGCACGGCCTCAACCAGGAGTTCAAGTGCGAGATCTGCGGCAACTACTCGTACTGGGGCAGGTGGGCAAGGGAGGGGCGGGAGGGGGAGGGGGGTGGGTGCGTGGTGTGCGGCCGGCGGTCTGTCAGGGGAACGCGTATGCCAGGGGCTGCTCGCGTGGGCTGGGGAAACGTCGGCTTCCCGAAGTACCCTCCGTGCACGCATCCGCCATCCCCCATTGGCTCTAGCAGGCAGCCCTCCACACACCCTCCACCGCCCCTCCACGCAGGCGCGCGTACGAGAAGCACTTCAAGGAGTACCGCCACCAGAACGGCATGCGCGCACTGGGCATCCCCAACAACAAGATGTTCTACGAGGTGACCAAGATCGAGGACGCGCTGCAGCTGTGGAAGAGCATCCAGGTGCGTGCGCGTCTGCGTGTGTGGGGGGGGTGTCAGGAAGCGGGCGGGTGGGGAGCAGCGGTGCGGCTGGGGGGCAGAGTGCAACGTACGGGGGCGTGGGTGGCGTTGCATGCGCGCTGATATGCACCACTCCTCCTCACCCCGCTCAGCTGCAGAGACACCCCCTCACCGCTCACCCCTCGCCTCTCGCCCCTCTCCCCCCCCCAGGACAAGGCCAAGGGCGACTTCAAGCCCGACGACGAGGAGTTCGAGGACGCCCAGGGCAACGTGTACTCCAAGAAGACCTACGAGGACCTGCGCCGCCAGGGCCTCATCTGAGCGGGAGGGGGAGGAGACAGCGGGAGGCGGGGGAGGAGGAGGAGCGGGCGGCGGCAGCGCCACGTCAGCAGTCGCGGCGCGTGACGCAGCGAGGGGCGAGCGGCGGTTGGCCGTGCAGCCGTAGCCGCAGCGGGAGCACCCGCGGGGCGGCGCTCGGAGCGGGAGGGCCGTAGTGCAGGGCGCAGGCGCGCGCTGCGCGCAGGCGTGATGCGGCGTCATGACGGGTGCACTCGAGGGGGGGCATGGGGCAGGGTTGAGGTCCGGCGGGGTGCCGCTCGTTAGGGGGGCCGCCTAAGGGCTGGGCCCTGAGGCGCGGTCCGTACTGATGAGGAGGCAAGGATGGGGATGGGTTCGTGCGTGCTCAGCGCGCGGGACGCCGGCGCAGGGACTGCGCGGTCAAGGTTGGGCATAAGTGCTGCTTGACCGAGGCCGTGACTGTGGCAGTGTAGGGAACCTCGTGGGGCTGCGCAGGTATGGCCTGTTGGGCGTTTGGTGGGGTGCATAGTGGTGGCCATGCCATGACGTTCGGACCGATTCGGACAGGCGAGCAGCCTGTCGTGCAAGGTGTTGTGGTGGAGGTGCTCTCGGGCGGGGGCGCAGGCAGCCCCGGCGGTTCCGGGCCGCAGGTCCCAGAGGGCGTAGGTTGGGTTGGTGGGCCGTGCGGTCCCGTCTGTGTTGCCGGCATTCTGTCTGGGGCCCTGTCCCGAGCAGGCGGTGGGCCGTGTAGGCATGGCAAGGGGCTCCCGCCGCACCCTGACCCGTGCGGCCAGCGCCAGCTGCGGAGCTCGTGGGCCCCGGGGCGTCGCTGGCGCCAGTGCCTGCCCCTCCCTGCTGAGGCGGGCGCGCTTGGCGGCGCTCCACGGACGTGCCGACGCCGGCTCACCCCGTGCATTAACGGCCTGGCCCGGCGACAGCCAGGTGGGTTACTGGGATGGTGCGGGGTGCAGCTTTCGGGGGGAGGGCATAGCCTCCATGTAGCGCACAAGCAGCAAAGCCTTCTAGCGACGTAGCAAGCCCGGGCCGGGCCCACTGCGGGCACAGCAGCTCCACAGAAAGCTCACCTATCGAGGCCAGCGCAAGAAGGCCAGGAGTCTGTACCGAATACCGGTAGCTCAGCGTCGGCTCCTCCTCCGCGGCCCCACTACGAAAGCGCGAACCGGTAAAACGGAGAACGCTCGCGGCTGCGGGTGATCTGCTGGCTAAGCGCACGATAGCACTCGGGCAAGGACGCGCAGGGGCGGCCAAACCCGCAGCACTCGTGGACCGCGCAGTTGGCAGTGGGAGACGTAAAGCCACGGAACTTCTTCCACCCACACACCCCAAATGGAAGCACAGGTATATCTCTATCAGTATGAGTAAACGGGGAGCGAGAAGCGTGTGGACGCTCTGTTCGCAGACATGCCTGACAAGGTTGGGGCGGTACGCGGCGCTGAGTACACGCGCTTTGTCTCTAATGAGGCAAGACAAACCAGATTGTGTTGTTATTGCGATAGGAAGGAAGGTAGGAGAGTGGCGTCTGCGAGCGGTGCTCGGCCAATGCGATGGGAAGACCGGCAGCCACACCCTCTTGGTCCCTCGACCTGGCTGCCTTTCTGTAGACACTAGTATTCTGCATGGATACGGGGGACCACACGCCGATTCCATCAGCCATCTGCCAAACCGGGCAGTTGAAGCCGTCGCTTCTCACAGCAGCGGGCGACGCTTGGAACAAAGTCGCCGCACTGCGTGGAGTCAAGAATTAGGTCCAGGCATATAGAGTGCCGTGCTAGCGCGTTCGTCGCGACTGGACACGGGCTGCATTCAGCGCGGCCCCACCTCCGTGGCAGCCCCCTGCGTGGGGGCTCGACAAGCTACACTCTACGATGGGATTGAGCAAGTAGTGAACGTGCTCGTCGCCCTGGGCGCTGCCCGCGACTTGGCCAGCCACAATGGCCAGCCTGCAGCAGGAACCCGGAGTTCCTGAGCTCGCAGATGTCACCGATGATATTGATGGCTCCTATCAGCCACCTACTGCGTTTGGACCATCGCCCAGTACGGGGTCGCCGCGGCGAACCGACACCGGCAATGTCCCATCGCCACGGAGCTCGCAGCGAGGCCCGGCGAGGTCCTCCTCACCGCACGAAGCCACGCGGATGTCAACTCCACAGCGCGATATCGCAACGCCAATTCGCTTTTCGCGGTTGGCGAAAGACAGTCCGCGCGGCGAGCCAACCATCCTCGATGCGGCCGCGGCACGACTGTCCGAGGCAGCCGCGATGCCTGGCCAGGACGGGTCACTCGTGGAGGTCAAGTCGTTGAGACCCAGCGAAAGTCACATCCCAGACTCGGAGCCTGGGTCCAGGCCGCAGGTGCTGCTGGTGAGCGTGGCTTGAGCGGGCCGCGGGATTCAGGCGCGCCACACGAGCACGAACCCGCATTCAGTTATCCCTCCCTTTCCTTCCCCCCCCTCTCCGCCGCAGACCCCCAGCGTGTTAGACACGCACGACTTCCCCGCTCTGTCAGCCGTCCCGGAGTTCCCGGCGGTGAATACGAGCACCCTACCGGCGGTTGCACCCGCACCCTACCTCGCCCTACCTGGCTGGGTCCCCTCAGCGCCCCCCGTCACAAAATCGTCCAATCGCACCATATCTGGGGCGCCTGCCGCCCCCTCCCCCCACCGCACGAGTGGGCAGGTGCCGCCAACCGCCGGAGCGGGTCAGATCCGCTTCCAACTGTCGGAGGGGCTCACCCGGCCGCCGTCAGCCGGACCTGCAGGTGGGTAGGGGGGCCCAGAGGTGTGGGGTCAAGGCAATGAGCAACGGGCCCACTAGAACCGTTGAGAGCGCATGCGCACCAGCGCTACCCAAGCACGGGTAGCGGTGTGGGGAAGGCAGACAGACGGGAGCTCCGCTGCTCGGGGCGTGCTTGACATGCGGCGATTGCGGCCCCACAGTTAGCGCCAGGGTTGGCAGGGTTGGCGTATTCGGGTGTTGAGCGCGAGGCCGCGAGCCCGCAGGAGCACAGCCCTGCCCGCACACCGCCACGGCGTGCGAAGGGCCCTCCCAGCGTCTACTGCCCCCCCACGCCACATTCTGTCAGGGCAACTGCACATGTATGCTTCGCCCCCCTCCCGCCGCCCCCCCCCTCATCAGCCCCATCTCCGGTTTCCTCCCTTCCTCCTCCCCTCCTCCCAGGCGGCGTGCTGGCGGCCCGGCGGCGGCTGACCATGCGGCAGTCCATGATCAGCCGCCCGCTCAAGCCGGCGGGGGGTGAGCGCGAGCAGGGGGGCCCGCGGTTGAGGGCTGTCTAACAACGTAACTGTGGTCGTACGTGAGGGCAGGGACGCGTATGACATGTGCGTGCAGCCCTTGGATGCGCAAGCTTGACGCTGACGCGTGCTTACCCCTTGGCGGCAACGCAGACTCGGGTGACGCCAGCGCGGCGATGGGCGGAGGGGCGCCCCGGTCGTCAGGGCTGCTGGGCTCGGGCTCCTTCACCAAGAAAGGCAAGCGGCCGGGGGGTGAGGGGGGGCTGTGCGGGATGAGGCCTGGCGTCAGTCCCGGCCCTTCCAGGCCGGAGCCTCCACCAGAACGTGCCCGTCGCACCCCACCCCACGAGCCCCGGCGGCGCACGCGCGGGAGCCCCTCCACCGCTCCCCTTCCTGCTTCCTATGCCGCTACGCGATGCATCCCGACTGCCGTGCGTCGTTGCTTGACCCAACCTTCAACCCCTGTCCCGCGCTGACGCCCCGGCCCTTACCTTCCCTCCCACATCCTCTCGCCCACGCCCCTCCCCCGCAGACCCCGACTCCAACCGCGCCTCCAACTCCTCCGTGGGGAATGGCGGCGAGCCGATGTCCCCCTCTGACGCCGACTCCTCCCCCTCGGGCCGCTTCGCGGACGGCGCGGGGGGCTCGCGGCGCCGCTCCTCGTACGTGCCCCTGGCCCCATGGAAGCGGCGCATTCTGTCCGTCATGAACCACTTGGCCTTCTACTGGTGCCTCGTGTTCCTGACCTTCTTCATTATCTTCGAGGATGACCTAAAGCGCGCCTGCCTGCCCCCCACCGCGGACCTGCCGCTGGAGATCACGATCACGGTCATCTTCGTGCTCTTCGCGATAGAGATGGGTGAGATCTGCTGGTGGTAGCTGGCAGTTGGTGGTTGGCGCAAATCCGCACACGAGGCGACGGGGCCGTACGACGGGGCGCGTCACGCGGGAGCAGGCGGATGCAGAGTTGAATGCCCTCTGTCCTCCTCCCTCCCCTGCTTCCTCCCCAGCCCTGTCCTCGTTGCTGCGCCCCGGCTACTTCCTGGGCTTCTACTTCTGGCTGGACGCCATCGCCACCAGCAGCCTGGTGTTCGAGGTGGGGAGGCAGGGGAGGAGGTGGTGCCGTGGTGGCGGCCTGGGGTGGAATGGAGAAGGGGATGTAGGGGGAAGGTGCGGGGATGAAGGCTGAGCCGCACCGCAAAGCCCAGGTCCTCGCCGGACAGCACGCTGGGCGCCGGCACCCCCGTCCACAACCTCCACCGCCTCCACCGCAACCGCCCCCACTCCCGCGCAATCAGTCCCACCCGCCCACCCACCCACCCGCCCACCCACCCGCCCACCCGCCCCCAGGTCCCCACCGTCCGCATCAAGTTCTTCGGCGGCTCCGAGTACATCAACCTGGGCGACCGGGGCGGCTTCGTGGACAACGCGGGCGACCAGCTGTACATCAGCTCCAAGGCGGGCCGCGTGGCGAGGGTGAGCAGAGAGGAATGGGGTGTGGAATGGGGTGTGGAGGCGGGGCCGGGGTGCGGAGTTGGGCGAGGTAGCCGAGATACCGTGTTCGGGTGAGTTGGTTGGGTGGTCCCCTGGATGAGGGTCCGGGATAAGGGACCGCCCGAACTCTGCCTGTAGTCCTGTCGTCCTTACCCCCCAAGCCTGCCCATGCATTCCACGCCCCCAGATCTTCCGCCTGCTGCGCATGCTGCGCCTCTACTCGCTGTACACGGCGTACGTGCGGCGGCGGCGCATAAAGGCGGCGCTGGAGGCGGCGGGCGCGAGCTCCGTGGCGCACAACAGCGACCAGGTGGGGGGCAGGCTGGGGCGGGGCACGCATCAGCCCCAATGACCCTCGGGCGCAAGGGCTCTGTCCCCGAGTCCTCGGCATGCTGGCCTGCTCAGCAAGGGATGATGAGGGCTAGGCGTAAGCTGTCGATCCCTTTGCAGCGTGCTTTCTTCAATCAACCTCTCTCTCCCTTTTACCCGCAGCTGTCCATCATTGAGTTCGAGATGCAGCAGGAGCAGGAGCGCAAGACGCGCGTGGGCCAGAAGCTGGAAGGTGCGGGCCCGGGTGGGCCTGGGTGGGGCCCCGCGCTCATCCTCCAGCCGGGGCACCTATATGAGGGCCTGGGCCTGGGAAGGCTCAGCCTCGACCACTATGTTTGCCTGGGCCCTCTCTTGCTGGGGGGGCAACATGAGGGCCTGGTCCCGGGTTAGAAGTCTCGCCATACCCTACAAGAGCTCGGCCTGTCACCTGTCGCCTTGACCTCAACCTCCTCCTTACTTCCTTGTCCCACCAACACCCCCAGAGCTCACCACTCGGCGCATCATCGTGGGGGTGCTGATCATGATCCTGCTGGTGCCCGCCTTCGACACGCGGCTGGGCACCTTCGGCCGCCCGCGCACCGCGGGCGAGACGGGGCTCAAGATGCTGCACTGGATGGCGGTGGCAGACGGAGCGGGCACGCCCAGCTTCGAGGCGGCACTCGAGGTGCGGGGCGGGGGCGGCAGGGCGGGGGCGGCAGGGCGGGGGGGGGGCGGGAATGCGGGGGGTACCTGCCCGTGGGATGGGCAAGCCTGGGGCAGGCAAAACTGATACCGAGGCGCTCGGTTGGCCATTCCCAATGGCAAGACTGGATGAAGAGCTTTGTCCGCTTGCTTGCGCCCCCTCTCACCCCGCCTCCGCCCCCGCACCCGACCCTCACCCACCCCCCCAGACCTTCTCCGGCGAGGTGGAGTTCAACACCGGCACCCGGCGCACCTCGCTGCTGCTCAACCTGCTCATCGCCAACGTCACCTACCTGCCCATGGTCACGGCCACGCGCCGCTTCGAGGAGCTGTACTTCTATTCGTACGCGTCGTACCAGGTACGACACCACACTGTGCGACACGACATCTTGCATGACGGGTCCTTTCACTACGGCAGGGCTTGGTGGCTCTCATTCCATCCTAAACTCCGACCTCGTCCCCTGTGCCCTCGAACGACGCACTTCCGCAGTGCCCGGCCGACCCGATGTGGCCTGCCGGGGGGGTGGCCAACGGCTCGCTGGTGGCGGGGCCGGACGGCTGCCTGCGGTGGGACACGTTCGCGCTGTACGACTGGAAGTGGTACTCACAGGTCAACGTGAGTCAGCGAACTGGCTTTGCCTTGCTTGGGACGCGGTTGGCATGGGCCAGTCTGGGCTGCAGGTCTGCATCTGCTGCCCATGCTCAACCCTTTCCATATCCCCGCCTCCACACGCCACCAACCCCCCACCCACCCGACCACCCACCCCACCTCCCCAGGCCATCCTCAACATCGCCCGCTCCCTCTTCATCATTGTGCTGCTGGTCACCGGCGCGCACTTCCTCAACCGCGACTCCCGCAACCTGGTCTTGCTGCCCATAGAGCGCATGATACAGCGCGTGCAGGTGCGGCCGCCGGGTGGGGTGGTGGGCTCCCGTGCCCTGCACCTCAAGGGAAGGGCAGGGCAATGGGTTCGGACAGGGCAGATGAAGAGCGTGCTTTGGGTGAAGCCGTTCCTGGTCTCTCGGGGTAGACGTCACATGGGCAGACTCCTGTTTCCTTGTTTCTGGGCCGGTCAGGGATACGGGTTCTGCATCGGGTACGTGCTGGTCTCCAAAGTCTTGACGGCTCCCCCGCACATACCTTCCCCCCCGCAGGAGATGTCTGAGAACCCTCTGGCGCTGGCGGAGTCGCGGCTGCAGCTGCAGGCGCCCTGGCAGGACAAGTGGGTGTGCGCTATCAGCGCGGGGCACGGGAAGGCCCGGGGCGGGGACGGGGAGTACGTCTTGCGGGACGGGGAGGGCGTCTTGCGGGTGCCCAAGAAGGTGGTTGCATGGGCGGGGGCTCAAGAGGGAGAGGGCAGGTCCGCTCCCAAAGCAGCCCATCCAGCTGCTGACAGCTCCGCGGCCGTTGCGTTTGCCCCCTGCAGGCTTAAGGACTTGTCGGAGGGTGGCGGCAGCGGGGGCAAGACCATGACGCAGCGGGACTCCCTGATCTCGGCAGGCGGCGGCGGCGGCGGCGGCTCGGTGGACGGCGTCGCCGCCGTCGCCGTGATCGCGCCAATGCCCGGCGGCGCCGCCAGCTCGGGCCACACGGCGGTGTCTGTGTACGCCAACGGCGCCCCCGTCGCCGGGGAGAAAGGCGGCGCCGGGGAGAAGGAGGGCGTGGAGGGGGCCAAGGGCAGCGACAGTGGCATGGGGCCGGGACCGGGAGCAGGCGGAGGCGGGGGTGCGGAGAAGGCGGGCAAGCGCTTGTCCGACATGTCGGTCGGGGCAGGGGGCGGGGGCGCGGACCGGGGCGGCTACGGCGACCCGCGCAGCTCCGTCATGAGCCAGGGGGCGGGCACGCCCCCCACGGGCTTCTCGGCTCTGCAGGTGAGGGCGGTCGGGAGGAGGACAACCGGGTGGAGATACCGTACAACAAGTGCGGGGGCGGAGAGCCAGGCACCGGACACATCCTGTCCCTGCGCGATCACGGCTCCGCACACCCACCCTCCGCACACATTGCCCTCGGGCACTACCCAACCTACCCTTCGCACATATCCTGCCGTGTCCATGTCCATCTGGGCTTAACACCTGTCACCCCGCTCCGCACAGGTCCGGCTCTGGGTGGCCTGGGTGCGGCTCAAGGAGGGCGTGCGCAACACGCTCGGGCGCATGTGGTCGTACCTGTGGGACGGTACGGCAGAGGACGAGACGGGCGGCGGATCGGGTACGGCAGGCGCGTACGAGACCGAGGTGCTGGAGAACAGCATTGCCAAGATCGGAGCACTGCTCGCGATCGGTTTCGGCGATGCGGGTGCCGAGGTGATCGCTGAGAACATTAGAAACGACGGCGATATCAACCCAATGGTGCCCGGTCGCAAGATGGTCGCGATATTCGGCTTCTGCGACATCCGCCGCTTCACCGACACGACTGAGGTATTGCAGGTGCGAGGCAGCAGCGCGGTCGGGTGTGGACGAAGGGGGCCCGGGCGGTGTACGGGGGCCAGGGTCATGGGCTACCGGCCCTAATGCTTTCAGACGTCAGGTGACGCGTGCCGCTCTGGCTTGCTCGCCCCGCCTCCCCAGCCTCTGTCCGCCAGATTCCCATCCTCCACGCCCGTTCCCCACACCCCTCTGCCCCTCAAACCCGCAGGAGGAGGTGATGGAGTTCGTCAACTCGATCGCCCACGTGGTGCACACGAGCGTCTCCACGCACGGCGGCTCGCCCAACAAGAACATCGGCGACGCCTTCCTGCTGGTGTGGAAGTTCCCGCGGGGCTTCCGCATGCGGGACATCAACAACGTCACGCGGGACAGGTGGGCCCAAGGGGTGTGCCCGCAGGCGCCGGGAAGCAAGGGTACCGTACCCTTGGCCCCTCAGGGGCCTGCAGAGCACGGCTCGCTCCAAAACCTACCGCCGCATACCGTCTCAAACACGCGCTCCACCACCAACCCTCCCACCTCATCCCCCCACCCCCAGGCGCGACGCCAGCCAGGTCCCCGAGCGCCAGCTGGAGGCGGCCAAGAACCTGCCGCTGCCGGGCGCCCCCCCGGGCCCCGACGGCACCGGCGCCAGCCCCGCCCCGACCGACCCGGCCCTGCGCCCCGGCACCGCCCTCTCCGTGGCCCTCACACAGGGACTGGGCGGCCTGGGCGGGTTCTCCATGAAGCGCCGCATGCTGCCCCTGGGCACTCGCAGCGCGCGCGTGGCGCCCGCGGAGTCGCTGAGTGGCGGCGGGGGCCTGGCCGGGGCCAAGGCCAGCGCCAGCCTCGCGCACACCATGTCCCTGGCGCAGCTGGCGGATGAGGGGTTCGGGATAACGACCAGCGGTGAGGCCGGCGGGGAGGCCGGGCTGTGGAGCGGCTTGAGAGCGAGCGCTTAGGGCTACCGTAGCCTGAAACGCGTGAGTGTTGACCGGCAAGCCCTTCTCGCAACCTGCCTCTTCCTTCCTTAAATCTCCCCGCTACCTCCCGCCCCCCAGACGGCACCCCCGGTGTGGCCAACAAGATGGCCGTCATCCGGGCGCTCATGTCGCTCAAGCAGGACGTCGACCTCTCTTCGGCCGCCAAGCGGGAGATCATCCACGCCATCGCCGACAACGCGCTGGCGTCCTTCGTCATCATCAACCTGGCCATCAAGCGGTGGGGAGCGACTCGCGCGGGGCAGCGGGGCGCTGGGCTGGGCAGTAACCGGGCTTCTGCGGGAGCCCTTCGGTCCACGCGCGGGGCCTGTCGGTTGCCTAGGGAGCGTGTGTTCCGGACGTGCCGGCTGCGCGGTGGGAGAGTTGTTTGCCTTGGGTGGCCTGGAGTCCACCCGCTGCACAACAGCTTGGCAACACCGAATAACCCTTGACGCCCTCTCCACCTCGCATCGTCACATCGTTCGCTCCCCCAGGTCCGCGCGGCTCAAGAAGTACGCTCTGCGCAAGGACCTCAACCGCCGCATGCCCGGATTCAAGATCTCCATGGGCTTCGGCCTGCACGTGGGCTGGGCCATCGAGGGAGCCATCGGTGAGCGCTCCTCGGCCCGTTGTGCCGCTTCATGGAGCCCCTCACACCTGACCCTGGCCCCGACCCTGACCACGCCAGAATACTGGTACAGGGAGGCGGCCTCTCGCACCACGCCCCTACGCCCCGCCCTGTCCTCGAACCCCGAACAGTCACCCTGCACCCAACCCATGTCCACCACCCAGAAGGTTGCACCTCACCTAACCCGACCCTAAACTCCCTCTCGACCCCAGGCTCCGAGTACAAGATCGACGCCTCCTACCTGTCGCCCAACGTCAACATGGCCTCCCGCCTGGAGGCCGCCACCAAGCAGTTCGGGGTGCTGCTGCTGCTGAGCGAGGACTTCGTGGAGTGCCTGTCGCCGGCCGTGCGGTGTAAGGTGCGCGGACGCGCAGCACAGCACGCGGGTCACGCAGCGCAGCGCGGGTGCCCTCCAAAGGGCTGGGAGCCTTGCTGCCTAGTTTGACGTAGCTCAGCGCCCTCTCCATCCGGGCGGCGACTCGCAACTCTCTGACGGCTACGCCCGTGTGCAATGTTGGAATGGCGCTGTGCCACCCCCCAGGTACGGCAGATCGACTGCGTGACGGTCAAGGGCAGCACGCAGCCCATGGGGCTGTACACGTACGACATCAACATGGACGCCGTACCGGAGCCCTCCGATGCAGAAGTGCAGGGCGGTGAGGCCCGGGCGGGCTTCAGGGCGCTTCGGGGGTTCCTTCCAGGCCTCCCTTATCCACCATCGGCTTTGAAACCTACTGACCTGCGCCTCAGCTTTCCAACACTCAGACACCCCTTTCTCAGCGCCATGCACCTCCTCCCCCCCTGCCCCTGCCGTACCCTCAGGCGACGACAGCGCCGTGGAGGAGCTGATGTGGCGCTCGTACGCGTGTAGCGACGAGTGGTCCGACAACCCCGAGCTGGCGGCCTCATGGGGCATCGACGAGGACTTCAAGGACGATTTCGACAAGGGCTTCCACGTGGGTGCCGGATGTGTTGCACTGCAGTGACTGGAGGTGTCGGGTGCTTGCCGTGCTTTAGCGGAAGCGGAAGCGTATGGGCTGCAGGATGGACTTCACCCAAGCAAGCCCAGCGCACGCTGGCGCACACCCTGCGCTTGGCGCGGCCTCGACTGCCATTCCGCTCCCCCGTGCCCCGCACCTCCAGCATCACTCCCCACGCACCCCACTCCCACTTCTTGCTCCCCGCAGTCCTACCGGGTGGGCGACTGGGCCGACGCGCGGCGGCGGCTCGAGGAGTGCCGCAACGCCCGCGTGGACGGCTCCGGCAAGCCCCTGGTGGACGGCCCCAGCGACGTGCTGCTGTGCTTCATGGCGGAGCACGGCTACACAGCGCCGCCCGGGTGGCGGGGCTTCCGGGAGCTCACGGAGAAGTGAGCGGAGGCAAAGACGAGCAGGCAGGATGCTCCCGGGCGGTGCTCGGTGCCAGCGCGTACGGTTGTGCAGGCCTCTGCGGGCTTGCGCAGTCAGGTGGTGGAGGCCGACGGCGCGGCGCGGCGTGTGGCGGCAAGCAGTGCAGCGGGGTGGGGCGCCCCGGCCGAGGGGAGCTGGGGTCCGCTAGCGGCTGTAGAGCTGGCTGGAGGTGCGTGCTGGAGCCGAGGGTCTGGTGGAGCCGGTGGAGCTGCTCGGATGCGACCGGGCCTTCGAGGCGGGTTGGGCGTGGGTGCGGTGTCACACGGCGAGGAAGCGCCAAGGCCGACGGGCGGCGACGGACCCGGGGGGATCTAACACTCGCCGGCAGTGCTGGACAGGTCAATGGCACCGGGTAAGGTGTACCAGCAGCAGCAGCGTTACGGGGCTTTGGGTTTCGTGTCTAATGTTGAGTGAGGCGGCCCTGTGCGATAGGGGTGAGCACTAGAGCGGGCTGAACACGCACGCATATGGTGGTGGAGGTAGAAGCAGTTGAGGACTGGGAGCCGTCTAGCAGAGGGGCACGCAGAGCCTCGGAGTACTACATGGCATGGCATGGCATGGGAAGCACGGTTGGAGGTCCATAGTCAAGTTTGTGGGGGTGAGGTTGGGCTTGCACCTAGCGGAAGGGAGGTGTCAATCGTGTCATAATAGCAGGGAAGAGCATTCGGCGTTAGACCATCCTACCAGTATTCACTCCCTGCAGCATCCCGGACCAAACTGGGCGGCCTGTGCTTGCGAGTCATCGTACAGTAATATGCGTGCTTTCTTATTATAGCCGCTGGGACTGATCCCGGCAGTCCCCGGCCTCGTCTGAATGGGGCGTGTTGCGTGCGAATGCGCTGGAGACTGGGATCATCCTCTTGCTTGGTGTGGGGTTTGCTGAGTATCCAGCTGCACGTTGTCAGAGGTGGAGGCAAAGTGGACGCGGGGTCGGGCCGAGCGCACGGCCTGCCGGTGGATGGGTTAATGTTCGGTGGCAGCCCGGTGTGCAGTGCGGGAGGTGTGGGGTCGAGGGCTTCGGGGGCCGAGGTGTGGAGCCGTGTTGAGCCAGGCATTACCCTGCCGAGGGCAGGCCAGCCTGAGGCGCCGAGATGGTGCCGGAAAGCCCGAGAGCGCTGGGGCTTGTGTAAGGATCTTCAGTCAGCTGAGCCTCGAAGGTCATCTTGTCATCGGGGGGCGACGATGGGGGGTGGGGGGCGCTTCCCCGTGGCGGGTGGGGCGCCCCAACACCTCCGTGGCATCCTTGAGTGACCAGGCCCGGCAGGCCGTAGCCTCCGGCCTTACATGGGCAACCCCTGGGTGCCCACACCGCCCACGGCCCCGCCCAGCTGCTCACCACCAGCCGTGGTAATCTCTCTCCCTCAAAGGTGCGCTTGTGGGGCTGCGCAAGGCTAGACGCCTGAGGCAAGGCGTGCCGGGCTCAGCTGGGGCCCAGGCGCCCAGCTCCTCCCAGCTCAGGTAGGTCCCCTCGGTGCCGAGCCGAGCGCGACCATGGCATGAGGGAGCGGCTGAAGCGCTTCGCATGGAGTGGGCGGCCTGGAGCACTTCAAGGAATTGGGCGCACGCCAGTATCATGCGATGTAGGCCACGGACGCTCCGCACTGTTCGACGGATATGTGGATTCCCCGGAATGGTGAGGTATGCAAGGTCTGTTGATTTTGGTTCTTGAGCAAGCTGGCGACGCGGCGCGACCTCTTGCCGGGACGGTGAAAAAGTCAGGCAGGGGCTGGTGGAGGAGGTCCTGGCGATGGAGGAGGTGTGAGGGGGAGGTCGGGCTGTGTTTCGGGATCTGCCGCAACGCAGTACGTGTTTTGTTCATATGGAGACCTGCACTGTGTGCTGGTTGCTGCGGTGTTCGGATGCGGGTCCGAGGACAGAGGCGCCACCTGCGCCAGCGAGCGGGTCGGGATGGCACCACGAACGCGGGTTAGGTCGGCACGCGACCTGGGGCAAGACTTGGCTCAAGCCACCAGCGTGTAGCAGAGCCCTCTTTGTACTCTTTTGTGCCGAACGAGAGCTCTGGGGGCCGTCCTTGCCCTTCGTACGGCATTCGGGCCACAAACTCACTCGCTGTGCTCGCTCCGGCGCAGTTCTGTTTCCCAGCGTGCTCCCTAGGCCACTTGTTACGTAGTTAGCACAAAGGAACCATGCTGGCCCACAGCTTCGCCGGTCAGGCTCTGGCCTCTCGCCCGCGCGTGGCCCCCGCTCCCAAGCGCGCCCTGGTCATCCAGGCTGCCCACAAGAAGGGTTCGGGTTCCACCAAGAACGGCCGCGACTCCAACGCGCAGCGCCGTGGCGTGAAGGTCTATGGCGGCCAGCCGGTGAAGGCCGGTGGCATTATTGTGCGCCAAGTCGGCTCCACGGTAGGGCTGGCGTCCATTCAGTGGCGGACAGGGAACGGAGGCTGGTCGCGCGAGGTCGGGGGCGCTTGTGGCTTGCGGTCGTCGGCGCCCCAGGGCGAGCCGCTGCTCCCAGCCGTGTGCCGCGCCTTGTCCAACAATTACACACAATGGGTTCTCAGATCCGCCTTTTGGCGAGACAGCGACGGTTCCTGAGGCTGCCATCTCCTCTGCGCGCAGTGGTACCCCGGTGAGAACTGCCAGTTCGGCAAGGACTACACCGTCTTCAGCACCGTGGAGGGCGTTGTCGTCTACGACAAGAAGCGCGTGAAGCCCGAGGTGGGGAGCGACATCGCGTTTGGTCGCGCTGCGCAGCTGAAGCACCCCGCATCAGTGCCAACGCGTGGCTCGAGGCTTATGTTGATACACGCTGGGACGCGCGCGACTGCCATGCTTAGCCTGGCCGCGTGTGGGGACCTGTGTGTGGCGACCTGGGCCGCGCCAAACTCGTGGCACGCACCCACCCACCCACCTACCCCCTCTCGCAGATTCACGTCTACCCGGCTGACCACCCCAAGGCGGTCGCTGCCTCCACTGCCTCGCACACCAAGAAGGCCGCTGAGGGCACCCAGTCCCGCAAGGAGCGGCGGAAGGCTGCCTACCAGCCCCGCAAGCCCACCGTGGCTATTGCCCAGGTGGCTGCCCCCACCACCCCCTAAGCTGCTCGTCAGCATGGGAGTACCGCCAGCGGCGCTGGAGCCGTCCGCCGTGCAGCGACGGAGCCGTTCCAGTCTTGGCAGCGGCCGCCGCTAGCCTAATGCTACAGCGGTGCTGAACGCACGTGGCGGTGGAGCGGAGAGCGTGGCGGCTTGGAGGATGCGGACGGACATGGGAGCGGCGGCGATGCCCTGGCGAAGCGAGGGGCGCGAGCGGCGCAGCCCTTTGCCGCGGGCCGCAGTGCGCAGGCCGGCGGAGGAGAGGGAGCGCAGCGGATTGCAGCTGCCGCAAAGCCTGGGCCGGGTCTGCAGAGCTAGATAGGACAGCATGGGGGCGGGCGAGGAGCTGGAGGTGTATGCTCGGGCGGCTCTACTGCTAGGATCGTCACGAACCTTGTGGCAGGAAGCCCTGGGGCCGGGGGTCAGCGAGGGTGGTCTCGCAGCTGGGTGTGGGCCCAGCCGAGCGATGGGGGCTGGGACTGGTGGCGGCTTCTTGGCGCAGACATGCGGAAGGTCTGGGTCGTGCCGGCGCGATTTTGCCTGCAGCGCTTCGGCATGTCCCGTGCCCAGATGCCCTGCCCAGCTCCGCCTGCCAGATCCCGGCGGGGTGGGGCGCGGGTTCGCGCGAATCGAAGAGGTGCATGCCAGGGACGGCTGCTGAGGAGGCCTGGCATGGGGTGGGTTGTCGATGTGGCGGGCGCGTCTTGACGTGGCCGCCAGCAAGGCCTTGGGCCGTGTAATGCCTTTGGCGTCAATTCGTTGCACGACTGATCGGTTCCTTGAGTGACGGGCGGGGGCGCTCTGCCGCCCTAGCACTCTGCTGCATAGCCTTGCTTCCTGGCCGAGGCTGATGGCGGCGTCAAGGCACGCAGACTCATGCCTCAGGGCGTGGGGGTGGTATGCCAGCGACAGCGAGAGGCGCCTCACGGCGCTAACCAAGCGCAGGTGTCACGCAGCGGAGCGCATGCAGCAACAAGGGGACACTTGAGCAATGCGCCCTAGGCCAGTCGGGCAGGATAAGCAAGGGCGATCTCAGCAAAGCGAGAGGGCTGGCCTTGGCAGACCAGGGCATCTCGATACGATACATGGAAAGGCCCCAGGATGGACAACAGATTGCATGATTCAGGTATGGCAGCTTGTCTGAGCAGTCATAACAGCCCATTCGCACGCACCACCAGTGCCTTATTGCGCGTCCGAGCAATCCGCCTGGTCCTACGCGTCTTGGACACGCATCGGTTACTGCCATGCTACCTACCCTACCCGTCACGTTGCCGGCTAATGGGTCAGGCCCGGTCGCCCATTGTCTAACCACCCTCGAGCATCGCTTCGCCTCCAGTCATCGATAGTCTCAAGACACGCATCGGCTACCGCCATGCTACCTACCCGCTAGCATGGCCTCGCGCGTCCCCAGTCCCTCAGCACCTCCCTGAGCCCAGTCCCTCGAGCGTCCCCAATGCTTCCTCAAGCCAGCCTACCCGTCTCCTGTCCTGTAGCACCTGCCCTACACCTACTTCATGAGGCGTCCTCAACCTGTCTAGTGCCTACCCCTCACTGCCACCCACCGCCTGCCCCCTCGGGCCCTTCCCCGGGCCGGCCCTGCCGTCCCTGCCCCGGCCGCATGAGCTGCACCTGGATGGGCGAGCCCTGCCCCATGTGGGGTATGAGCAAGACCTGCCCATTGGTCCCACTCAACCCACCCGCCCCCGGCGCCACAACGTAAGGCACGCCGCCGACCTGCACGGTCGACCCCTGTACGGCGCCGTACATCCCGTGCTCGTATTCGCCGTACTCCCCGGCGGCCGGCCGGCCCCGCGCTTGCTGCTGTTGCTGTTGCTGCTGCTGCTGTTGCGCAAGCATGAGCGCCTGCTGCTGCCGCGCCGCCGCCACGGCCGCCGCCGCGGCCTCACTGTAGTGCGGTCCCCCCTGCTGCCCCACGGCCGCCGCATTCTGCTGCGCCAGCAGCTGCCTCTGCAGCTGCAGCTGGCGGCTCAGCACGGCCTGCGCCGCCGCGCGCTCCTGCTCCGCCTGCTGCTGTGCGTGCTGTACCTGCTGCTGCGCCTGCTGCTGCGCCTGCGCCTGCCGCAGCATGAGCAGCTGCTGCTGCTGCCGCTGCTGCGCCTCCAGCAGCGCCTGGTGCTCCAACAACGCCTGGTGCTCCAGCTGCTCCTGGAGCGCCTGCTGCCGCTGCGCCGCCGCCAGCTGCTGCAGCTGCTGCTGCTGCTGCCGCTGCGCCGCCGCCAAGTGGGCATGCGCCTGCGCCTGCGCCTGGGCGTGCGCCTGAGCGTGCGCCTGGGCTTGGGCTTGGGCCTGGGCCTGGGCTTGGGCTTGGGCCTGGGCTTGGGCTTGGGCCTGAAGCTGCGCGTAGCTGGGGTGCCCGTGGACCGGCCCGGCCGCGTGCCCCACGTCGCCCGAACCGTCCGGCTCGTCCTTGGGCAGAGGCTCCACGTCCACCCCCATGTTGCGGAGCGCCTCCACTGTCAGGATGCCCGCGGCCTCCAGCGGCGCAAAGCGGCTCGCGAGCTCGGGGTCCTGCTGGCGCAGACGGCGCATGGTGGCTGCGACCTGGGCCTTCTCGGGGCTGAGCTTGGGCTGGGCCTGGGCCTGCGCGTGGGCCGCCTCTGCGGCCGCGGCGCGTGCTTGCGCCTGCGCCTGCGCCACGCGGCGGTGCTCCTCCGCCGCCAGCCGCCGCTGCTCCTCCTCCTGCTGCCGCCGCAGCGTCGCGAGCTGCTTTTCCGCCGCCTGCTGCTGCTGCTGCAACATCATCAGCTGCTGCTGTTGCTGCTCGATCAGGTGTTGCTGGTGATCGATGATGGCCTGCTGCGCTGCGGGCTGCGGCTGCGCGGGGCCGGCAGGCTCGGCCGACGGCTCGGGCTCGGCTTTGGGCGCCGCCGCCGCGGCGGCATTGGCGCTTGCCATGACCGCCGCCGCAATCGCCGCCGCCTCCTCCTTGAGCCGCTGCTTCTCCAGCTCCCTCGCCCGCGCCTTGCCGCTGCTGCCCGGCAGCCCGCCTGCCCGCGCCCCCGCAGCCCCGTGCGCGGCCTCCGCCCCTGCCCCTACGCCGTGGCCCGGCCCGGGCCCGGCTTCGTCCTCCACCGCCTCCCCCATGTGCACGTCGCCGTCCCCGTCGCCGTCCTCGCCGCCTGCCTCGGGCCCGAAACCGCTGTCCACGGCGCGGGCCCGCTCCGCCTCCTGAGCCATGGCCGCCTCGAGCTGCTCGGGGCTCTGGATGAGGCCGGCGCGGGAGGCCAGCAGCGGCCGGTGCAGGCGCCTGAGCTTGTCCACGTCCGGCATCTGGGGAGCACGGAGGGAAGATGGAAGGGCAAAAGGAAGATGACGCAAGAGGAGCCGTAGCAGACCCTGGGCCCAGCCGTTGACCTGACGTGCTGCTCCCTTGGTGTGGGCCCCATCCCTTGCTGGAACGGCAGTCAAGCAGATCCGCTCGGCGCGGCTCCGCTGTCGCACCTACCCACCCTTACCTGCAGGAACAGCCCCAGCACGCGCGGGTTCATGAGCCCAAAGATCTCGGCGCCGCTCTTGGACGAGAGCTTGACCAGTCCGCGGATCTGCTTGACGCGCTCCACCACTGCGGGGCGAGGGAGGGGGAGGCGAAGACTCGAAGAGGTTAGGCAGGGCGGAAAAGCTGAAGGGATTGGCCGGGCAAGCCAAGGCATGCCTTGACTTTTCCCGCTTTCTGTTCGTTGCGGGTCGCCCTTTCCACGCCAAGAAACAGCCCAGAGCCAGCTTCCACACGCTACCTGTCAAACCCGTCCAGCCCCGCCCCATCCTGCACCCACCCTGGCTCCAGGCCTGGCCGGGCGTCTTGGCGGTGACCCGCACGCCCGGGCAGTCCTCGGCCGTGACCACGAACAGCGGCTGCGTGCCCCCGTCGCAGATCTCCAGCGTGTACAGGGTGGCGCCCTCGGGGATCTCCATGGAGAAGTAGTCCCGTGAGGCGCGGAAGCCTGGGGGTGGGGTCGAGGGGTGGGGGGGTAGCGGGGGATGGAGGCGGCATAGGGGTGGAGGGATGGAGGCGGGTGGTGAGGTGGATGTGGATTGTGGCGTGAATTTAGCGGCAGTGCGACCGCCGTCTCTGCGCCCCGCCTTCTATTGCCACAGGTCTCTCCCTAAGGGCCAGTGGCGGCCGGCTGCACGGTTGCCACGGTTTGCTGCCCTCTTCCCCGCTGTGCACTTTGACGGCGGGGCCCCGCCGTACGCAGTCCTCGCCCAGGCCACCTCACCTATGGGGTACACGTGCGTGGCGTTGTGGTAGGCGGGGCGCTGCCACTCGATGCGCCCAAGGGACAGGAGCGTGAGCGTGTAGCCGCCGCTGCCAGGGGAGCCCCGCCCGCGCGCCAGCACCAGCGGAAGCTGAAGCGTCGCGAGGTCCAGCGGGCCCTCGTTGGGCCCAGCGGACGCCTCGGCGGCGGCGGCGCGGCGGCGCTTGGGCGAGGAACCGTGGGGCGGCGCGTGGGGGTTGGGGTGGTGGCCGTTGGCGGCGGGCGCGTGGGCGGCGGCGGGGTCTGTGTTTTCAAGCCCGTCGTTAATACTCAGGGACTTGCGCTTGGAGGGCGTGAGGCCAGCGCCTGGTGGGCCAAAGCCCTCGGGCACGAGCTCCTCGCCGGCGGCGGTGGGGGCCGGCGGGGCGGCTGCCGCCGCGGCGGCGGCCGCCTTGGCGCCGCGGCCGCGGCCCGGCTTGCCTCCGGCCGCCGCGCCGCCGTTCTTCTGCTGTAACGCCTGCATCGCCATTTGCATGGCCATCTCTGCCAGCTCGTCGGGGCTCAGGTCGGTCCGCGCTCCGCCGCCGCCGCCAGCCGCCTCCGGCGGCTGTGGCGTCGCGCCGCGCGACCGCTGCTGCGCCGCCGGCACGGCGACATGCTGTGGGGGCGGCGGCGCCGCGGGCTTGATGATGCGGACTCTGGATTTGAGCACATCCGGTACCTGGGGCGGCAAGGGCTCGGCCGGCGCGGCCTCCTCCTCCTCCTCTTCCTCCGCCTCCTCGCCCTCGTCCTCCTCCTCCGCCTCGCCCTCGTCGTCATCATCCTCGTCCTCCGGCTCGGCCGCCGCCGCCTCGGCCCCGCCTGCGCCACTCCGCTTCGACGCGAGCAGCGCCTCTGCATCGGCCGCCGCGGCTGCGGCAATCATGGCGGCTTGTGCGCTAACTCCCGGAATGGAGGGAATGGACAGGCGCTGGGGCAGGGCGGCGGCGGGAGCCACGGGCGCCGGGGGCGGCGGCGGCGGCTCGAGCGCTGTCTTGACGGCCGCGACGCACGCCTCCCGCACCTCGGCCGGCGTCCGCTGAGGCCGCCGGGGCAGCTTGTTGGAGCCCCTGCGGCGCAACGCAACACAGGCGAGGAGGGGCGCATGCGGCTCTGGTTAGAGACCCTTACACCAACACCAACACAACCAGGCCTTTCCCTGGCTCGATGCCAAGCTACCAGACCGAGCGTCTCTTAGCCTCGACTTTAGGCCTCGACCTGGTGCCGCCCCGCCCAAGCCCCTTAAGATTCCCTTACTTGGGCCCCTTGGCCAGCAGCTTGGCCATGGTCTTGGCGATGGTGATGAGGCGCTTGGTGAGGGTCTGCGTGGAGGGCATCCAGGAGGCGGAGAGGACGGGGGCGCCCTCGGTGGCGGGCTCGGGGATGGCCTGGGGGCGGCAGGGGGCGGGGGCGGAGAGGGGCGTTCTGAGGTCAGCTCTGAGCCGACCAACGGCGTACGGATCATACCGGTAGGCATGTGCGCCCTGCGCTCATGTGGGCTCTAAGCCGGCCAGAGGCATAAGAACATGGCTCTGCGACCCTCCAGGCCCAAGCCCAACACGCCACGCGACGCCACGCAAGCCGCAAACTGGACACCTAACGGACTGCAGCCCGCACCTTGGCCGCCCTCGCGCACGCCTCGAAGCAGTACTCAAAGTCGCCCGCGATCGCATCCCACGCGCCAAAGCCGTGCCGCGCCACGCCCTCGGCCAGCTGCACGTCGTGTTCCGGCTGCCACCACACCGGCAGCACGCCGCGCTTCCCCGTGAGCGCAGGGCTGGCCTCCCATGCAAGGCCTCCGTCGGTTTCGGGCGTGGGTGCGGCCGCTGCCGCCGGCTCAAAACGGTCTCGCTCGGAGGGCTGGCGGCGGCGGGGGCCATCATTGAAGAGGGCGGCGGTCTCGGCAGCCTCGAGCGCAGCAGCGGTGGGGATGTGTTTCCGGCGGCCGCGGCCGAGGTTCGCGTCGGTGACGGCGGCAACGGCTGCTGCTGCGGCGGCACTGATGGCGGGTCCGGCGGCGGCGGCGGTGTTGGCGGCGGCGGCTGGCGCCGGCGCTGCCTCAGGAGAAGGCGAGGATGCGCGGGGCGTGGGGTCCCGGCGGCGGGTCGGCGGCGGGGGTGGCGGCGGAGCAAGATCCGCCAGGCCGCGCTTGATCTGGTCGATCAGCTCCAGGCGCTGACGGAGGCGGGAGGCGGACTTGGCGGTGAGGACCTGGGTAGGAGCGGCGGAGGGCGGGCATGGGAGGGGTGGGGCGGTGAGGGGTATGCGGAGAGGGCAGCAGGCATGGTTGAGCAGGTCCGGGCTACCCGCGCTCCACAACAGACGTGCAAGCAGAGATCCGGGGTCGGAAACCTCCCCGCGCGATACTTGGAGGCTAGCCCACCTTGGTGATGCTGCCCTTCTTGGTCCGCTTGCGCTTCTTCACGCCGCCCTCCTCGCCGCCCTCCTTGTCGCCGCCCTCCTTCTCGGCCCCGTCCTTGTCGGCTCCCTCCTCGCCGCCGTCAGCCGCCTTGGCCTTGCCGCCCTTGGCCTTACCACCCCCCTCGCCCCCCGCCCCGCCCTCGCCGTCGCTGTCCTCGTCAGACTTCTCGCTCTCCCCGTCCGACTCCGCCTCCGAAGCGGCGTGGTCTGACCCGGCGTCGTCGCCCCCATCCGCATCCTCGTCCGAGCCCGCGCCGGCGCCCTCCCCCTGCGGGGCGCCGTCCTTGCCCTCCGCCCCCTCCTCCTCCTCCTTGACCTCGCCGTCCGGCTCCAGCTTCACCTCCGCCTCCGCACCCTCCACGCCCTCGCCGCCCGCGCCCTCCACGCCCAGTCCACCCGCTGCGGCCTTGGCCTTGCTCTTGGCAATGTTCTGGCAGATACGGCAGCCGCACGTGGGCGCGTGGCGGCTGGCACGCGGCGTCTTGGCGGTCTGCGTGGGGGCCTCGGCGGGCCCCAGCAGCTCATCCAGCTCCGTGATGAGGTCCCGAATGGCGGCGCAGATGCCGGCGGTGGTCTTGTTTGCGAGCCGCGGGAAGTGCTTTCGCGCCAGCTCCACCAGCTCGGCGTAAGAGGGCTCGGCGGATGAGGACGATGGGCCGGCGGCGGCGGCGGGGCCTGGCGGCGCCGCCGGAGCGGCAGCGGCAGGCGCGGAGGTTGTTGGAGCTGTTGCGGAGGGCTCGGCGGAGGGTTCGGCAGCGGCGCCATCGGCGGCGGCCGCGGGTGCGGGGGCTGGGGCGCTGGCATCCGCCGAGCCGGCGGCGGCCTCGCCGCTGCCCGTGGCGGCGGCGGCAGCAGCGGCGCCGTCGGCAGCGCCCCCCGCTGCTGGGGCTGCCGCTGGCGGCGCCTGCTTCGGCAGCCCGAAGCGCGTCAGCACAGCCATCACCTCCAGTCGGTCCTTCCTGCTCCACATCTCGGCCCGCCCCGGCTTGGCGCTCTTGGCTGCGGGCGTCGCGGCCCCGGACGCGCGCGGCTTGCGCTTGGGTGCCCCCTCCGCGCCCGCCCCCGCCTCGCCCGCCTCCCCCGCGCCCGCCTCCCCGTCGTCCACTTGCCGTATGGCCTTGAGCAGGAGGTCACACAACCGGCGCACGCGGGGAGTGAGCGTCTGAGCGTCTGGCCAGGTGAGGGCCGCGGGAGCGTCCGAGGCGGGTGCGGTGGAGGTCGCTGCGGTTGGCACCGCAGTGGCTGCCGAGCCCGAAGGGGCATCCGTCTCCATCGCATCCCCATCCGTGCCCGCGGTTGCTGCGGTGCCGTCCCCGCCCTTTGCCTCCTCCCCGTCGCCCCCAGACGCAGCAGGGGCGGGTGCGGATGCAGGGGCGTCCGTGGGGGGCTTGGCGTCCTCACCCTCGGGCCCCTTCTCGCCCTCCGCCGGGGCCGCTTGGCTGCCGCTGCCCTCCGGGGCCTTGGCGGCCCCCTCTACCTTCACCTCGGCGTCCCCAGCCGCTGCGCTGCTCCCCGGTCGGTCCCTGTTCTTAGCCTTCTGCGCCTCCTGCGGAATGGATGAGAGGTCGACGAAAGGGGAAGGGAGAACGCCTCAGGAGAACACGTACATCGCCAACATCACGCATCAAGGCACGAAACGCCTCCAAGGCTGCTACGCCTCATGAAGCCCCTGATCAAATTCCGCCTGGAAGCTGCAACAGCATGCGCGCATGCCCAAGCAACACAGCCCCATCGCCCGAGCCCCGCACACCCTCCAGCGCCGTACCCGCGCCGCCATGAACACGGGAAGCAGCTCCGCGTCCGCGAATACGGCATCGTACTCGCCGTACCCCAGGCGGTACATGCCCTTCATCAGCGCCAGATCGCAGTCCGGCCCCCACCAGGTGGCGGGAGGCGATCGGTCCGTCATGGCGGTCAGCAGCTGCTTGAAGCGAGCCTCCACCTGCACCGGAAGGGCGCCCGTGCCACGTCAGCCGCTACCGCTTCTCCGTCTGAGGCCACCGCCTGCAGCCCACGCCCTGCGCTCCTCTTAGCGGCGGCCGCCTTATAGACTTCAAGCCCCCCATCTGGCCTCACCAGGACGCCAGGACCCATCCCGCTGCTCCAGTCCCAACCGGCCCGAAACCCTGTGCTCTGCACCCCACCCCCACCTTCAGACCGTGCCCTTCGGAAAGGTCCCTGTACCCATGGTCTACAGAGGCCTCAGGGGGCCTCAACGCGCAGTTCATCCCACCTCCATGCCCCCCCACCCCCGCCCCCACCTCGGGTCGCTCCAGCATGGCCTCCACGGAGCCGTTGAAGTCCTTGAGCACCCGCAGCCGCCCCATGAGCCACTTGCTGCCCTTGTCCACCTGCACGGAGGAGAAGTGGGGGCGGGGTCAGGCGCACGCGGGGCCAACAGCTGCAGCGCGAGCGTGGAGGCGGTACTGGCCAGACAGGGAGCGGTCAGCCTCACTTACCCGGTTCTGCGCCCCTTCCCGCGCTGGCCTCCGCAGCTTTCTGCAGCAAGCCCTCAAACCCGGCCCCACAGCCCCAGCCCCAGCCCCAGCCCCAGCTCCAGCTCCAGCTCCCAGCGCCAGCACCCAGGCCCCCACCTTGGGCCAGGTGGCTCCCGCCGTGTTCATGTCCCCCAGGGCCTTGACCGGCTCCATGAGCGAGTCAAGAAAGGTGGCGTCCCCCAGGTCGGGAGTGAACTGCTTGACCATCTGCAGGGAGAAAGAGATGCGGGGGCCGGGGCAGGATCCAGCTGAGTGCGGGCGCGGGCTCGGGGTGGGAAGCTGCAGGCCCGCACCGCACGGAGTGGACCGGGGGCTCAGTACCCAGGCGCGTCCGTGCGGGGCCCTGCTTCCTCCCTGCATCGAGCCCGGTGGGTGGTTCCGGCGCCGTCTCGGCACGCTGCGCCCTCCTCGCAGGCACCCCCCTCCCTCCGAGGCCGCACCTGCAGCAGGTGCCACACGGCGCGCTCCACCTCCCCGACCGTGCGCACAATGGTCCGCGACTTGCTGAGGCGGCAGAAGGCTGAGTGGACCTGTCAAGTCCGCGCCAGCAGCCCGGCAGGCGAGGGGGTAATGGGACGAAATGGAGGGGCTCGTGAGGGAAGGACGAGCAGTGCTCGCCAACGGCTGCCCTCTGTGTGCGTGGGAGCCAAGGGGGAAGGGCTGGACGCCTCCCACCCCCATGCGGCGACCCCCTTGCGAGCATGGAAACGGATGGAACCTCGTGCTGCTGCTGCCAAGGAGCATCACCCCACCCCTAGGCCGCACCTCCTTCCAGCGCCCCACTCCGAACATAATGAAGGCCTGGCGCAGGGCCTGCCTTTCCACCAGCAGCCATGGCACCTGGCGGGGGCAGCGGGGGGGCGGGGTTCCCGAGGTGCTGAGGTTGGTGTTGGGGGGGCGTGGCCGGAGACAGCGAGCATAACCGCGAGGAGTGGATAGCGGGGGTCTGTGGGGCCGCGCACGGGCTCAGGCCCTTGAGACGGGCTCCAGCAATAGGGCTGGAAGTGCTCAGGTCTTAGGGGAAACCCGCGGGACTGATCGCTGACGCGTGACGAGAGCGCTATCTCGAGTCAGCGCGAAGGTGCTGCGCGGACGGCCCTGCAAGGCCCCCAGCCTTCGTCCCGGCCTCACCCGGGGTGGCTCTCCTCCAACTGCAGGTCCTGTTGGTACGGGGGCTGGCTCGGGCGCTTCCTCGACCCGAGCCTTCTTGGGGCTGTGTTCCTCCTCGACGGGAGGAGCCGCTTTCTTCTTCGGCATGGTGGCCGGGATTCCGGGCCCTCGGGAGCGTGTCCGAGTGGGCTAGTGTTAATTGGTGCTTGAGTTGAGCATCGCTACAGCGTGTGTGGCCGCGATGGCTCAGGCTTTGAGTTGGAGGCTGCAGGCTCGGAAATGTGTGCTGCAGGCTTCGCGTTGCCGTGTCCCAAGTAAGGCGCCTGTGTAATGTGCGCTTGGCTCGTGTTCAACAGTAACAAGAAGGTCCTGACACGCGTGTCGTCAAACGAGGCTGATGAGCCCGCTGTTTGGAATGAGCACGAAAGCGCCGAGGGCTCCTCCCGAGAGCCACGCCAGCCCGTTGCACAGACACAAGGCCCCACCATCCTCCACGCAAATGCACAGCCCCTCACCGCAGCGCTCGACGCGCCCGTGTTCAAATCAACAGCCATTCACCGCAAAGCCTGGCGCGCCGCAATGCCGTCAAGTACACTCGCATAGGTGCATGCATAACGATGGGCGTGCAGTCACCGCTGCGTCCGACTGTTGCGTACAGCTGGCATCAAGGCGGACAGCTCCAGGTCCGTGACTCCCCCAAGCCACCAATTGGACGTCCCTATCACGTAGCTATGCACAGACTTGCAGGTTGTGATCGCCCGCTCGCCTCATGGTCGGGTACCGACCCCAAGTGCACCCCAAGCCTCTCCCGCGGCCCCCCGCGGTCCGGGCACAACTCCACGCGTCACTTACGCGCGGTTCTCGGGCAGCGAGGACATGTCGAAGCGGGGCATGTCGCGGCCCTCCGGCGCCTTGCGGAACAGCCCATCGATCACATAGCTGTCTAGCAGCGTGGCCAGCGCGCCGATGTCGTCTCCCTCTGCCTTCCGCAGCTGCGGCACGAACTCGCGCTGCATGCAGGCCAGCAGCTTCACGAACTGCCCGCGGTACCTGCAGCGGAGACACACAGGGCAAGAGAGGTAAAGGTCTGACACGCAGGTCAGGACTAACCAGGACAAGAGAAGGTTACGTATGGTGCTCAGCTGCAGCTGCTTAGCCGGGCACAGCTGTATCCCTAGCACGGCCCCGGCGCCAGCCGAGCCCCAGCACCTCGGGCGCCCCACACCCACCTCAGGAAGAGCGAGTACCCCGCCACCCGCAGCACTGCCACCACGGCCTTGGCCGTGAAGCGGTCGGGCGGCAGCTGGTTGAGGCAGCGAGCCAGCCAGGACCAGGCGTGCGCCACGCCGTGGGGGTTGGGGTCGTCCACCTGCCAAGGGTGGAGGCAGCACCGGCAGGGCAGGGGCGGCGAGAGACACGCGGTGTGGTACTGGGCTTGGCACTGGCACTACCCCCGGGGCAGGCAGACGGCGGTCGGGCAGTGCTCCGCATGCATGTGCTCCGCAACGAGTTGTGGGCTCCGCAACGCTCCGCATGCTACAGGTCAACCCTAGGGCTGCCCAGCGCTGATCCCAGTGCTGCCCGGCCCCCACCTGCATCAGCGCGCCGTACAGCAGCATTAGGCCCTCCAGCCTCCGCGCGAAGGCGTCGGGGCTCTCGAAGGCCTTGCCCGTGGGCGCAGAGGGGTCCTCCAGCTCCTCGAAGCCCATGCCCCTGGGGGAAGGGGAGCAGGCCTGCTCTTACGCACCTGCAGATAAAGCACTGCGGCTGCTGCCTTCCCCGCTCCGGGCACTCCACAGCAGCGGCGTGCGCTGGGGCCTGCCAGCGCCCAGCCCTGCTTCGGCTCCTGCCCCCAAGCCTCTCTTTCAGGCCACGTGCGCCTTGCACCGGCGGTCCGGACGGGCCCGACCGGATTGGACAGGTCTGGCGCCTCGCGCGAGCCGCACCTGTAGTACGCGTTGTTGGAGATGCGGGCGGTGTCGTGGACGTAGCCCCGGGGCACGGACAACGGGCAGCTCTTGTGCATGAGCGCGACCTGCCACAGAAAGCAAGGGGTGGGGTGAGGTGGACTGGGGTTTTGAAGACGTCACGTTGTCTGACCGACCACCCGCTGCAACCGCATGCCCAGGCCGATGCGCTGCACATGCCGTGCGCCTAGTCATTAAGTAACGACTGCCGATACACCACGCCGTGACCAGTTGGCGAGGAGGCATAGCTGTCGGCTGGGCGGGCATGCGTGCACCATGCGCGCACGCGGGCGGTGCCCAAGGCCAAGTGCCAGAGTGCTATCCTGCATACCACGCACGCACCATGGTGGGCAGGAGCTCGGGGATGACCTGGGACACGCGCACCACCACCAGCGCCAGAGGGAAGGCGGCCTTGTTGTTGGTCTGCGGGCGGCGCGGGGGAAGCGGCCGGGCATGCGTGGGGGCCATCGCGTGGGCATACCGTGTCAAGTGGAACAGGGCAAATACGAGGAAAGAAGGATACAACGGACGGGGCTGCCTCGGTTTTTGCCCACGGCACCGTCGCTTCAAGGGCGAGTACTGGTACGAGCGTCTCCAAGTAGAAGGGGATGACGGCTTGAGTGGCGGGGGCTCTGGTCAAGCGGCCGATAGCGCTTCCACGCGAAGTGCACCTCCTGACGCCGGACGCCCCACTCTGTCAGTTCGCAGCTCCTGCCCCAAGTCGCGCACCCCCCCCCCCGGCCCCACCTGCACCAGCTCCTGCTGCTTGAGCACCTTGTTGCACAGCGTCAGCACCGCATACGAGCGCCAGGGGCCCTGCAGCACGCTCATCATGCGGTACAGGTCCGTACACTTGGTCTGGACCTGCGTGCACACAAGGAGTGGAGGGAAGCGCGCGGGCAAGGAAGCCGGGCACAAGATGACATCGGGCCTGAGAGCTGCAAGGGCGAAGAGACACAGGATGCCCTCGCGCTTGTGTCCTACCGAAATCTGGTGCAGAACCCCGTGTAACTCTCCACCCAGCCCCTCACACACGCCCGGCCCCGGACCGCACCTGCGCCTGCGTGCCTGAGACCTGCTGCACGTGCACCGTCAGCTTCTTCTCGATGTCGCGCCGCTGCTTCTTGCACGCCTCATCGTCCAGCAGGGGCTGCACGGACGCCTGCAGCGCCGCCAGCGAGGCAGCGAGCTCGGCAGCCTGGGTGGCCGCGGCGGGAGATACGCGGAGGCAGGGGTGCACCTGCGCGGGGTTGCGTCGGGGGAAATGGGGGGAGCCCTCGGTCTTGGGCCCGTACGCGCCAGGCAGCACGAAAGAGCAATCGTGAACAGTGCCTGCACCCCAGGCCCACATCCCCGCACCCACGTCCTTGCTGGCCTTGGCCGCCTCCTTGGATTTCTTGTCCGCCTCCGCCTTCTGCGCCTCCGCCTGCGCCTCGGCTTGCTTGCGCTGCGCCTCGGTCTCCTGGGGCGGATAGAAGGACGCGACGGGAGGACCACATCGACGGGGGCATCACGTGGACGCGACACGGACAGGACGGCCTGGACTTCCCGTCCCATCCGCAGCCGCAGCCGCAGCCTCTACTGCAGCCATACATCGTGTTTGCTGTCCCCCAGGCTCGGGCCCTGAAGGCGCGGGGCGCTCCTGGACGCACCTCCTTGGCCTTGTGCGCCCGCTCCGCCTCCTCCGCCTCCCGCTGCTGCCGCGCCCTCTCCGCCGCCTCCCGCTCCGCCTGCGCCCGCCGCTCCTCGGCCTCTCTCCGCTGCCGCTCCTCCTCCTTGCGCCGCTCCTCCTCACGCTGCTCCACCAGACGCTTGATCTGCGGACGTGCGTGGTGAGGTGGGGAGCGGGAGCCTAGATACCTGCGAGGAGTCGCTGAGGTGCCTATGGAAGCAGCATGCACATGCACGAGCCAACGCGCGAGCAGGACCAGGCAGACCGCCCTTCCATGATACTATAACATCGCCTTCGCATCTACACATGCAGCCGGTCCTGCTAGCCCGTCCTGCTAGCTCCTCAAATCCGCTAGTTCGCCTTCTCCCCCGACCCACTTGCTGCTCCTGCAGGCTGGCCTCCGTGCGGTGCGTCCGCTGCACCGCCTCCAGCACCTCCGCCCGCCGCTGCTGCTGCTGGCGCAGAGCCTCCTGGTCCGCCCGCTGCAGGTCATCCTGGTATACAAGGAGGGTGGGCGGCGGCAAAAGGAGGTGGTGACAGGGTATTGACGGGGGACAAACCCCGGTGGAGGAGACCTCTGGGGGATCCCAGGGCGAGCCCTTACCGCACCTGTTTCCGGAGCGCCGAGCTGGTCACGACGTTGAGCTTGGTAGCGAGTTGCTGCTCCACCTCCGCCAGCCGCAGCTGCCATGAGGCCTGCTTGTTGTGTTGCAGGGCCTGCGGAGCGCATGGCGTTCGCCGGACAAGGGTGACAAGGGCTGACGCTTGGGCTAAGGCGAAGGGGGGGGGGACCAAGGGACTGAGGCAAGCGGCTGGCACAGGTGAGTTCACCTCAAGGGATACCAGAAGCTGCTGCTCCAGCAGCCGCTTCTGCTCCTCCACCGCATCTGGTCGGGTCAAGGCTGTGAGCGGGGCGGCGGTGGACTGCACCTCCTCGTCGCTCTCTTCGTCGTCGTCTGGCACGCGGTAGGACACGGTCCGGCTGCCGCTGTGCCGATCAGCTCCATATAGTTCCTCTGCATAGTTCAAATCGATTGCAGTCAAGGTTCTGGCTTCGCTGCGCCAGGTTGCCGCCGAAATTGCCGAATGCGCTGACCTTCCGGTAAGCCGTAGCGAACTATTCCATGACTGCTTCCAGGAGTGGTAGGGGCCCCAGGCAACGGTGTTGCCCGGGGCCGGCCTCTCCGAGCGGAGACGAGCCCACTAAGTGGCGTGCGCGCGTCAGCACCAAAGTTCAGGCGCTTGACTACGTCACCAGCAGGACTGCTCATCAAGCGCCCAGCGGGCCGGGCTAACTACGAGTTTCCAGAATTGGATGGCGCCGATGGTTCCACGCGTGGAACGGGCTTCACAGGCTATGTGCCTTCCTAAGCTTGCTGATGTAGGTGTAGACGGTCTGGGACCGCGGGGGGCGACAGGGGCAAAGCGCTACTGCGCGGGGATCGCGACGGGTGCCATGCCATGCCCCAGCCCGATGCCCCAGGCAGCCACCACGCACCCCCAATGGGGTTAAGGCGATGCGCAGAATTCCGAGGTCTGGCTCACGAGCCGGGATGATGGACGTCAGCGGCCTGTCGTGCCTCACAGTTCAGCAAGCTAGGGTCGGGATTTGGCGGGAGTCCCTCACTGGTACCACCCGCTGCCGTCGCCGTGATTCAGTCCAACGCCTCACACCTTTCGGGCAGCAAGGGCAACACGGACAGTGTGTTGCATACTCAAGTGCATAGCTCCGCAGATCCGCACTGTCCGCAGCCGTAGGAACAGCGGGACTAAGTGAGAGTAGCTGCGCTCAACTACCCCCTTGTGCCGCTGGCCTACGAGGTGCTCATGGGCAGGGCACTGTGCGCTTCCTCATCAGGCCTTGCATGCAAGCGCGGTCAAATTGGTACTTTACATGCGTAGTCTCCGGAGCACATCTGGAAGAACCTGTCTGTGAGAGCCGTTCATGGCACACGCCCCATGCCTCATGAGCAGCCCATTTGCTGCGGCACAACCCCAACCACGGATCATCTCTACCCATCTTCAAGCCCCTGCCGTGTGTGCACGTGCTTCGCGCGCGTCAGATTCATCAAGCAATGCTTCTGACCTGCCCATTGATCCGACTCGCACCCGCGGCAAGGGCAATGCACCCCTCGTAACGCAAAAGTCCTCACGCGTACCCTTAGTAGCGAAGCCCTACCTAACGTGCACTAGCCGCCACACGCATCATGACAGAAACCCAGGGCATGCGCAAGATCACTGAGCCCTTCCCTAGCACAAGTCAGAGTCAACCCCTAGCACAATGCGTTTGCCGTGTTGTTACAGATCTTGAGTGAATTCAGTCCCACACACAGAGCAACAGACTGGTGACCCCCGGCTTTGCGGACAGCTACAGCCTCCTCTGTGCCGGCACGCCGGCCGTAATTCTCCACCATTACGGCGGGCCCATGCATTGATCAAATGTCCGCGCTGCGTGTGGCTCTCGCCTATCCGTAACCTGAAGGTGCGGGGCAGGGCAGGGCCTTTATCGCCGAGCTCCGAAGGTGCCTATGCTGATCACTCCTCCCGGGGAGCGTCCGGCGCGGCGCTCGCGGCATACGACACGCCACCTGCAGCCGGCGCCGAGCCCCCGTGCCGGGAAGCCAGCCGCTGCCGCAGCGTGGCGTCAAAGTCCCCCGAGGAGGCCGCGAAGCTAGGCGTCACCAGGGGCGGGGGTCCCTGTGGCGGCGACGTGCGGGACCGCCGGCCCCGGCTCGCGACGCTGTTGGGCTGCCCAAAATCCGAGCCCTGCTGGTCGCTGGGCGGCAGGCCTCCCTCGCCCACAACCGGCGCTGCTGCCGCTCCAGCTGCCTCCGGTACGGGCGCGGGCGCGGGCCGGGAGTTCAGGATGGTGGACAGGATCACCGTCCAAATCACTCCCACGGCGTTGCAGTAGAGAATGCGCTGGGCGGGCGGCACGAAGGCGAAGTTGATGATGTGCGCGGCCGGCCACAGCACGTAGTTGGCCTGAGGACCAAAAAGGGATGGTGGACGTGTCAGTTGCAAAGCGTACTTCTTGGGGAAGATCAGTCATTGCGAAGAGGACTGGCATATGACTTGCACGAACCCGGCCAGAGGCCACCATCGCACCCGAAGACACTCAGACACCCATACATTGAACGCCCTTCCAACAACCCCACCCGAAGCGTCGGGGCGATCTTGGTGCGCATGTACGACAGCGCGTCGTTGGGGTGCCCCTCCCAGATGCGCATGACCGTGAAGAACAGCGCCGTGGCAGTGGGGCACATCAGCAGCTGGTCCAGGCTCATCTTGGTGAGCACCGCCAGCGGACTGGTCATCGCCTCGGGGAACACTTTCTGCGTTGGGTAAGCGTGCAAACCGCATTATGGCGAGCAGCATGCCAACAGACAGCACGCATAATGGCATGGAACCAAGCAGACAGGCAAGACGGAAGCCGGAGCAGAAGGGGCCGAGCCTGAGGTACGCGGGCGCAACCCTGTGCCGTGCCAAGGCTCACCGTGTCCAGCAGCTGGAACCAGAAGTGCCCGACCGGCGTGCCCACAATGGCACCGTAGATGCAGAGGCGGGACGTGCGGAGGAGGTCGAACTGGAACGCCGGCGCCGGCTTGCCTCCTTGCCGGGCGGTCTGCTCCTCGACATTGTGGCTCAGGCGCTGCGCCACGTAGTCTCCCAGAATTGTGCCCACGATGCCTGCGGGATAACATGTTCCATGCAAGAGTCGGCCTCCAGGCTTCCATAGGGTGCGAGCAAGGGCGGACATGGGACAATTGACCAAGACGGCTGACGCAGGCGGACGCTCCCACTCCACGCTCTGCGCCCCACACGCAACCCAGGCCCCTCACCGGTGGCAACTTTGGTGATGAGCGGGTGCGAGTCCAGAGCGCCACAGTAGAAGGCCCAGAACGCGGCCAGGGGCTGGCGCGCAAAGTAGGCCAGTAGGAGTGGCAGCCTGGGCACGAGGGGTGCCAGAGAGGAGGCGGGTCAGACAGAAACCCTGAGCACGCGCAGCAGTGCGACAGCTGGACGCAGCTTGGGAAGCACAGCGCAAGCAACCTCACAAATCAGTGTCTCTCACCCGTAGGACATGGAGTTCCGCGCCAGCGACAGGAGGAGGGCGCGAGGCCGCATCATCAGGTCGCGCATGTGCAGGGCGACCCGCACCACCGACTGCGAGAAGCTGGACGCCTGCATCAGAAAGTGAATAAATATGATATGCGGGGCCAACAGCGACGAATGGAACGCGTCAGGGTAGCAAGCACCCAAGAACCGACCTTCTCAGGCTCCCGAGCAGCTGTCGAAGCGCGCGGCGCTTCCCCAAGCAGAACCTCGCGGGTGGCCGTCTCGGAGGGAGCGGCACCAGCGAAAGGGTCCTCCTGTGGGGTTGTGGCCCGCTGGATGCTTATCAGCTTGTGCGGCGCCTAAAACCATCCTCGACGGTGACGATGCGCGCTCACCGTCAGCGGGTGCCGCACAGGCTTGGGCCGCACCACGGGCGCCTCCTCGTGTGTATCAGAGGGCTTGAAGTTGGTGGTCACAAGGCGCGTCCGCTGACGCCTGCGCGCGGAGTGAGGATGCGGAAGAAGATGGCTCGGCGCAAGCACCTCAGCCGGCTGCCACGGCGGCGGTACAAAGCCCATAAGTATGCAAACTCAACAAGATTGGGGCTGCTGCTGGGAGGTGATTGCGGAGCTGGGCCAGCAACGCCCCTTGCGGAAGACTCACCTGGGCGTCCGCGGCCCAGGCGCGAGCAGGAGGGGGCGGCAGACCGGCCGCTGAGGCGCTGGCGCCCGGAGTGTTGGAGCAGATCGTGAAGAGGTGCTGAGGGTCGCGCTGGTGCTGGAGCAGGACTTTGGTCCCGCAACCTGCGCGGACATCACCATGCGCGGCTGCAGTCACGCACCCGGCGAGCTCGCGAAGACTGCTGGCGCGACGAGCTCACCCTAGAAGATAGCGCAGACATTGGTTGTGCCGGGGCTGAAGGCCTGGAGCCAGATGTGGGCCGTGAAAAAGGCGGTCCAACGTCGGGAGTCGATCCGTCGGCAAGCTTCTGACGCAATGAATTGGGCTTGCAGCCGTTGTTGATGTGCGGAGTGTCTTGAGCAGCGGAGGAAAGCGGGTGAGCGCAAGCTCAGCGAGCGGGCGCTTATGAGCGCGGGCCAGCTCCGCATGCGGCGCGGATCGCGACGACAGCTGGCTTGCACTGCAGCGCGCCTCCCGCGCCGCCGCCCCGCCCTCGAAGTCGTGCACAAAGTCCTCTTTTCGACAGCGCAGCAGGATGCCAGTGGGTCGCGCTGAGAGTGCAAGCCCCAGCAACACCCCGCCGGCGCCGCCCCCCGCGAGGCCCCCCGTCACAGCCCGGGCAGCCGCTTGACGCTCTCGCAGGCCACGATGTGCTTCTTGAGGTCGGGGATCGTCCGCAGCGGCTGACCGCAACCGTGGCAGCGGAGATCCAGCCCCTCCAGCCGCTTCTCTTCGGCGGCAGAGATCAGCGCCAGCTGACCGCGCTCCCGGACTTGGGCCTCGACCGCCGCGAAGGGCAGGAAGAACTCGGTCGTGAAGGTGTTCCAGTGCTTCTTGTTCTTGAGCGCCGGCGAGTCGAAGTCCTTCGCAGCAGGAGAAAAGAAGGCAGCGCAGGAGCTCGCGTCAGCGCGGCGGCGGGACGGCTGCTCACGGTCGCAGCCGTCGCAGCACGCTCCCCCTCCCCCGCTCCCTTTCCCCGAAAGCACTCGTGCCCCGCGCCTTCTCCGCTCCGCCAGCGCAATCCGCCCCGCGCCCCACCTGCGACACCACGTGTAGGTGCAGCTGCGCCATGGAGGGCACGGCGTGGAAGCCAAGCTTGAAGGCCACAGCCTCGGGGTCCTGCGGGGGCGGAGCACAGCGCCGCATTGGTTCGGTGCACTATCTTTTGCCACCCCAGCGGCCTAGCCACACAGGCACGGGCCCACAGCCCACCTTCCCTCGACGGACCCCAAGCCCACGCCCCCACGTCCTCCCCGCCAGAACACACACGCCAGGTCGTCACCCACCTGGGCCTTCTGCTTGCGCACCCAGTCCTCCGCCACCTCCCGCATGTGGGTCAGCAGCGGCAGGTGCTCGGGGCGCAGGTCCGCGATGCTGCGCAGCGCCGGGTCCCGCGCCAGCACCAGCGCGTGGTGCCGGGCCTTGGGGTAGGCGTCCGCAATCATCACCACCTGTGCGGGGCAGGGTGACGGACGGTTCGGGACCGGGACCAGTGCCGGGCAGGGAGCCAAGGGAGAAGCGAACACGGGGGTGGTGTGGTCCCCTGAGCCCTCGGGCCGCATGACCTGCGCGTCTCCAGGCCCTGCCCTTGCGGCCCGTCCCTCGTGTGCCTCATTCACTACTTTGCTGCCTGCTACCTCCCAGCCTTCCCCCAGCCTTCAGCCAGCCTTCCCCCAGCCTTCCCCCACCTGGTCGTCCTTGTGCAGAACGGTTTGGGGACAGGTGTCGGGGTTGAGGGCGCACTGCCGCAGTGGTTGGGCCCAGCCCGCCGTTAGGTTGAAGCGGGGATCACGGGCAGCGCCTGCACGCCAGCAAGGCCAAGGGAGGTCAGCAGCGATACAACGCCGCAAGCGCTCCACATTGCCGCATTGCTTTGGCCCTCGCACCTGCCGCCGCGCCGCTGGCCGCAGCGTCCTTGCCCCCGGTGGCACCTGCCGCCGCCTTGGCCCCGCCGCCAGCGCCGCTCCCGCCTGCGCCCGTGGCTGCGCCCTTGCGTGATGAGGCCATGAGCACTGCGAAGGCGTTCGCTCCACCCGCGGCTCCGCCCGCAGGAGACGGCTGCGAGGCGCCGGGCTTGGCTGCCGCGGACGCCGGTGGGGTTGCAGAGCCATCCCCTGCCGTGGCGGCAGCGCCTGAGCCGCCCGGCCCCTTGGACGGTCCGCCGGTTGCCTGCCTCTTGGCGGGGGGCTCGCCCTCTGGGCCTGCTTCCCCCGGCCGCCGGCCGGCCGCGGCCTTGGGGCTTGCGCTCGCTGCAGCAGCCGCTGGGCCCCCGCCGGCAGCCTTGGCAGTTCCCGCTGGCCCCTTGCCCGCCTTGGCAGCGGCTGTAGTGGTGGCGGCTGCGGCGGCGCCCGAGACCTTCCTGACCGCAGCCCCGCCGCCACCTGCCGCTGCCGCCGTCGCGCTGCCTGTCGCCGCCGGCTTGAAGAACGCCGCAATGCCCGTGGGCTTGCGTTTGGCCACGTGCGCCTGCCACGCCGCCAGCGTGGCCGCGGCGGCGCTTCCGTCACCGCCACCGCCGCCGCCGCCAGCGCTGCCGTACAAGGCCCAGGCCTTGACGGCGACGTCAGCGTCGGCGTCGCTGAGGCAGTCCATGACGGAGGCGAAGCCCTCCCCGACCGATGGCGGCCAGGCGCCCGGGGCCTGTTGGCGCTTGGCCATCTGGAAGACAACGTGCCTCCAGCCCGCGCCCTGGGGTTGCGGGAAGAAGGCAAGATGGCAAGGGCCCTTATTGCAGGGACGTGGCAAGGATAAGAGTGACGTAGATGCCAGGGTAGGTACTTGGGGAGGGCGTGCTGGTGCGGGGAAATGAGGGATTGTTTGTTGCTGAGCGAGATCGCGCCGCGAAGGCCCAAAGGTCATTGATGCAGGAGACCTCAACCTCGACCCAAGCCCCAGGCCCTGAATTTGCACACCGCACTTGGGCCCAAAGTGAGGGCCTGGGGCTTAGAACCAGGCAGGAGCATATCCCTCCACCCCACCCGCTGCACCCACTCCCTCTCCCTCTCCCGCCCCCGTAGCCCGCACCTTGACGCCCCCCGGGTGCTCCGTCCGCTCCCCCACTCGCCGCGCGCAGGCGTCCGGCGGCAGCCCCAGCGCCACACAGTGCGCCTCCACCCCCGCCTCCGAGGCCGCGCCCAGGAAGCTACTGCGCTGCTCCGGGTCCGCATGGCACCTGCGACACATCACAAAAGGGAGGCATTAAGGCCGCCCGTATGGCTCTTGCGCCGTCGTCTGGACGGCAGGTCTGACCCTGTCAGCAGGCGGCTCGAGCCAAGAGTCGCAGCCTTCAGCTCGAGCTCTAATCCTCGTGGCCTTCTCCTGCGCCCCACCTGTCTATGATGACGCAGCACCCCTGCCCCAGCAGGCTCTTGGCCGCCGCCAGGCACTGCTCCCGCTTGCCCGGCTTGCCATCGTTGACCGCATCCTGGTTCACGTGGGCCCACGCCACCGGAGAAGCGGCCAGCAGGCGGCGGCTCAGGGTGCTCTTGCCTTGGGGTGTGTGTGGGGAGGTAGGGGGCAGATTGGTGGGGGCAAGGCAGGGGGCACCCGCAATACACGAGCGGCTGGTTGGGTTGCCCTACCCACCTGAGCCCGGCAGGCCCGCCAGCAGCAGTAGCACCGGCCAGGGCCCCTGCAGCGGCGGCTGGCCGTTGGCAGCGTAGTGCGGCGGCTTCCGCTGGCGGCCGCGGCCTCCAGGCCCCGCCCCAGCAGCGCCTCCACCGGCCCCCACCGCCCCGCCGCCACCGCCCGTGGCCCCTGCGCCGGCCTCAGCACCGGGGTCGCTGCCAGGCGCCCCACCGCTGCCGCCGCTCCCACTGGTCTGCGGGGACTCGGGGGGGTCGTCGTAGGCCCCTGCCAGCGGCGGGTCCGCCTCCATGGCTGCCACCGCAGGGGCCGGACCGTCCCCCTCCAGCGCGCCCCCGCTGTGTCCAGACGCCGCCGCGCCCCCGCTGACTGCTTCACCCTCAGCCCCGCTCGCTCTGGGGGGATTGCTGGAGGGTTCGTTTGCTGTGGTACCCGCCGGGTTGGTTCTGGCGGGATTGATGCCGGTGCTGCGTTGCGAGGAGGGGCCGGTGTTGGCGGGGTGCGGCGTTGGGTGTGGGTGTGGGTGGGGCTGGGCGGCCGCGGGCAGCACGCGGATGGCGAGGTCGGGGCGGGTGCAGACGAGGCTGAAGGAGTCCCCCTCGGCCAGCAGCAGAGAGTGGCCTGGGATGGGGGGTGGAGCAATGGAAGGGGAGTAAATGTAGTTGTTGGTGTAGGAGTGGGGGTTCGGGACATGCAGACAGGGGATGGTGTGATCCGGGCGGCGGTGGGGCGGGACGGGGCAGCTCTCACCCTCGCCCAAATCGAGGGGGTCGGCTCCCCGCCGAAACACGAGGGTCGGGTTCTGCGTGCCGCGGCTGGTTAGTCTTAGCAGCGAGCCTCCTTCGCCCTCGCTTTCCTTCAGCGCCTCAGCGACGACTTGAACTCTGCGCGGGGACGCGAAGCCTGGTGGTGGATGCCGCGATGTCCGCGGCCCTGTGCGAGGAGCGGCAGCACCTAGCGCGTGCCTGGAGATCGTAAGGGCCTCCGCAGGCTGAAGTAGTAGTGCAAGGTCGGCGCGACCGAGCGCTCGCTGCGCCCCGCGCGCAAGGGAGATGGTTTTCCCGCCTGGCAGCAGCAGAGCTGCCATATATAGGCCTCCAGTAGCACTGAAGGTTCTAATGGACCATGTATGAGTTAAGGTGAAGGCGAGAGCGTCCTTGAGCATCAGGCCGACCGGCCGTGTCGGCCCGAACCCCTTCGCCCTCAGGCCCGGAATCAGCGCCCCCTTGAGAACATCAACCCCTCGTTCTATAGCAAGACCAACATTGCCGAGTTCTCCCGAAGGACTTTGGAAGTGTGCTTGACAGCCTGCTTCCTAGGGTTCGTCACGATTGGGACCGAAGCCTTCGTGCCGCTGGACGCGGGGACAGCAGGGAGGAGGGGGGCGCTGCAGGCTCACTGAAAGTTACGTTCCTCGCATGCCTCCTTGCAACCGTCCTGACCTATCTACGTAACAGCAGCAGCAACAGCCTCTGCAGCGTTTGCGACCCCTCAGCGCGCACTCCATGGCCTCCCTGCCCTGGATCCTCCACTACACCACGCCGGCGGAAAAGCGGCGGAGCGCTGGGGGCAGGCAGATGCATGTAATAATACATGCAAGCCTGTGCCCACCCCAGAACACGTCCAGCCGCACACGCAGCCTGACTGGCCAGGGAGAGTCAAGGAGCTCACGCGCCCTTTCACCCGAGGCACCGCCCCGCCTCCCTTGCATCTTGGTCCAGCACAACTGCCCCAGGGGTGCGCACCACAACCACAGAACCCCCCACTCCCCGCAGCCCACCGCACAAGGCGCCGTGAGTGTGCAAGTACTCGTGGCCAACACGCGCCCCAAACTGTGTGGCGCATCCGAATCCAACACAAGCCGAAAGCTTCCCGAGCTCGGGCCCGGGGCCCAGGGCCAAGAGCACAGCCGTGTCCCCAACGGTCTGCGACTACAGCCCCCCCCCTGGCCCCCTCGAGACCCTCGTCCCCACGCCCGTCCGAATCCCCAGCCTACCCTTCCTTGTCCCCCATCCGCCTCTTCCTCGCCCCCTCCACAAGCCTCCTCCTCCTCACCACCCGCCCTCCCAACACCTCTACCTCGAGCCAGCTCCTCACGCCGCCTGCTTCTGCCCCCGCGCCGGCCGCGCCAGCCGCGGCCGCGCCGACGGCACCTGCCGCACCGCCGCGGTCAACGCGTTGACCAGCACGCGGCTCGCGTGCCCCAGCTGCACCCGCCCCACCATGGGCGCGCTCATGCTCATGGACGCAAACACGCTGCCCGGCACAAAGAACCCACGCGACGCGCCCGCGCCCTGCTCCGAGCCCGACTGGCCCCGGCCCGAGGGCTCGCCCTGGGCCGAGGCCGAGGCGGCGGCCTCCTGGTCCTGTGCGTCCCAGGGCAGGGCCGCCAGCAGCAGGCGCTGGTCGCCCTCGCCCGCGGGCGCTGCGTCCAGGGCTGCGTCCGCCGCCTCCATGTAGCGGGCCAGCGCGTTGTTGCGCAGCTCCTGGGCCTGGGGATGGGGCGGGCGGAGGGCGGGAGGGGTGGAGGGAGGGAGAGAGGGGGAGGTGTTATAAGGTGAGCGGGAGTGCGTCGCCTCGCCAGTCGGAGCGCCGGGGGAAATGGGGGGAGGGTGTCGAAGAGGGGCGAGGGCGCAGAAGCAGGGGCATCGAGCTACGTGGGCGGACAGTCGGGATATCCCGGCCCTTGGCCTACCCTGCGGATGCGCTGGTCGATCTGGTACTGCACGGTGCCGGGCTCGGGGTCCCAGTCGAAGTTGTACATCCTGGCGTGCGAGGTGCGTGTGGGGCGAGGGGAGAACGCACAGAGCAAAAGTCAGCGCAGCGGCGCAGCTTGCCAGCAAGCGGGCCAACACAGCCATGCACTGGAGAGAACGCACAAGCTCCGTAGCTCGAGCACATGGCAGTAACACTGAGCTCGTGAGCTGACCGATACATACGTAGACATAGATGATGAAGCGAGAAAACGCGCACCTGTAGATGGCTGCGAAGTTCTGCGCCACCTTGCGCATCTCCATGCGGATGGAGGGGTCGTCGGGGATGGGGTGGCACAGGCCCAGGGGCCCGGGGGCCATGAACTTGGTGCCGTGCGGGTAGTGCAGCGGGTCCTGGGGTGGGGGTGGGGTGGGTGGGCGGGTGAGGGAGGCGCGCGGGGTGAGGCAGGCGTGCTGTAGCGAGGAGGCGCCCCAGGCGAGAAGGGAGCCCGCGGGGTGCCCGTAGCCACTGGGCCCGCCAAGGGTCAAGCGCCCCGGTAGAGAAACGGCTGTCTCGAGCTTTCCCCCTGCATTCCCTGCAACCACTTTCGCCACGCCTTCGTCCCGTAGCACGGTGGCCCCGCCCCCCTCTCTGCAGCCCCCACGCCGGCCCCCTTGCCCCCGCCCCCTCACCTGCATGAGCTGCACGGGCGAGCCGTTGGCGTCCTGGGCCATGCGCATGCCCACCTCCCCGTACGGCTTGAAGCGCCACATGCGGGCGCGCTCCACGATCTGACGCGCCTCCTGCACCGTGCCGCTGGGGGGGCGGGTGGGAGGGTGGGGGGAAGAGGGGAGGAGGCGGGGTTAAGGGGAGTTGAGCCGGCAGGGCCGTTGGCAAGAAGGTTTCCGGCCGGGGGCCAGCAGAAGAGCGCGTGTGCCGAAGCCGCAAGGCCTGACTATAGACCCTGACTCATGCGTGACTCACAGGATCTCGGCCACGTCGCACATCTCCATCATGTCGCTCTCCGTCTCGAAGCCCGTGTCGGTGTTGTCGGGGGCCAGGGGGTTGCCCGGCTTGCGGTAGCCGCCCCCGCTGCCGCCCAGCACCTCCTCGTCCTCGTTCAGGATCTTGCGCCACCTGCGCCGAGGAACGGAGGGAGGGAAGGGAGGGAAGGGAGGGTGCGTGGAGGTTGCGGGTGAGGACCTCATGGGCCATGGCCGGGCGCAGAACGGCCCCCGCCCGCATCCACTCAGCCCTGTTAGGTCGGGCCCAAGATGAGGTTGCGCAGGCGCCCAACCTAGTCACTCCCGTCGCCACTGTTCCTCTCTCCCTTCAAGCGTCACTCCTCCCCACCCACCCCCCACCCCAGGCCCCGCACCCCAGGCACCCCCCCTCCCCGCCCCACCTGTCCGCCAGCTCCTCGGCCCGCTGCACGTCCGCCTTGGTCACCCCCGCCGCCTTGTACATGCGCTGCAGGCGGGCGTCCGAGGGCTCTGCGGGCCATGCGTTCACGGGGCGGGTGGCGGGCTCCTCCTCGAAGCCGGACTGGGGAGGGGGAGGGGGAGGGGAGGAGGGGGGCGGGGCGGGGTGTCAGCTTGAGAGGAGGGGAGGGGTGTGAGCCTGAGGAGAGAGGAGAGCGGCACAAACTGCACGGCCAGGCCAGGGGTACGCGAGGGAGACAGCCCCTGCCCCGGCGGCCCCGGCCCCCGCCTCACGTCCACGGGCAGGCCCTTGTCCCTGCGGGCCTTGGCCATGAGCTTGCGACCGTCCTTGGAGTTCCTGAGGGGGGGGGAGGCGGGGGAGAGGGTGAGAGGGGGGAGGAAGGCAGGAGGATGCGAGGGGGCGCGCAATGCAGGAGGGGTAGCAGCGTGGCGGCACAGCTCAGGGCCTTCACCCAGAGGAAGCGCAACTGCTGCTCTCCCCGATGCAACTGCGGGGGGCCGGCCGGCCAACGGATCTCGGATCTCACTTGTACGCGTCCACCAGGTCGATCTGGTGCCGCTCCTTGCCGTCCAGGTAGGTCTTGAGGTCCAGGCCTGAGGGGAGCGTGTGCGAGGGTGGATGAGTAAGTGCGAGGGGATGGCCATTCCGGGCCGCGTGGGCTTACCCCGCTGCTGGGGGCTCCCTCCAAATGGTCCTTCACCCCATGGTCCCGTGCGGTCACTTCCCGCCGCCCTCCCCGCAGCCCCCTCACCGGTGTAGGGGTTGATGATGGCTTGCCCCAGCACCGAGTCCTTGAAGGCCTCGTTCTGCGACGCGGGGGACACAAGGGGAGGTGAAGGGTGAGACAAGAGCGCGAGGCTCTCCGAGGCTCTTGCGCGCTCGCGACCGGGGACGTCACAGCTCGGCTGCCTCCCCCACCCCTACACCGCTTGCGTTTGCTACTCGGGTTTCGTACTCGTCGCTTCAATGGGGTCCGCACATAACCCGAGCTTATGCCTCCCCCACCTCCGCAACCCGACCGGGCCAGAGCCAGCCCCCCACATATCCCCGTCAAGCGCCCAGGCGCCGCTGACAACGCCACTTTCAGCCCCAGCAGCCCTCGCCACGCGGACTTTTCGCGCTCCAATGGGGTCAACACATTCGAGCTTACGCTTGCTTTCGGCTTCCTCGTTGCCCAACACAACTCGAGCTTGTCGTCCTCAGCCACTTGGCAGCCGCCTCCATCGCGGACGCCACGCCCTCCCCGAGCCCCATACAGACCCCGCTCCGCCACATCGCGCCCCTCCCTCAACCCCCCCATCTCGAGCTAGAGCCAGAGCCAGGCACCCCCATTCCCGCATTTCCCACTCAATAAAATACCCCCATCCCCCCCCACCTCCAGCTTGTCGTCCGCCCCCTCGGCCGCCATGAGCTCCAGGATGCGCGGCTCCAGCGGGTTCTCGTCAGAGTCCGTGGCGCCGTCCCAGCCCAGGCCCAGCTCGCCGTCCGTCTCCACGCCCTGGAGCATGTCGATGCTGGGGAGCGGTTGGGCAGTTGGTTGGGGGTTGGTTGGTTGGTGAGTGTGGTGTCGGGCTGTTGCGGGGCTGACAGGGTCGGCAAGAGAGCAGCCGGCCGCCCGTCCCACACAGTCCCGCAACCCGGCTCGCCGCAGCGCTGTATCGCGCCACCAACCTAACCGCCAATCAACCAAAACCCAACCGCCAGCCGTTACCTGTCGTAGTCGGTGTCGTCGCCCATGTCGTCCAGCACGGGGCGCACGCGGCCCTTGTCGTCCGTGGTGTAGTAGTTGCCCCAGCGCCCCGGGCGGCGGGCCTGCACGCGCTCGATGATGGACACCACACGGTCCATGGCCCTGGGGATGGAGGGGGGAGGAGAGGGGGGGGAGGGGAAGACGGCAGGGTTTCGTGTCGGCACGAGGGGCAGAGCCGCAGTGCGATGTGAAAACGAAGCGCTTTGTGCCAGCGGGGCCCGTGCGGAGAGGCTGAAACGCGGAACGCCGAACAGCACAGAAGGGCATCGGCGCGCAGCGCAGCACAGCACAGCACAGGACCGAATGCGACATGACGCGGCCCGCGGCCCGGTGCCCGCTCACTTCTCCTGCGGCGTGAGCCCCTTCCAGTGCTTGAGCTTGGCGTCGTGCAGCTGGTTGCGCAGGGCGATCTCGAAGGGCGGGTCCAGCGAGTCCTTGAGGACGTTGATCTCAACCACCTGGCGGTTGGAGGTTGGGAGTCGGTTGGGCGGTTCGCATGTTGAGCGGGTCCGTTTCCCACCCAACGCCCCCTCGCGTGTCTCCCTCTCACCCGCTCCTGTCCCCAGCCCCGCCCTCTTCCCCAGCCCCCTCCCTCCCTCCCTCCCCCCCCAGCCCCCACCTCGTCCTCCTTGGCGTTGCCCAGCTTGTTGCCGCGGTACCAGGTGCGAACCTGGGGGGCGAGCAGCAGAGAAAGAGCGGGTCTCAGTGGCTGGTGGCCAACTGACCTTGACAAAGCGGGGCGCGGGTGAGCCCGCTGCCACGCAACCAAGCCACCGCACGCAGCCCGCACACGGGCCGGCCTTGCCCTCTGCTCCACTGTCCCACCCCCTCTCCACGCCCTCTGCGCCCTCCTCCTCCTTTCCAAGCCCCTTACCCCCCCTCCCACCCGCTCCCGTCCCACCCCCTCCCCACCTCCACGTCCCGCATGATGGCCGCTGCCGTGCGGCGGTACGCCTCCACGGGCTCCACGCCCCGCTCCAGCAGGTAGTAGTAGGGCTTCATGTTGAGCTGCATGCCGCACCTGGGGAGGGGAGGAAGAAGGGAGGTTGGGGAGGGGGAGGGGAGGAGGGGCAGGCGTCAGAGAGCCTCGCAAAGCAGAGAGGCGGGTGCGCTGAACCGCGGTCCACGTGAGCAACGGCTCGGCTCTAGGCCCTGGCGGGCTGCCCCGGTGGGCTCTGGGCTCAAGAGCGCCAGCGGAACCCCTGCCTGGGTAACCCCGCCCCTGCCCCACGGCCCCCAGCCTCACCACTGCCCTGCTCCGCGCCCTCCCCCGCCCCACCACCCCCCTCACCCGTGCCGCTGCCCCGCGAAGAACTCCCCGATGTACACCTCGCCCGAGTTCTCGCTCGTGAACTGCCCCAGGCCGTGCGCGTAGCCGGCCTGGAACTCGCCCTCGTACCTGGCAGGGAGGGGAGGGGAGGGAGGAGGGGGCGGGAGGAGGGGGAGGGGAAAGGGTGTCTTAAGCGCTGAGCGTCGCCTCGCCAGGGGCAGGTGTGGGGCGCAGGCGGTCATAACACGGGTTCCGCCGACCAGCCGGCTCGACCATGACCAGAGCCGGAGCGCCCCGCATTCCTTACTCGCAGCCCTTCGGTCCACGGCCCGCAGTCGGCGAGCTTGCCATGAAGCAGCCTGACGCATATCACAGATAGCCTGCGCCCCTCAGTAATCCCGCCCTTAGCCCCCCGTCTCAGCCCCTCCCCCTCCCCCCAAGCCCCCGCCTCACTTGTCGCCGTAGCGCGTGGCGCTCATGTTGAAGCCCGCGCCCGTGCCCGTGCCGAAGGTCATGACGCCCATGCCGTGGGGGATGGACTGCTTGGACAGGCCCTCGTACCTGACAGGGGGAGGGGGGAGGAGAGGGAGGGGGAGGGGGGTTCAGCGGGGTCGGTCCGGGTGAAGATGGGGGAAGGGATACCAGAAGAGAGGGTGCGGGGACGAGGCGGCGCGGCCTCGGGGATTGGGGCTGTGAGGCCCGGCTAGGAAGGCCCAGCCCCCGCCACCCAGCCCCTGCGTGGGCCCCGGCGGGGCCCAGCCTGGGCCAGGCCAGGCCCCGGCGGGGGCCGAGGGCGCAGTCCGTTGCTGCAAGGCCATGGGGCATGGGGCCATGGGGCCGGGCGCTGCCCGGTGCCGCCCCCAACGCCGCTAGCCCCTGCCTGAGCCGCTGAGGCCCCCCTCCCCGCTGGCTGGAGACAACGGCACAGGGGCCTAGCTGCACAGCGCTGGCCGTGTGTCCCCCGCGCCAGCCTCGCCCCGCCCCGCCGCTGCCAGCTGGCGGGCGCCTGCAACCGTTTGGTGCGGGCCGGGCAGCCGCAGGCCTTCCCTGCCCGGCCCGAGCTGCTGCGTCGGGCGTCCTCCACAGAGCCGCCGGCCGCTGCTTGCGCGGTCCTCCCGACTGGTGGTGCTGGTGCCACAGTCGGCAGCGGCGGCGGAAGAGGGCCTGCGCCCCGTGGCAACGCATGGTCCAAAACGCCGGCGGCGGCGGCGGCGGCTGGGTGGGCTTCAGCCGCCAGCCTGCGTGGCCGGCGGCCGCCGCTGCCTGCCCTGCCGCCAGCAGTGCAGCGGGGCTGCTGCCGGGTGGCTAGCACCAGCTCAACGCCGCCGGGGCGCCCGCGCTGGTATTGCGCCAGGCCCGCTTTCACCGCTGCCAATTAGGCCCCGCCGGCACCGGCACCAGGCCGGTCCTCGCTGCTGCCGCCGCCGTCGCCGCAAGGGCTCCAGATCCCATGCTCCATTCGCCGCGCCGCGCCCGAGAGCTGCTGCCGCCGCCATCGCCGCTGCTGCCGCCGCCGCCTCCGCTGCTCGCGCCGCTGTTTCAAGCCCTGTCCCCACCACGACCCTGCCTGGCCCCAACCCCACTCTCATCCCGCCGCACCGCCTCCGCCACCCCACCCCTCCCGCCTGCCGCCCCCCGCCGCTCACGTGGTGAAGTCGGGGTAGACGTAGGAGGCCCACTTGAGGGGCTCCCCGGGGAAGGGCGCCAGGGGGTGGTTGGAGTGGCGCAGGGAGTACTGCGGGTTGAGCGGGTCCTCCGCCACCAGGCCCAGGCCCGCGCCCACGTACTCGGGCGCCCACTCCGACTCCGTGTTGTCCTCATCCGACTCGAACTCGTCTGTCGCCCACACGGCCTCGCGAGCCTCCTCGGTGTCGATGTCGCGAGGGCGGTAGGCCGTGTAGAAGTCGTCCCAGTCCTCCGACTCCTCGCCCTCCTGCTGCACCGGCGGTCCGTCGGGCATCATGGTCGGCTTGCCCTCCTTGTCCCACAGGTACATGTCCCACAGCAGCTCCAGGTTGCCGGCCTCGTAGTCGGCCGACTCGAACTCGTCGGTAACCCACTTGCCGCCCGCAACGGTCTTCTCGTAGTTGGTCTTGGGCCGGGCGGCCTCGGCGGCAGCAGCGGCAGCCTCGGCCGCCTGCCGCTTCTTGGACTTCTTCTTGCCCGCGCCGCTCGCGCTCGTCTTAGACGGCGCCTTAGCAGCGTCGCCCGCGGCGCTGGGGCCCGCGGAGCCGTCGTCCTCGCGGATGAACTCATCCTCGTATTCGGTCTTCTCCGCCACCACGCCGGCCGGCCGGCGCGCGTACCGAAGCCGCTTCTTCTTGCCCTCCTCCGCCAGCCACACCATGTCCTCCGTGTTGATGCCATCCTCGGGCCAGCGGCGTCCATATTTCTCGATCCACCGGTCATAGAGCTTGTTTACGTCCGCCCGGATCTTCGCCTCCGGCTCATCGGCCTCCGATTCGTAAACTTTGAAGTAGAGGCTAGGCTCCGGGAACTCGGCCTCGTCCCTAATCACGGTCGGGTCCTCCTTCAGCGGGTCTTGCGGACCCGGGTCCTTGCCCTTTGAGCCCGACATTTTAGCGATCCGAGAGGCTCAATGTACCTAGAGCAAAGCTGGGATTCAATTGGGGAAAGCGGTGGGACTGGCGAGGCTCGCGGTGTCGCGGAGCGCCGCCGACCTAGGCTCGTTGGCCGGGCGGGCTGAGGGCTATGCCCCCCAAGTGTAGGGTAGAATGGGTCGGGGGATCGCCGCCTCGCGCCAAGCAGTGCACTCGCAAGCGCTAGCGCGAGTGCCTAGTGGCCCGCATCGGCAGCCGAGCCGCATGCAAGCCGCGATTGCGCCGGCTCGCCCCCACGCATTGCCACGCGCATTGCCACATGACATGCGAGATAAGAGCGCGTGGCATGCTAGGACGTCGCGCGTGGCCGGTCGACGTGCACGCGGCCATGGCATGCGGAATTCGCGTCAGCCATTCTAACAAGAGCTTCACCCCTCGCTTGCCTACCACCACACATGGGCATGGACCGCATGTGTCGAGCGTTTCCTAGCTCAAGTGTCGTCGTGCACACTCGCAAGTGGGGACCCGGTCGCGTGCGAGGAGGCATACCCCGTTTTGGAGCTGACGCCCACACCAATGCACGCCCGCACCATGCCAGCGCCGCAGCCCACAGCAACCCTCCTTCTGCATGCGCTCTTCCAGCCTCACGTGACGGTTGACCCGCCTGCCCAGCAGAGCCCATTTCCCTGACGTGCCGTAGCTCTGACTGTTCGACGCGTCACCTCTCGGCTTGCACAAGCCGAGGGCGTTCTGATCGGTCAAGAGGACAGATGGTGCAGGAAGGTGCAGGACTGGGCCTCAGCCCGCTTCAGCCCACCCCCCTATCCGACGGAGTGGAGCACAGGTGCAGGGCTTACACACAGCAATGCCCCCGCAAAGCGTTTCTCAAGTCAGCCCCCGGCCCACCCAGGGAAGCCTGTCACGCCTATCCCCCGGCACGAGTCTACGCAACCCTGCGTGGCGCTCGGAGGGCCCTGGCCGTGGGGCCACCCCGCCACGACCTCCACGTGACCGTGGCGTGGGGCCACACTGCCCGTCCATGGCTCCATGCGGCCACTAACCCGGCCCTATGCCAGGGCGACGGCCCCTGGCAAACCGTCTTGCCCCTGCCCACCGAATCCCCCCACGCAGCGGCTCAGGGCAGCCCCAGTCCCTGTAGCTGCCCCAAGCTACTCGCTCTAAACCAATACCTCACCGAACCCCGGCAGTCACTGGTAGCCCAGTGACCCAGTCACTTCCCCACCAGCAGAGCCCCTTTCGCTCTCAGTCCGCGCAAGCCGCCGGCCCAACTCCATGCGTAGTCAGTCGCCTTTGGTCAGCCCCGTCAACCGCCCAGCTCCTCCTCCTCCCCATGGTCTTGGTCCACGAATCTCCAGTCATGGGCAAGAAGGATTCCCTTCTGGGGTCCATCCACGCCGCGATGGGGCTTAGATGACGAAGGGGGTGCGCTCGGTGCCGGGCACCTTGGAGGGGTCGATGGCGGTCAGGATCTGGGGAGGGGCGGGAAGGGCCGGGGAGGCGTTCAGAGTGTGCGAGCGGACAGACATGAGCAAAGGCGCCCGGGCCCTGGCCCCTCTGACCACACATGGCCCGCCGGCGCTCCTTCTCTAGCCTGGGCACCCCCTGGCCGCCCCACCCTTTCGAGCCTATCTCCACGTCTCTCCAGTCCCCATGGCCCTCCAGCCCGGCACCCAATGCTTGTGCCCCGGCCCTCCTCACCCGGGGGCCCCTCTCATCCCGAGCACGCCGGCTGCCCTACCCGGCCACCCTGCGCCACCCCAGGAGCTTGCGCCGTAGCCCCCGCCCTTCTACCCCCACCCCGCCTCCCTCGCCCTTCCCCTCGCTGCCTGCCGCTCCCTGTCCAACCCCCTGACGAGCTTGCGTCCCATCCCTCGCCCTTCCCCTCCCGCCCTCGTCCCCCCGTCAAAGATCACCCCCTCGCCCCCCCCTTCTCCTTCCCTCCCTCCCTCCCTCCTTCCTCTCCCCCACCTTGCTGTTGGCCTTGTCCGACAGCAGCGCCTTGATGACCAGCTCCGCCACGTCCTCGCGGTGGATCATGCCGCTGGCCGAGGCGTCCTCTGGGGGGGAGAGGGGCGGGGGCCGGGCAGGAGGGGGGGGGGGGTCGAGGCGAGCAGAGGCCAGCAGAGGCGGGGGAAACGACAGTGAGGGCTGATGGAGGGGAGCAGCAGCGGGGCTCCGGGAGGCCGCCAGCCTGCGGCCCGGGAGGTAGGGGGTCTGTGCCTGTCCCGCCTACCGACCCCCGCCCGCCTCTACCCCCCACCCACCCGTGAGGATGGCCTTGCCGGTGCGGGGCTCTGACACCAGGCCGCCGGGGCGCACGATGGTCCACTTGATCTTGCCGGCAGCGCCAGCGGCCTGGTAGGGGGCATGGGCACCGGGTCAGGTCAAGAAGGGGGGTCCGGCGATGGCGGAGAAGATGAGTACGTGGCAGTCCACGGCTCCAACGTGGCTGTCCGTGCTCGGTGGTCAGGGTCGGGGTTGCGGTCGGTCTCGCCCCCCCACGCACTGGCACCGAGGGTGCACCGCGCTGCGGTCCCTGCGTCGCCAATAGTTGGCCGCGTGTCGCCTGCAGCCCGCCGTCCACTCCGACTCCTGTGGCAACCCTGGGCTCCCCCACGCCGCGCCAGCGCAGCCAGTCGTTCAGGCTTCCGCACCTCTCCCTTCCTTGCTTCGCACCCCCCGGCCCTGCAGCTCCTGTCCGCCTGCCCGCTCGAGTCCCTGTTTGCCGTCCTTGCTTTACGCAGCGACCCAAACCCTTCACTTCACCCTGCATGAACTGCCTTCCCGCCCTCGCCCCCACCTCCACCCCGGCATGGCTGGGCAGGCATGGCACTCGAGTGCTGCGCAGCGGCGAGGCCCCCCCCTCCCCCGCCTCCCCCCACCTGCAGGTGCGCCTCCGCCTTGTCCTTCTCCACCAGCACCGGCTTGAGCACGTTATACACCTTCTCGCCTGGAGGGGGGAGGGAGGGGAGGGTGGCAGGGAGCGGGGTGGTGGGCACGGTGGAGGAGCACACCAATAGCTTCCTACAGCCCCGCGCGCCGCCCCGTGCCTGGGGTGGTGATGGTAGGGAGCACGGGCACGGCTGTGATGCACCTCACCAGCAGACTCCTCCCTGTGCCACGTGCCGCCGCCCCCACCCCCCGGTCTCTCTACCCTTCGGATTCCGCGCCGACCGAACACCCTGGGCTGGTCCACGCCGCTCGTACATAGACCCCCCAGCTCCACTCAACGCCGCGCTGCATGCTGCACTCCCGTGCTGTGCTGCCCTGCTGTGCTCCCATGCTGTGCCGTGCTGTGCGCTGCCTACCGGGGGCGTCCTTGGACGAGCCGCAGCCCACGGAGGTGACCAGCACGAACTTCTTGGCGCCCTTCTTGATGGCGGCGTCAATAATGTTGATGTTGCCCTCCGAGTCCACGCGGGGGTCGGCCACGGAGCCGCCCAGCGTGCACACCACGGCGTCCACCTCCTCGATGCCTGGACGGGGAGGGGGATGGGAGGGTGGGGGGTGGGTGGGGATGGGAAAGGCGGCGAGGAGGGGTTGTGGGGGAGGGGGAATGTGCGTGGAGGGACAGACTAAGGGAAGTGGGGTGTCCCGCGGGTGGACTCGAGCGTGCGGGGCGCGATTACGTGAAGACGGAGGTGGTCGAGGGCATGAGGACAAATTGGGGCCACGAGCAGGGGCCCGGGGAAGCGGGGAGCGGGGCTGCGGCCAGTGGGGAGGCTCCAGCCGTGTTCCCGGCGGCCGCATGCCGAGTGCTTGCGTGACACAGCGGCATGCGTGATGCAGCAGTCTAGGAGCGCAGATCCAGACACATGAACATGGGTGTCCTGCTGCTGTGATGGCCACAAGGGCTTGGACGAGGCGCGCAAGTAGGAGATGTGCCCAACGCCGGAGAGTGCCGGATATCAACCCTGACCCCCAAGACCCTCAGCCCTAGATCTAGCACTCCTTCCACCTTCCAGGCCTCAACCAGCGCCCCGGCTCGTCGACAGACAGCCCCAGCCGCGCATACACGCCTGACCCACAACAAATCCACCTCTAGATCCGCGCTGCACGGATCGGGAACTGCTCCCCTCGATCGGGCCCTGGCTTCCGCACCTCGGCTGCCAACCCGATTGCCTCGACCCCTCTGCTGCCCCCACACCAGCCTGCACAGCCCCCAACCCTTCCCAGCCCTCGTCTGAGCTTCTGCTGCAGCGGCTTAGGCGATGGCACTCACCGTCCATCACCTTCTGGACGTCGTCCTTGTTGAGGGCATCGCCCTTGGGGCAGAAGGCCATCATCTTCTCAATCTCGCCCTTGCGCACGTCCGTGCGCTGCATCATCCACACCCACGACCCCATGTTCTTCAGCTTGCGGGTGACGTGCAGGGCCACACCACCACCACCGCACACGAGAATCTGAAAGGGGGTTTGGCACGAGTGCACGGGGGCGCCGAGGGCGAAGGGGGCAGAGCGTGCGCCGGTGAGCAGGACTGGACTTCACGGGTCGCTCGCTGAGTTGGTCACACGCATTGCTAACATGTAGGACTAGATCAGCCGCGTCCGGTTGGCGAGGGTGCAGCGACGAGGCGCATCGGCTCACCGAAGCGTTGTCGGGGTCCAGGTCGTAGGCGGCGGTCGCACGCATGGTCAGAGCGCGGCTAGGGCGAGAGGTCACAGCGCGAGCAGCGCGGAAGGGCTGCACACGCGCGCTGCGCGCGGCGGTGGTGGGCAAGCGCAGGGTCTGCATTCTTCCGCGACAAGCTCTGGACCAGCTGCAGAGTGTGTAGAGGAGGCGGATCGAGGTGTATATGTATTGAGGGATGCTCTCGTGAGCCTAGTGCACAAGATCGGGCGAGCAGGCGAGCAGCACGCGGATGGGGCCGGCGACGAGGGGCGCTTGTATCGCTGATCCGCTGCCACACATCGATAAAAGCAATTGTCCTGATTGTGAATTGCTGAGCTGCGAAGCCCCGCGGGCCCTGACCGTGCGAATTGAGTCGCGCGTTGTGCCATGGCTGGTGCCAGTAACGCCGAGGTCAAGTCAGTGGATAACAAAGCTTGATAGCTCATTTAAGCGGGGGGGTTGAACTGTGCGGGTCAGGGTGCATCGTGGGACGGGCGGGAGTCGGTGGGGGCACGGGGGCTCGGACGGGTTCGTGTGCAGGCACGCACGGCGGGAAAGCGTCGCGCCGCGGATTTGACCTTCCTCACAGTCACGCTGATATCGTCGTAGCGGCACGTGTCTTGGGGTGGGCACCGGCTGGGCTCTGGGCGGGCACAAAGCTGGGCCTCGGCAGTACCCGCCGTACTGCATGGTGCATGGTACGTTGACTGCCGCTGCAACCTCGGACGCCTCACTTCATTCCCCACCATACTGTGCTACTCCTGCACCCCCGACTGTTAGCCCTTGCGCCGTTTTGAAACCCTCATTACAAACTGAACTGAGACACTAGGCTAGGGGCAGCCTGAGGGCGGCCCGCCCGCACAGGGTAGAATGCCGCCCAAGAAGGGCAAGAAGGGCGGCGGGGGTGGCCGCAAGGGCGCCAAGAAGCAGGAGGAGGAGCCGGAGGTAGCTGGAGAGGAGCAGGTCGAGGAGCAGCAGGCTGCCGTGGAGGAGAAGCCTGCTGGCGATGCCCCCGTGGCCGAGCCATCGGAGGCCAAGGCGGAGGACGCCGCCCAGCAGCAGCCCGCCGAAGCGCAGCAGGAAGACGTGAAGGCCCAGACTGAGGAGGAGGGGAAGCCAAAGGAGGAGAGCTCGCAGCAGGAGCCGGTCGCGATGGAGACGGAGGGCGACGAGGGGCCAGCGGCCAAGCGTCAGAAGCTGGCGTCCGCACCAAAGTTCGCACCTAAGGCTCTTCAGGTGCAGAACCCGCACGGGCGGTTCCCCCCTCAGCAGCGCCCGATGTCGGGGCCATTCATGAGGGGCGGCCGGGGCCCCGGGCCGTTCCAGCAGCAGGGTGGTCCCTCCAAGCAGGCTGGCTCAATGCTTACGGTCACCGAGGTGCGTGGGCGCGACTCGCGGGGTGCGATCTCAAGTGCATGCTTGTCGCGCGTGCACATGCTGGACCGGCGATACCCCGAGCGAATGAACAATATGCATGTGCTGCTGCAGATCGCCACGGACCGGGTCACGAAACTGGCCCAGAAGAACTGGTCGAATGAGGCGCGCTCGCAGCCTGAGCCGCCCCCGTTCAAGCCGGAGCTGGTCAAGTCCATATACCGGGACGAGCTGGGCGGGAGCAGCAGCCGGGGGCCGGGCTTCAAGCGGGTCATGCTGCTGGAGATTTCCCAGTACCTGGAGAACTACTTGTGGCCCAACTTTGACGCGGAGACGGCCACCTTTGAGCACGTGATGTCGATCGTGCTCATGGTCAACGAGAAGTTCCGGGAGAGCATTCCGGCGTGGACGTGCTTCCACACGCGGGAGGTGGGTTTGGGGGGCGGGCGTGCTGGGCTCCGCCAGAGCCAGTGCCAGCGTGATCCCCTCGCTCGGTGCGCACGAGCCGGCCTTGCGTAGGGCTTGGAGAGGGCATCTTAGCAGGGCTACCGCTGCTGACCCTAACAAGGACACACCGTCCGATGCCTCAGCCGTGGTCTCCCACCTAGCCATGCCACACGCGCTGCTGACGTTCGCCCTGGTTTCCCTCGCCTTCGCAACCCACCCACCCCCAGGACGCCTTCCCGGGCTTCTTCAAGCGCGTGCTGTCGCTCAAGGACGGGCGCGACGGCAAGCTGGCGCTCAAGATGCACGAGCGCACCGCCTACGTGCTCTTCATGATCCGCTGCTTCCAGGTGCGCCCCCGCCCCCCTCCCCTCATTCCCTCCCTTCTCCCTCACCCCCTCTCCCCTCCGCCCTCCCCCTCTCCCTTCCACCCTCCCACCACCCCTCCCTCTCCACCCTCCCCTCCCCCAGTCTCTGGAGGACGAGATGGTCCGCGCCCAGGTCCTCCGCGTGGTCTCCCTGCCGCTGTGGCACTCGCTGTCCGCGGGGCGGCTGCAGCTGGAGCTGCACGCGCACGAGTCCCTGGCCAAGCACTGGAAGGCGGCGGCCAAGAAGGAGGCCAAGGCGGCCGCCAAGGCCAAGGGCGGGAAGGGGGGCAAGAAGGGGGGCAAGGGCGGCGGCGAGGAGGCCGGCGAGGAGGCGGGGGCGGGCGAGGAGAAGGGCGCGGCGGCGGGGGGGTACGTGCCCGCGAGCCAGCGGCCCGAGGTGCGGTTCCTGCCTCAGCTGCTGGACGAGTTCCTCGAGGTGCTGGACAAGGTGGGGGTGGATGGGGTCGGGTGGGGCGGGGGTGGAGGGGTGGGGTGGGGGGGCGGGGAGGGGGGAAAATGGGGGGCGGTGGTCAGGTTGCACTAGGTCAGGCGATGGGATCCCCGGGAGGGAGAGCCCGCCTGGCGAGGGGGTCGACCGGGCTGGCGGGCTGCCGCGAAGCTCCCCTCCCGGCCGGAGCACCCACCAGCGCTCGGCGGGGTGCGCCCCCTGCCCGCCCGAGGGCCGCTGCGGCATGGCATGGGAACGGAAGGGCCTGCGGCTGCGGCCCCCACGCCCCCGGCCTTGCCAGGGCCCAGCCTGGCCGCCGTGAGAGGGCCGGGCGGCCCTCCACAGCAATTATGGGCCTAAGCAGCATGGGTCCTGGCGGGGGCCCTGGGCCCTCCGCCCTGAGTCCGCCCACACCACGAGGGTGTCGGGGGGCGGGGCCCGGGCCGTGGAGGGCGGCAGGGGCGGCTGCAGCCCGGGCCCGGCAGCCCGTGGCTTGTGTCGGGCCGGGGCGGGGGCGGGGGTGGGGGTGCAGCAGGCGTGGGCAGAGCTGCGTGCGGCGGTGACTGCCCGCTGGCACTACCGGGGATGGACTGAACTGGGCAGTCGGGGCTTCTGCGGTGTGGGGGCGCTGGGGGGGCTCGCTCGCCTGTGAGCCGGCGGCTGCCCCGCCCCGGCGCATCACGTGGGGCCGGGCCGACGTGGCCCCCACCACCCCTTGGCCGCCGCCGCTCTCAGCGCCCTCGGCCGCGTGCCCCGCTTCCCGGTTCTCATCCCTGCCTCCCTTTCCCGCCGTCATCCGCCCCCTAGGTCGTGGAGCCCGCCCCCGGCCCCGGCCTGCACCCCACGCTCAACCGCTCGGCGCTGCAGTACTGCGAGCGCTTCATAGAGCTGCTGATCGACCTTCTGTCGCAGGTGGGGGTGGGAGGGGTGGGAGGAGGGGGGGATGGGGAAGGAGGATCGAGCGGTGGAGGGGTGGGGACCTGGGGAGGGGATGGCAAATGGGTGGTGGGGCTGTGGGAGGCGGGGAAGGGGTGCTGGGGAACGGGGAAGGGGCAGGTTCGGAGGTGCTAGGGGTAGGGCTGTAGGGCATGCCCGCCGACTGCCGCTTTGAGCTGGGTGGTGGACGAGCCGGTGGTGGCGTCGAGCCCAAAGCTCTGGGCTCCGGCTCCAAAGAGCCACCGGTGCAAGGGCACCGCAGGGCATTTCTCCCGGCCTAGCCAGGCTGACGCTCGCCCTCTCCCACCACACACCCCCGTGCGCCCTTCAGCTACCCACGCGGCGCTTCGTACGCACCGTGCTGGACGACCGGCAGCTGCTCGTCAAGTGCCGCATGAGTCAGCTCTTCAAGTACCAACCGCCGCCGCCGGGCGCGGCGGCGGCGGCGCAGGAGGCCGCACGCGCGGCGCGCAAGGCCGCCCGGGCCACCAAGCGTGCCGCCAAGCGCGCCGCCGCGAAAGCCGCCAAGGCGGCCAAGGCCGCGGCGACGGCAGCCGCCGCCAACGGCGGCGACGGCGCCGCCGCCGATGCCAAGGCTGAGGGCGCTGCGGCGGCGGAGGCGATGGAGGTGGATGGGGAGGCCAAGCCGGAGGCTGAGGCCGAGGCGGCGGAGGCGGAGGGGGGTGTGGAGGCGGGGTCAGCTTCCTCCAGCTCCACGGGCTCTGAGGCCGAGGGCTCCCTGTCGGACGGGGACGTGCGCGGCGCCGACAGCGACAGCGAGGCGGGGCCGGAAGACGAGCGGCCGCACGACGGCGAGGAGGCGGCGGCGGAGACGGCGGAGGACGCGGCCAACGACGCCGCGGCGGCGGAGCCAGCCGCCGCCGCGACGCCGGCGAAGCCGGCGGCCGCCGGCGCCGGAGGCGCCGGTGCCGGCCGGGGCCGCGGGCGCGGCCGTGGCGGAGCCGGCCGCGGCGGGCGCAGCCCGGCGGGGCGGGGCGGCCGCGGCGGCGGCCGCAGCCCCGCTGGGCGGGGGGGGCGGCGCGCCAAGCTGGACCGGGACGAGGGGGGCCACAAGCGGCCCGCCGGCCCCGCCTCCGCCACGCTGTTCCGGCAGCTGGTGGACCTGTTTGCCTTCTACATGGCCTTCCCCATCAACGACCACACTGGCGAGCCGCTGACCGATGACGACGTCAACGCCGCGCACTACGACAAGGTACGGCGTTGCTCGTACCGGGTGTACGGGGAGGGTGCGGCAGTGGGGCTGTGGCGCGGCGGTGGTGGTGCACGGAGCCTCGCATCGACGTGTGCTCCTTGCCAGCGAAAACAGAGGTGCCGAGTGCTCTCCTCCCTTCCCCGGATCCCCGGAGAGCTTGTGAATCTGTCATGTGCTGATAGAGGCCGCTGGCTTACCGTGTGCGACGCCCGCATGTTCATCCCTACGCCGCGCCACCCCTCCCAGGTGTGCCAGTTCCAGCGGCTGCTGTTCAAGCACTGGCAGCAGCTGGAGCCGCTGAGGGACCTGGCGCTGGGGAACGCGGGGGCGGTGGAGCAGCGGGACAACCTCAAGTGAGGCCATGAGGGGCGGGGGGGGAGATTAAGAGGGAGGGAGGGACAACCCCAAGTGAGGAGGGGAGGAGAAGCGATCGGTCGTTGACGCAGACCGGTGAGAGGGTGAAGACGTGAGGCGGCAGCCAGCCAGCCGATGCGTTCGGGCGGAACGGGGGCGCCGGTATGCTGGTGGTGGTGGTGGTGGGTATTGGCACGAGGGGCGGGGGCCTGGAAGGCGGCGGGAAGGGGCCGAGCGGATCTAAGGGTGTTGCGAGGGGTGGTGGTGGGGAGGAGGTGTGAGGCGGGTGGAGGCCCCAGCCCGACGCGGTGGGGGCAGGGATGGGCCTTGTCGAGCACAGCAAGCCACCTGGGGGCAGGGCAGGGCAGGGTGGGGGAGCCGGGGCCGAGCCTGTGGCACTGGGCGGCCCACTACCGTACTCCACGCACCATGCCACCCCTCCCGCCTCTCCCTACCCCGCTTCTCCACCCCCGCTTCTCCCGCTTCTGCGACCTCACCCGTGCCTCCTCACCTCCATTTTCCCCCCCAGGCGGCAGCTGTCTGCGCTCAGCCCCGAGCAGCTGCGCGCGATGGTGTGCCGCCAGCTGCGGCTGGTGGGGGAGGAGGACGTGTGGGGCGCGGACACTGGCTTCCTCATGGAGGTGGGGGGGGGGGGCGAGGGGGAGGTGGGGGGCTGTTGGAAGCTGATAAGCGGGAGAGCGTCTAGTTGTTAGGGAGGGGGGAGAAGAGGCGCTAGAGTTGGAGGTCTGGGGTCGGTGTTTCCCCACCAGCCAGGGGCTGGGAGGGGGATAGAGCGGGAGCAGGGAGTAAGTTCAAAGGGGTAGGCTAGGGGCGGGACACGGTCACTCAGCTCCTCCACCCACCCTCCACCCACCCTCCCTCCCCCTCCCCCCCAGGTGCTCCTGAGCGCCTACGAGCGGCGGCGCAGCCAGCGGGAGCTGGTCAACGAGATGCCGCTGTACCCCACGGAGGGGCTGCTGTGGGACGAGAGCCAGGTGGGGGGTGGGGGCTGAGGGGGGTCGGGGACTGGGGGCGGAGGAGGGGGGTTTGCAAGGGGTATGGGCAGGGCCCGGTTGCTAAGTTGGGATAGGTGGTATGGGACCGGCAGGGCAGGTGGCGGCCGGTGCAGCAGCAACCGTGTTGCCAGCTGCTGTTACTGCTGTTACTGCCTGCAGCAGCACCAATACCAGCTGAATCCTGTACCGCCTGCCTGCCTTGCCCCTCCCCTGCCCCCCAGATCCCCGCCTCCTCGGAGCACTACACGGGCGAGGGCGCCCTGGCCCTGCCCAAGCTCAACCTGCAGTTCCTCACCATCCACGACTACCTGCTGCGCTCCTTCCACCTGTTCAGGTGCGGGCGGCGGGTGGCGATGCGCGCGCGATGCGTGATGCATGGATGCGGTGCGCTTCCGAGCCCGCTGGGACGGGAGCAGAGAGCCCTCCAAGTTTCACCTTTGTCACATGTGGCGTCTCGAGCGCCGGCGGTTCCCTGACCCGCCTCCCTCAGAACTCCTTCTCATCCTCCCCCTCATCCCGGGCCCCATCGCCCCCCCCCCCCAGGCTGGAGGCCACGTACGAGATCCGCGAAGACATTGCGGACGTGCTGGGGCGCGTGGGGGGTTACTGGGACGACAACGGCCGGGTGCGGTTCGCGGGCTGGGCGCGAATGGCGCTGCCGCTGACCTCGGTCAAGGTGGGAGGGGTGGGGGGGGGGGGGGAGGAGGGGGGCCAGGGAGCGGGAGGGTGCCTGACCATGGAAGATGCCCATGACACAGCGGAGGGGTTGGTGCGGCTTGAGGGGGGCTGGGGCCAGGGTCCAGGTTGCAACGTGTGGGCGGTCAGCGGCCGACGGTACCAAGGAAACCAGCGCTGCTAGCTCCCTTGTACTGAAGACTCCCTCCCCCTCCATCTCCTCATTACACCCACCCCCTCACCCCCCCCCCAGATCACCGAGGTCCGCAAGCCCAACGTGGGCGAGGCCAAGCCCGCGGGGGTGACGGCCAATGTGGTCATCGACACGCGGCCGCTGAGGGGGGACGTGCGGGCGGGTGAGCGGGGGAGGGGGGTGACAGGGGGGCATGTGGTGGTGTCCTGTGGTGGGGGGCTGTGTGTGGTCAGCTTACGGCGGGACGCACCGCTCCGACACGTGCTCCTAATTGGACGAGTCAACCGCACCGACCGACCCAACCGCCAACAGAGTGGGACGACATCAAGCAGCATGACGTCATGTTTCTGCTCACCATCCGCCCGCCGGACGCCTCGGCGGCGGCGGCGGCGCACGCGGACGGCCGCGAGCCCAACGCGGCGGAGAAGCACGGGCTGGTGTACGTGCGGGGTTGCGAGGTGGTGGAGCTGAGGGACGAGACCGGCAAGTGAGTGGGGGTTTGGATGGGGGTCGGGGGGGTTGTTTTGAGCAAGGGAAGATCAGGCGGCGACCTGCATTTTCTTCTTGGGCTGAGGCGCTGAAGGGTGGGAGGAAAACGGAAAAGGACAGACGGCTGAGGACTGAGTGCATCAACACCCACCACTCGCCACAACCCTGGTCGTTGGGGCTGCCCTTCTCATCCCTTTTCCAATGACCGCCCATCTCCCACCCCCACCCCCAAGGCTCATGAACGACTTCACGGGCCGAGTCCGCCGCGACGAGGTCAAGCCGCCGCAGGTGGGGGCAGCGGGGGGGGGGCGGGGACGGGGACGGTGGGGGAGCAGTCGGGGCTTTCGCTGTGCGGCTGGTCCCCTCCAGCCCCCACCACAGCGCTGACCCCGCCCGCGCACACCCGCCCCTGTCATACTGGTATGGTACCCCCACCCCCTTCGCCCTCCCATTCGTGGCCCACCCGCTCCCCCCCAACCCCTCCTCCCCCCAACCCCCCCAACCCCTCCCCCCACCTCCCCCCCCAGGGCTTCTCCCGCACCATCACGGTGGCCCTGGACACCGCCCAGTACCAGATGGACATGAACGCCATGGCGCGGCACAAGAGCGAGGACCCGTACGCCACTTTCAACCTGCTCATGAGGTGCGGGCGGGCAGGGGCGGGGCGGGGGGGGGGCCGTGTGTGGGGGTTTGAGGGGTGTGTACGGGTATTGGTTCATTGAGCAGGGAGAGACATGCTTGCCACAAGTCTCGGCCGTCCGCACATTGTCACCCACCACATCGCCCACCCCCTGCCAACAACTAGACGCTCTCCCGCTCATCAGATCCAAACACCCCCCTGCCCCCACCCCCCCAGGCGCAAGCCCAAGGAGAACAACTTCAAGGCCGTGCTCGAGTCCATCCGCGACCTCATGAACGACGACAGCGCCGTGGTGCCGCCCTGGCTGCACGACGTGTTCCTGGGGTACGGGGACCCGGGGGCGGCGCAGGTGGGGGGGCGGGGGGCGGGATTGGGAGAGGGGTGGGGGGGGGGCGGTGGTGGAGGGGGGGTGCCGGATGGGCGTGAAGGGCGGCGTATGTGAGCCGGGGAGTCGCAGGCGCGGCGGAAAGCCGGATGGGGCGTGTGCGAGCCGCATGTGCACGGCTTGAGGGACCGGCGGTATTGTTGAATGCGGACAACCCCGATCCACCTCCAAACGAGGACTGCCCGTCTCAACCCACCCCATCCCAACCCACCCCGCAGGCCCGCGTCCCCGGCACCACCCCCGTCGAGCCCGGCGCCGAGGCCGAGGCCATCGGCGGCCAGGCCCCCCTCCGCACCGTGGACTTCGGGGACACCTTCCTGGACGAGCAGCACGTGCGGGAGGCCTTCCCGCAATTCAAGGCACGTGGGGCGGGCGGGGAGAGGGGCGCGGGTTGGCACAGAACATGGTACACAACAGGTACCTGCAGCAGTAATGCGGGGTTTGGCGCTCCTCCCGAATCTGTTTCATTCCGCGCCTGTGCCTCTCACACGGCCCCCTTCCCCCCCGCACAGGTGACGGTGGTGAACAAGTCGCACGGCCCCGCGCCCGTGCCGCCCTTCCGCGTCACCTTCCCCACCGGCCCCGCGCCGCCCGAGGGCGCCCCGCCCGCCCCCGCCCCCCCCTCCGGCCCCGCCCCCGGGGAGCTGGTGGTGGAGTCGTACGTGCCGCCCGACCCGGGGCCCTACCCGCAGGTGCGGTCCGGTCCGGTTTTGGTCCAGTCCGATCCGGGCCGGTGCAGTCCGGTTTAGTCCGGCGTGCGGGTTTCGAAAGCACAGGCGTGCAGTCGGTCCCGTGGTGCCGGCGGGTGCTTGACCCCTCTCCCTTCGTGTCATCGTGTCCCCCGCAGGACCAGCCGCGGAGGAACGCCGTGCGGTTCACGCCCGTGCAGGTGGGGCACTGGGGGGGGGGGCGGATGGGAAGCACCGGGTCTTCCAACCGCTGCGCCTGGGTTTTCTGCCCTACATTGTCGCGAGCAGCCTCTGCAACACAACACGACCCACGCCTGCTCCTTCGCCGCGCCTGCGCTTCCCCGGCTTGCATCAGCAGCCCCACAACGCAAGCCTGCGCCACCCACCCCCAATTCCCTTCATTCTATCCCTTTCCCCCCCCCTCCCCCCCCATCAGGTGGAGGCCATTGCCAGCGGCGTGCAGCCCGGCCTGACCATGGTGGTGGGCCCCCCCGGCACCGGCAAGACCGACACGGCCGTGCAGATCATGACGGTGCTCTACCACAACTGCCCGGGCCAGCGCACGCTGCTCATCACGCACTCCAACCAGGTGGGGGGGCAGGGGGGGCGCTGGCTGCTCGCCTTGAGGGTGACACGGCACAAACACCCGGCGTCAGGAGGAGGCGCGAATCTATAGACTCTTTGTAACCTCGGTCCGCGCATGACCAATTGATCCACAGCGCCCATGGGCTGCCCACGCCCCCACAAACCTCACCGAGCTGAATCCCCGAACATACCTCTGAACCCAGCCCTGAACCCTCCCCCATCCCCGAACCTCACCCCCCCAGGCCCTCAACGACCTGTTCTCCAAGATCATGGAGCGGGACGTGCCGGAGCGCTACCTGCTGCGCCTGGGTGAGCCATCGGCACCGCATGCATAAGTCACCAGACCCTATTCACCCCGCCTACCCTACCCAACGACACCCCGCTCGCTACCCTACCCGTTTCACACCCAAGAGCACTGTGCACCGCGGGCTGGCTAGTAGCGCTGTGCACTCTCATCGTTCACGGCCAGCTCACACCATCTTGCCTCAAACCCCATTCCCTACCCTTAACCCCCTATCATGCCTCCCTCCCATTCCCCTTCCCCCCCCCTCTCCCCCAGGCATGGGCGAGGCCGAGCTGGACACGGAGCAGGACTTCAGCCGCGTGGGCCGCGTGAACGCCATGCTGGCCAGGAGGCTGGAGCTGCTGGCGGAGGTGGAGAAGATGGCGAGGCAGCTGGGCGTGGTGGGTGCGGGGGCTGGGGGGGGAAGATGTTGGATGGGGGTGGGGAGCGGGGATGAAGGGATAGAGGGTTGTGGGTTGGTCGGCCGGCCACACCGTACACCTCCGCTGTCCCACCCATCCTCCATCCCGCTAGCTGCCCTCACTCTCATACGCTTCAAACAGCCCCCAACCCCTCGCCCCACCCTTCCCCTCCCACCCTCTCCACCCCAGCCCGAGGCCGAGTCCGTGGCCTACACCTGCGAGTCCGCCGGCTACTTCTGGCTGCTGCACGTGCTCAGCAGGTGGGAGAAGTTCTGCGCGGCGGCGGACCGGGCGCGGGCCGGCGGCGGCGCTGCGGCCCTGGTGGGCGAGCTCTTCCCCTTCAGGGAGTACTTCGCGGACGCGCCGCAGCCCATCTTCGCCGGCAAGGACTGGGACACGGTGAGCGCTGTGGGGGGGATGCGGTTGGGGGAAGGGGGCCTGTGTGGTGGGGAATGGGCTCGCCCAGGTGTAAGGGCGATCGAGATCGTGACGGGACGGGGTGTGGAGGCCCATCTGACGAGGCGCTGCTTGAAAGCGTTGGGGTCGGGCAGACACTGTTATGGTGGGGTATGTTCGTGAGGGATCGGTGTGTGGGGTTAGACGGGCTGGTTGAGTCCTGCGCTGGGGTGAGGCGGTTCGGAACACTGGGAGATGGTGGGGTGTATTCGCGAGGGCGGTTGAGACCTCCTGGCCGACCAGTCTCCTGACCTTCCTACCTTGCCCCCCCCCCGCCCCCTCAGGACATGGAGCGCGCCCGCGGCTGCTTCCGCCACCTCAAGACCCTCTTCCAGGTGGGCTGGGTGCGCGGGACCCCGGGCCCCTGCGCCTGCCTGGGCACGTGCCACGTGCCAGCAATCGCTCCTCCTGCAGCCCTCGCCGACCCCGCGCTCCACGCCCCCTCGCGTCCGCCACCTGACGGCCGTCTCACCGTGCCCCCACCACCCCGCCACCACCACTAACTTTCCACCCCCGCCCCCACCGCCCAACCACCGCCCCACCCACCCCCCAGGAGCTGGAGGAGTGCCGCGCCTTTGAGATCCTCAAGGGCCAGGCGGACCGCGTCAACTACCTGTCCACCAAGCAGGTGGGAGGGGACGGGGACATGGGGTGGGTGGGGGAAGCCAGGCAAGTGTGGAGCCGTGTTGGAAAGAAAGGGAGGGATGCCCGCGCGAAGCCGTTGCGCAGCCTGACAAGCCAGCTGCCGGGGCTCTGCTGACGTCGCCCTGGCAACCTCTGTTACCTCCCACCGACGCTTGTTCCCGTCCTTTCCCGTTAACTCCCTCTCCCCCCCTCAGGCCAAGATCGTGGCCATGACCTGCACCCACGCCGCCCTCAAGCGCCGCGAGTTCCTGCAGCTGGCCTTCAAGTACGACAATCTGCTCATGGAGGAGGCGGCGCAGATCCTGGAGATCGAGACCTTCATCCCCATGCTGCTGCAGGCGAGCGGGAACGGGGAGGGGCGGGGAAATGAACATTGTTTCCGCTGGCGTCACCGTCTCCAACGCGTTTCGGCTGGGCCCGGATCCCCCGCTGAGGATTCCCATGCCCTCCTCTCGTGTCCTTGTCGCTCTTCCTGCACCCACCCCACCTCCTGCCCCCCTTCACTCTCCCCCCTCCATTCCTTTACCCTCACCCCCCCTCACCTGCCCCCCTCAGAAGCCCGAGGACGGCGTGTCCCGGCTCAAGCGCGTCATCTTCATCGGCGACCACCACCAGCTGCCGCCCGTGGTCAAGAACCAGGCCTTCCAGAAGTACAGGTGGGGTTAGGGGGTGGGGGTGGGGTGGGTGGGTGGGTGGGGAGCAGGAGCAAGTGGGGGGGGCACCGAAACCGGCGCGTGTACCGTACGGTCCTTGTCGTAGCGTCAAGAGGAGCATGCCGCAGTACTGATACCACTGTTCCCCTCGCGCCCTCCCCCCTCACCCCCCCCACCCCCCCAGCCACCTGGACCAGTCGCTCTTCACGCGCTTCATCCGCCTGGGCACCCCCTACGTGCAGCTGGACATGCAGGTGGGGGGGCGGTGGGGGGTGGGAGGGAACGGGGGCTGGGGGGGTGGAGGGGAGGCGCTCACTGCCTTGCATGCTGCCTCGGGCTGGCGGGGTTACCCAGCTTCGGGGCGGGCAGGCCTGGCTGCCTGCCACGCATCCGCATCCAGTACCCCCTTGTTGCTCTCGCTCACCTTGCAACCCCACCTTCCTACCCATGTTCCCATGTTTCCCCCCCCTAGGGCCGCGCCCGCGCCTCCCTGGCCAAGCTCTACAACTGGCGCTACAAGGCCCTGGGGGACCTGCCGGCCGTGCAGCAGCTGCCGGCGTTCGCGCAGGTGCGGGCCGCTTGGGCGGTGGAGCTGAGGCGGCAGGGGCTGTGGCGCTGGCGGGGTTGGGGCTGGCGGTGGCGTGCAGGGGACCTTCGTGCGGGGTGGACTGGCTGCGGCTGTGCGTCCTTCTCAGTGTGTCCTTCCTCGAGTACCTGCGGGCCGCAAGCGCGGTACTTGTCCCTTGACCCGCCCTGTCCCTTACACCCCCACGCCCCCTGGCGCCGGCGCGATCCCGCTCAGCAACAACCACCCCCACCCGCCCACCCCCACCCCCCAGGCCAACCCGGGCTTTGCCTTCGACTACCAACTGATCGACGTGCCGGACTACATGGGGCGAGGTGAGCAGGGGGAGGGGGGTTCCGCGACAGGGTGCGCTCATTCACACAGGCTCGACCCCGACACACGCATGGACTCTACTGTATCCGCCTCACCTCCACCCCTTGCCCCGAGCCCTTGCCCCGAGCCCTCCTTCCAATCCATCCCGTCCTCGATCCACAACCCCCAAACCCCACCCCACCCCCAGGCGAGTCGGAGCCCTTCCCCTACTTCTACCAGAACCTGGGCGAGGCCGAGTACGTGGTGGCGGTCTTCATGTTCATGCGCCTCATGGGCTACCCCGCGCACAAGATCTCCATCCTCACCACCTACAACGGACAGAAGGCGCTGCTGCGGGACGTGATCGAGCAGCGCTGCGCGCCCTACCCGCAGTTCGGCCGCCCGCACCGGGTGAGCGGGGGCTCCGCGCCCTCGGGCTACAGACCGGGCTGCATCCGTCGTTTGGGGGCGCCGCCCTCCTCGCACGCGGCATCGGTCCATTCTGGCATTACCAGTGCTGCCGTGTGGGGATGGGGGCACACGGGTGCGGCAAGACAAGCGGCTAATCGTGTCGTAATCCTGAACCCCCCTCCTTCCCCGTCCTCCCCGCCTGCTCCCCACGCCAGATCGCGACCGTGGACAAGTACCAGGGCGCCCAGAACGACTACATCCTGCTCTCGCTCGTGCGCTCGCGGACCGTGGGCCACCTGCGCGACGTGCGGCGCCTGGTGGTGGCCATGAGCCGCAGCCGCCTGGGGCTCTACGTGTTCGGGCGCAAGTGCGTGGCAGGGGTTGGGGAGGGTTGATGGGCGGGGTGGGCTGCAGGGGCAGGGCTGCTTCGGTTACACACGCACTTCGACGCGCACTCGTGGTACTGCGTGCGGCTAGAACCTCATGTGGGTTTGATTTGCCCTCGCACTCACTGCTTTGCACTCGCTCTCACCCGCCCCCCAACCCGACGCTCCCATGGACATCCTCACCCCCACACCCGCATACCCCCTCACCCCCCAGGGAGCTGTTTGGCAACTGCTACGAGCTGCAGCCCACCTTCAAGCAGCTGCTGGCGAGGCCCACGCAGCTGGCGCTGGTCAAGGTGGGGGAGCGGGGGAGAGTGCTGGGAAGTGTGCTGGGAGCGAGCATCAGAATGGCGAGGAGAAGGAGCCGCGCCCTCAGCGGGCTTGGCGGTCTGCGTTGAGAGAACCAGGCCCTCGCTGTTGCCCTAACTAACCATATGTCGTCGCAAACCCGAAACCCGCCGCAGGGCGAGTCGTACGGCTCGTGCACACGTGGCCTGAACGAGCCCTGCCAGCACGACCTCATGCCGGGCGTGGAGGCCATGTCGGCCCTCGTGTCGGCCATCTGGGAGGAGCAGTACGCGGCGCAGTACGCGGCGTACCAGGTGGGGCGGTACAGGCGGTACGGGGTACGGCAGAGGGGCGGAAGGTCTGATTGACGGGGAGGAGGACGGGCCAGAGGCGAGGCTACAAGCAACACATGTGCACCGAGGTATAAAGAGCGATACGGCTGCGACGATCTTGCTGAACCCTTCTCTTCTGGCCACGTCCCTTGTCCGCAGGCGCAGCAGGCGGCGGCCGAGGCGGCGGCGGCTGAGGAGCAGGCGGCGGCGGACAAGGCGGCGGCCGAAGAGGAGGCCGCGGAGGCGGCAGCGGCGGCTGCGAAGGCGGAGGCAGCGAAGGCGGAGGGCGCTGGGGCGGAGACTGGGAAGGAGGGCGTGGGGGCGGAGGGCGCCAAGGAGGGCGAGGCCAAGGAGGCGGCGGTGGCGGAGGGCGGGGAGGAGGCGAAGAAGGCGGAGGAGGGAGGGGCGGGGCAAGCGGGCGACGCGGGCGCGGCAATGGAGGAGTAAGGGGGGGTGTTCTTACTGACTGACGGCGTCGGACCGGGCTGTTATTGAGCGTGTCTCACTAGGAGGGTTTACGGCAGACAGCATGGTGGCATGGGGTGACATCCTGAGCTGGACGGAACTGAGGATGATGTGGGGAGGGCGGTCAAGGGATGCTCACGGGATGCTCCACGCGCACGGCACGAAGAGCACTTTGACATGGCGGAGAGACACCGGGCCAGGAGACCCACATACCCTGACACTCCAGGGCCGTGCAGCGTCCCGATTGCTCGAGGCCTCCGGAGGTGTCGGGATGAGGAACGATGATGTAACGGAACAAGTAGAAGACGGGGAGAGGCAGGGTCGTCCAAAGCGCAGCCCTGACTCGCTGTAACGGAACATGCATGTAGAGATACAGACATAGTACAGAGACAAAGCCGAAGCCAGCTGCTTTGGCGCGCAGAGCAAGATCTCTCTGAAGCCCCTCGCGACTCAAAGCGCTGTAAGCTTTCTGCGCAATGGCACATCTCGTAGAACCGGTAATAGTCTATGAACGGTCTGAAGAGGCGCCGGAGGCCGAGCGTGTGACGCTGGAGGATGTCCTTCGGCAAATCGACGCGTCCGCGGTGGAGGCGCTCATGGATAAGCTGCATACCAGAGACCGCCGCGCTGGGCCCCTCCGCGCCACGTGCCGGGCGCTACGGGACCTCGTGGATGCAAACGTCCGCTTCTCGGGCCGCCTGACCCTCCAGCTGCGGGAGGACGGCGCAGTCACGGAGCCGCTCGCTTCGCTCGCTCGCTGGGGTCGCCGGGGCGGCCTAGGGCTGCTACCTACGCTCCCAGCTACGGCCCCAGGCTGCATCGACTCTCTCTTACCAGCGGGTTTCCAGGAGCTGCCGGAGCCCGTGCGGCGGCGCGTCACGGACCTCTTGGTGACCCCCGCGGACCACAAGTCCCCGTGCCCCGCCGTCTCTGGCGAGGCAGTGGGCGCCCTGGCGGCTTCGCTGCCGGGTCTGCGGAGCCTCAACCTACATAACCTGCCTGCAACATGGACCCCGGGAGACGCGGGGGAGGCATACACAGGTGAAGCCTTGCGCTTGCGTAACGCGGGGCGGCAAACGGCGGTGCACCTGGCGACCGTTCCGTAGCTGAGTGCAAGATGGCCACACGATGCTGACTGTTGAACCCGTGCCCATAATCGACCCACATCGACCCAGCCCTGGCGGCCCTGGGCACGCTGGAGGAGCTGGAGCTGCCCGGCGTTCCCGGCCTGACCGGCGTGGAGGCGCTGGCGGGCAGCCTGCGCAGCCTCAAGCTTTGGGATCAGGGCTCTTCGCGCCATGCCCTGACGCTGCCAGCAGCCACCAGCATCGGCCACCTTTCCCGGCTCGAGACGCTGCACATGACGTTGCATGGGCTGGACCTGGGGGAGGGTCCCGCAGTTCCAGCCTTGCTGCATCAGCTGCCCCGCTCAGTGCGCACGCTTAAACTCGCCCTTCGCGACCCAGATGACATGTCTACGCTCGGGTTCAGCCTCTATGGCACCTTTGGGCTGTCGGGTGGGCGCATGGTGTCAGCCAAGCTTCATTCGTTGGAGCTGGCAGAGCTAGCAGCTCTGGCGGAAGACAAGCTGCTGCCTTGCCTGGGGCCAGGCGAGCGGCTGGAGAGCCTCTCCGTAAGTAGCCTGTCGGCAGACGGCCGGAACGCCGCCAACGTCTCGCCCCTCCTGGAGCTTTGGCGGAGCAGCGACCGAGCGTGTGTGGAGAAACTGGCAGCGGAGGAGCAGCACAGTGCTGCGGACGTCTGCAGCGCTCTGGCGGCCTTGGGACCGGTCGACACGTTTGTCCTGAGCTGCCACCCTTCCGTGGACATCCGGCTGCCTCGGCCCCCAATGTCCCACCTCCCCTCATGCGGCCAGCCACCGGACCTCCCCTCCCCCGAGGAGCTCGTGCGGATGGCCCTGCAGCGCATCACCACCGCCCCTGCTGGGGCTGGTGCCAACGGCGGGACAGACGACGGCGGTGGAGACCTGCGGGGCGGCCGCATCTTCCTCGTGCGGGGCCCTGCCGCCGCCGGTGCGCTGGAGCAGCCCCGAAGGAGCGCCGCCGTCACTGCTTGGGCGGTGGAGCTGGAGCGGCAGGCACGCGCCTCGGCAGCAGGAGCCTCGCTGCCCGCCAGGGCCCCGCTCGTAACCAAGATTACCCCACTGCCATGCGCCTCCGCTGTGCTGATCAAAGTCACCGATCTCCCGGGTGCAGCCCAGGCAGTCGCCGCAGCGGTGGTTGCTGCCGGGGGCGGGAGCGAGGCGGCTCGTGCGTGGAACCCCCGCTCTACATACTCGTGGCATGACGCCCTGGGGTGGGGCCTGGGCGAGGTGAGGCCGCGGGCGCTGCACATGCCTAGGCGCAGGGGCCCTCTGGTCAACCACCTGCGCTTTGCATGCCCACGGTCCAGTGCTATTGCATCCCTCGCATGCCGATTCCTGCTCCCCGCCGCTCCCGCTCCCGCCCGTCAGGTCATGAGCGAGCTGTGGGCTGCCAGCTGCGTGGGCGAGGGAGGGCCCAGCCTGCAGCAGCGGGTGGAGTGGGCGCTGCGGGTGCTGGTCCTACTGGAGGGCCTGCCTGCCACCGTGGCACCTTGGGGCTGGTTCCTCTGAGGCTGGGTGCATGTCGGTCGCGGACCAGAGACGGAGAACCGCTGGGCTTCTACGAGCGTGGAGTTCGGTGCCGTGGCATGGTGGTCCAGCGGCACCGTCGTTGTTGAAGGGCCGGCCGGGGTTTCTAGGGTACCCTTTCACATAGGTTCTTCTCAGCGCGTGGGGTACGGTGCCGTGTCGTGTCGTGTCATTGTTGAGGGGCCGGCCGGGGCTGCTGGGACCGATACACCTGCGACGCCATGATGCACGTTGCGTGGCTTGACACGATGGGCTCCCCATGCCGAGACAAGCTTGTGCTATGCGCTTTCCTGGTCGTCTCTGATGGCCGCATTGGACAAATATTGAAGTGGAGGCCGCGGGGTCGCCGCGGGGGGTCGCCGACCGGCTGTGTTTGGCGTTGCGGGAGGTCACGTGGGGAGCGAGGCGCAGGAACGTGACCGAGGCTGGGGCGGTGCATGGGCAGCGGGCCACGGAACCGCAGAAGGTGGCGGAGGAGGGGGCAATGGCAGGGCAAAGCTGGCAGGGATGGCATGGGCAAGAAGGCCCTGCGGACGGCTGCCCGCAGCTTGCGGCCTATTGCAAGTGTGTGCAGTTCGCAACCGGGTGTCCCCACACCAGGAATTGAAGCGAATAACACTACAAGTGACGAGGGCGCACGCGGCTCCAGGCCCTCACCAGGCGGCCAAGAATTTAAGTGAGGATGCGTGAAGCAGCCCACCCCTAGGGCTGCCTGCTGGTGGGCTTAGGGGTCATGCATGCGGGACATGCGCACGTGGATCAGTGGATGGGGTACCATCGAGGGGTACCATGTACGTCACGCAAACGGAAGCCAGTCACGACTTGGCTACGCCAGGGCCACACGCTGCCAATGGTGCCGCCGTTCCTCGGCCTCCTGGGGCGGCGGGGCCAGGGCCGGGAATCCCAGCATGGCCGGGGGGATTCCTGGGCGTGCGAGCTCACTCTCCTTGGCTGAAGCCTTGAGAGAGGCCCGCTGAGGACTGGACGACAAGAGGGCTGAAGGCAGCCTATGATGCGATGGTTACAGCAGGAACCGCCAGGAACCGCCTCCAGAAGGGGAGGGGTTGCGTGAGAGCGCCACCTACTGAGCCTAGGCAGGTGTCGCATGCGTGATTGTAGACTTGGAGAAGGGGAGCATGGACTAGATAAGCGCCACGGTCCGCTCGATGACATGCGCTGGCTCTGCTCTGGGACACTGATGGCGCGCCCCTATCGCGCCCGGTGGCATGAGCAGCGTGCGTTCAAGCATGCGCCGCATGTGCTTGGCCAGGGCAGAGGCAGGGGTGAGGGCAGAGGGGCTAATGGGGGGCGGGGGCTGGTGACCGTTAGCAGAGTGGCAGGCCAACAGGTTACCGCGTGGCAAACCTTCTAAAGTGGCCAAGCCGCACTGGCGGCAGGGAGTGTCCAGAAGCTTGGAAGCATGTCCCTGACCGGCCAGGCCCTGCCCCGGGATGCCGGGGTCGGCATCTGCCGCACCTACGCCGCAGGGAAGACGCAGAGACACGCCAACGGCCGGCTAGAGCCGCCCATCTCAGAGCCTGAAAGGTGTCACTTGCCTTTGTGCCAACGCGTTCGGGCTTGCCGCGGCCGCGTTCAAAGACATGCGGACATGTGGAACGCAATGTCGGACCTCTGGTGGTCAGGCCGTGAGGGTTTTGGTCACGTTAAAGTAAAACTCAGAGGTCAGGTTATGCATGGCTCTGTGCGTCACGGGGTGGTGCCAGGGCTCCGGCTCCGGGCCGTGACTCCCGCGTTCTCACGTGCGGAAGGCGAAGGAGCCGCATAAATCAGGGCTTAGGAAACTCACCCAGCTTGAAAGGACTTGCTGCTGGCCCGTGCAGCGTGTCAGCAGAGCTGCCGGACTCGGCACGTCCGTCGCATCCGAGTTGCGCTTGAGCTGAACGGGGCGCACCTCTTTGTGTGTATTGGGAATGTGAAGCTCATCAAAGGCCAGCTGGCGATGGGGGCGCCATTCGCTGGCCGCTGGCAAACAGCGGAAAAAATCCGTGGCAAATGCGGGCGGTTGGACAGAAAGCTCTTTGTCCCCTCTCCCTTGCTCAGTTACTCACGTCGAAAGGGTCGCGCACACATGCCTAAATTACCCTGAACACATATCTGCTCGGCACACATCGATTCACCAAGCCGGTGTGAATAGGAAAGACAGGAGCCCAATACCCTATGTAGTCCTGAATGTCCATGAATGACGTAGGCTCACCTTAGGCCTGACGGCCCTTCAGTGGGCAATGCTCTCCTGCCGATGCTGGCCAGGTCGCCGCTCGTCCGCAGCTGCTCTAGAAGATGTCGGGGACGCGGCTGGTTACATACTCAAGCGCAATGCAACGGAGGCGCAGACAGCCGGCGATAATGAGCAAGCGCAGAAGTGCCTGCAAACCACGTCTCTTACAGCAGAGCAGCCGGACAGGTCCTCGCCCGGCAAGGACAGGTACGCGCTCACGGCTGCGGCACGGAGCTTCCCCAAAAAACATCCGGGAGCGGCCTCCCCAGGGTCTAGTCTGCAGGTCTCCCGCGCCCGCGCTACCGCTTCCTCACCCGCGCCCTCGCTTATGCCTTCTGCGCTGCAGCGCTGCTTCAACCGCGCCGCTGCGGCCGATAATGGTGCTTGTACCGCCGCTTGAAGAGCCGACGCCGCACGACACGCCCGTTGGCCCCGGCGTGGCCGGCCCGCACGCTGTGGCCCAACAGCCGCAGCCCGGGAGACGCAACGGGTTTCAGCACCACAGGTAACTTGTGGACAAGCCGGAGGGGGGTTCACGGTCCGCAGAGCCATGTGGATGAAGGACTGGGTGGCGCTGGTAGCGGCGAACGCCAGCGCTGTACAGTCAGCACCCCGACAGCTTAATCACCGAACCGTGGCTTTGCATGGGCCCTGCTGTCCCGCGCCTTCCCTGTTTTTTTATCTACTGTCCTTGGCCACCATATCGTAAGCTCTTCTCCCCGTTTCTGCACCTCACAGCGCGCCGCAGCTCGCGTTGGGGGACGCGCAGCCTCCTCCACCAGGCGCCAGCGACGTTCTGCCCTCGACGCTCTCCGCCGGGCCGTCCCTGGACATTGGCGCACGGGCGTCCCCGCCCAACCCCAACCGCTCCTCCCGCGCGTCCCCGGGGGACCCCCACGGACTGAACAAGTCCGAGCCGCCGCAGCGCCTCTCCGCGCCCTTCCAGACCGGGAAGTGTGCGCCCCAGCGCACCTTTTCGCAGCCCCACCGTGCGTTCTCGGTCGGCCGGCGCGCGTCCTCCACCTGCGCGCCGCTGCCCTCCTCCGCCTACCACGCCTCCACCACCTCACTAGACGTGGAGTCCGCCGCTGGGGCCACGGGGGCCTCCGTGGACCCCTCGCCCCTCGAGTACGGCACGCCGGGCTGGGAGCGCGCGCTAACCGCCCAGATCGCGGCCTGCAGCCAACTGTCAGCCGCCAACAGCCGCCGGGCGTCGGACGGCTCGGTGTGCCTCAACGCAACCAACACGGCCCTCGCGCTGCAGGCGCTGCAGCTGCTGCCAAACGGGCCCCCTGTGGGCGCGGTTCCCCCGGCCGCCGGCGCGTCCCCGGGCGGCTTCGGCCTGGGCCCGCCCGGGCCCGGCAGCATGTTGGGCCCGGGCCCGGGCCCGGAGGCAAGCAGCGCGTCCGGCGCGTTTGCGTTCACGCTGTGCCCCGCCGTCGCGTCAGCGGCGCTGGGCCCCAGCTCCCTGCCGACACCGGTGGCGGCGCTGTGCCTGGGACAGCTGGGCTCTGCCGCTGCCGCCGGCGGCGGCGCCAGCTGCGGCCCCGCTCGACAGCTGGCGTCGTCCTCGCTCGGCGGCGTCGACACCGTCGGCTCGTGCGGCTCCATGCTGACGGCGGCGGACTTCCTGGGCCGCGGGTCCTGCAGCTCCCTACCCCGCGGCCTGGCGGCGGCGGCAGCGCTGGCGAGCGCCGCCGCCGCGGCGGCGGCGGTGGTGCCGCAGCTGCCGCAGCAGTCGTCGCCGTCGCCGGTCGCCACGCCGTCGCCGATGCAGGCGTCGCCGCCGCGCGGCGGCGGATCGTGCGTGACGCCGCCGGGCATGGGGCTGCCGCCGCTGGCGGTGCGGCTGCCGTCGCCGCAGTGCGTCCGGCCGGGGTTTGGGCAGGTCGTGTTGCCGCAGGTGGGTGGGGTGGCGGCGGGGTTTGGTGGAGGGCGCCCGGGACTTGGGGAGTGTCTCGGGGAGCGTTTGGGGAGGAGGTCTTAGGAGTCGAGGGCAAGGATGGGGGTGTTGGGGCAGAGAGCGACCCGGCCGCGGCCGAAGCCCCGCAGCACCTGATTCCGAATCCCGAATCCCGAACCCCGAATCCCGAATCCCGCCCCCCCCCCACACATCAGGCGCTGGTGCACCAGGCGGCGCACAACGGCGCGGATCTGCTGATCGACATGCAGGTACGGCAATACGGCAGTGCCGTAAACGTGCGGGGCACGACGCGGGGCAGGGGGCAGCGGACAAGGCGGGAGGCACTCATGGCACGCATGCGCTAAAGGCCGGCATTGACCTCTCCGGCTCTGACGCCCCTGCCCAAACCCAAAGCCTGCGCAAGCTCCTCTCCGCCCTTTCCCAACTCCGTTCCCCGCCTGACCCCGCTCACCACACATCTTGCGCCTCCGTGGCCCATCCCCTCCTCACCACTGCCACGCCCCTCACCCTGCCCCTCCCCTCCTCCCTCTCCCCCCTGCCCCTTCATACCTCTCCATACAAGGTTTCCCTGGCGTCGGCACGTTCCCGCTCAGCAATAAACACCCCCTGCCCCTTCCCTCCGCAGCGCGACGTGTCCATCGACTCCTCCCGGCCCCTGGGCAGCGGGCAGTTCGGCAGCGTGTTCGCGGGCGCCTACCGCGGGCAGCCGGTGGCCATCAAGAGCCTGCGGCCCATGCTGCAGGGCTGCACCATAGACGACATAGAGGTGTTCGTGCAGGTGGTGGGGGGGGAAAGACGGGGGAGGGGGGCTGGGGAGGGAAGACGGGGGGGATGAGGGTGCACGCCGGGAAGCCCTCCGGGCCCCAACGGCGTCCCTCACCTCCCACGGCCCACCAGCCTCGACCGACGCCGCTCTCCTCACACCTCAGCCCCGCGCCCTCTCACCTCCTGTCCCCCCCGCCGGACGCCGCTCACGCCCTCACCCCCTCATCACCCCCCCCGCCCCCCCCGCCCCCCCTGCAGGAGATCACTGTCCTGTCCAGCCTGCGCCACGACAACGTGGTGCGGCTGCTGGGGGGCTGCCTGCAGCCGCCCGACATCTGCCTGGTGGAGGAGCTCTGCGCCACCAGCCTGGACGCGGGTGGGGGTGGGGGGATGGGGATGGGGGGATGGGGATGGGGTAAGGGGGGGTGTTGTGGGCCTGCGGGGTGGGTGGGGGTGCGGGTAGATGGTTGCAGAAGTTCGCAACTAGTACAGAATGAGTGACCCGCTAACCCACTCAACACCCCCTCCCCGGTCCCCGAGCCCCTGCAGTGCTGCACCGACGCGACCCCTCGGGCTCCGCCACGCCGCCGCCGCCCCCTCCCGCCCCCTCGGCCGCCGCCGCCCCCCTGGCCGACGGCTGGACGCGCACCGACGTCTCCGCCGCCGTGTTCCCGGGCGCCTCCTTCCCCACCGCCGGCGCCTCCCCGCTCCCCCCCCACCGGGTGCTGGAGATCGCTCTGGACGTGGCCCTGGGGCTGCAGTACCTGCACACGCGCTCGCCGGCGGTCGTGCACAGGTGGGGGAGCTGGGGGTGGGGAATGGGTGACGGACATGCAATGCGCGGGGCTGGGGCTGGGCGGGGGATGGGGGGGGCCCAGTAGGTGGCACAGCAAGGGGCTACCGGCGGTCGTGCACAGGTGGGGAAGCTGAGAGCTTGGAGGTGGCACGGAGCTTGGCTGGGGGTTGGCGCACTAAATGAGGGAGCTTACTAACAGCATGGCGTCCTGGGATGCCGGCTTGGGGATGCGGCCTTGGTGGGTTGCCGGTGCGGGACGGTATGCTGACACGGCCTGTGGCAAGGCTGGGGGAAGCTCGTGCGGTCGTTGAGGGCAGGTCCCAGGTCCTAGGCCACCGAGCCCCGACCCCCCGCTGACCCTCTATTTCGGCATGTGCGTGCAGGGACCTCAAGCCCTCCAACATCCTGTTGAATGCGACGGGGCGGGCCAAGATCAGCGACTTCGGGCTGAGCAGGTGCGGAGGCCGTGGGAGGTGCCAGGTCCACGGGTCGGATCCGCCACGTGCGCCGGGCCCGGGCCCGGCCCGGGTGGTTGGTTGTTTGATGTGGGCCGGGGGCAGGGGGATGTCTCGAGCGCGCTTAGCCCCTAACGGCCGAACCCAGAACACCGAACACCGGCCTCGGCCCCGGCCCTGCAGGGTCAAGTACTCGGCCTATCTGGACACCAACCGCCCGGAGACAGGATCCATGGCCTACATGGTGGGCGGGGTGCCGTACAGGGCAGTACTGATGCAGTAAAGGGCATTACTGATGCAGTGCTCGTACCGCCGACCCCGTGCCCGGCCGCTGTGGGGGCGGCTGGCTGGTTGCGGCCTGCGCTTGGGTGACGCGGACTCATGACCCCCTGCCCCTGCCCCCTACCCCGGCCCCCCAGGCCCCCGAGTGCTGGGACCCCCACCTGGACGGCGGGCTGTCGGACAAGATGGACATCTTCAGGTGCGGGACACGTGCTGCATCTTGCGTGCAGCACCCCGGATCCTTGCATCCCAGAGCATTAGTCGGCGTTCTCCGTTGCGCTGCATCTTGCATGCAGCATCCTTGCAAGGGCAAGGAGCCGGAGCAGAGCTCTGGGTCCGGGTCCTCCTGTCGAGGTGCCTACGCGGCCGCGCAGTCCCGTGTTGGGACCTCCCTCCCGCTTTTGGGCTTGGCCTCGGGCACGCCCTCAACCCCCCCACCACTCCTACCCTCCAACGCCCCCCAACCCGTTCCCCTCAATACCCCCCGCAGCTACGGCGTGGTCCTGTGGGAGCTGGTGACGGGGGAGCGCCCCTGGGCCTCGTGCAAGATGGCGGACTTCGTGCGCCTGGTGCGTGTGGTTGGGGAGGGGGCGGGGGGGTTGGTCCAAGGGGGGCTTCGGGGTGATTGTCGACCTGGGGTCCTTGCGGGCGGAGGGGAGGCGTGGGAAGGTCTGGGGATGCCCGACCCTTGGCGAGTGTGTCTGTGCACGACACGCCCATTTCGCAAGCTGAGCGGGAGCGCGTCGCCTGCGCAGTCTAAGCATGCATGCCTTGATCGATTTGCGATGGGCGCTTGCGATAAATCCTTCGCTTTCCTTCGCCCATGCGTCTGGCCAGCGGCCGCTGCCGCCATCGGCGAACGTACCCCTCCCCCCAAACGCACCCTTACCCGTGCCCGCACCCGCGCCCTGCAACCGACCCCGCCTCTTCCGCCGGGGCCCTCCCCTCCCCTCCCCGCCCCTCTTCCCCCTCCCTCTCCCCAGGTCGTGTCCCAGGGCGCTCGGCTGCGGACGCCCACGGACGACGGCGCCTGCCCCTACGCCCTGCGCGCCCTCATCTCGGCCTGCACGGAGGAGCGCCCCTCGGAGCGGCCCTCCATAGAGCACATCGTGGCGGAGCTGCGGCGCATGCTGCGCTTCTGCAGGCGCTCGTGAGCCGCGCCGCACGGGGCCGCCGCCGTACAAGGCTGCCGTGCCGTACGAGGTGTGTGCCGTACGCTCAGTGGTTCGGGCACGTGCGCGCACGGGGGCAGAGGAGCAGCCGGAGGTCCGCTTGCGGCGGGCGGCCGGCGGGCGATGTGGGCCGGGCCTGCGCGCTGAGTGGGTGTTGACGTGACGTGACGGCTTCAGCTCCGCGTACAGCTGTACGGCAGCTGTACGGCAGCTATGCCTGCGGGTCGTGGCACGCAGTGCGAGAGCCGTTGCGGCCTTGTGACAGAGGTCGAGGGCACGTTGTGCGTTTGCGTGCGGCTGACAGCAAGCGAGGGCGTCGGACCTTTTCGCTACTCTCGGTACCGTATGTGATCGGGTCTGTCGGCAACGGGCTGCTTGCGCAAGCCGAGGAAGCACAAGCGCGGCGGACAAGCGGGCATTATGTGTACCTGCAAAGTGTATGGTACGCAAGGTGGGAGATGTACGGAGGCCGTGGACGGGGGGCCTCGAGGCTGGCTTCTGGGGGGCGGGCAGGGCGGTACCAAGCCGCTGCGCTGCACAGAAGAGGCGTGCAACGGGAAGACGACGACGCAAACGTGCGGGGATGACCCGACCGAGGAGACCAAGGCCGCCAAGAAGCGCAAGGCTTAGTAAGCAGAGCTGCGGCACAGCGGGATGACCCCTATTCTTGAACCTAGTAATCTCAATCTGCGCATGGTGGCGTAAGGCACGGCAGGAGGGGCCGGCTGGGAGCATGCTCTCGCCGGCGTTTTGGGCTGTTGGTGTCGGGGGTGGCTGATTGGCGGTTGGGCGATGTTGCATGCGATTCCGGGGACCGCATTCGTGGTTCCTCTTCCTTTCCTTTGGTCCCCGCCGGCTGCGCGTCATGCCTCCCATGGGGTGCAGCCGAGCTGGGACGGGGGAAGCTAGCGGCGCTATTGCTGGGCCCCGGAACCCTGAGAAAGGCTTGTACACTGGTCACTGGGCGGTGCTGGGCTGAGGTGCTGTGATGATGCTTGCCTATTGATTTGCGACCTATCGGGACACCAGGCCGGGCCTCGGTACTGGGCGGGCAGTCAAGGCCTACCCACCCCTGGACCTACATGCCGGCGGCTGCACCCCTGTGGGGGTCGCGGGAGCAGACCCAGGCGCCGAGAGGCCGGGGCGGGAAGCCGGCCGGGAGGAGCTATGCGGCTAGCGGCTGTCAGGCTTCCGCGCTCTGCGCTGAGCTGCCCTGAGGGTGTGGAGCGCTTCATATGGGTTGGCCCTGTGTCCATTTGCTTCTTTCACACTTCTTTTGTGGTTGCCGGAACTCGCAAGTCGAGTAACATGGGGAGGGGGGGATGCACTGGGTTATCGTGGGAGGGCCCTGGCTCTGGCTGGGTGGCAAGCGGTTGGCGGGTCGTCCCGTGGGCCCGTGAATACAAGGCAAAGCAACATCCATTCACAATTTGCGATTCCGTTTGAAGTAACCACATGCGGCTAACGTGGCCCTTGGTGACGTGGTTGCCTGCGGTGTGTCCGGCGGTGCCTTTGCGGCTCGTGTGGTTTTGGCGGGGCTGAGGCCCCTGTTATTAGCTCCTGCATACCGGTGCATGTAGTATCTGCAGTATTCATCCGGGGGCGAGCCCTCGAGTGCTCTCCCCCCTTCAAGAGACCTACAAGCTACTGGGGAATCGACCCTATTCGACTGTTTCGCGTGGTTGCAACTCGCACCTGCACTTGCTATTACGCGCCGCTTGTGGGCGTATCTCAGGATTCACAAGGCTTGTCATTCTATTTGGGGGGCGTGGCTTGGGACAGGAGCTGCTGGGAGCCGGTTGGCGCAGGATCGTGTTTATGCGGTGCGGTCCTCAAGGGTCCCTCTGCAAGGGCATAGCCCTTTTGTACTTGATCGCCTACTGAGACCCGGTGCCACGCTTCGTGCAGAATGTGTGGTTGCTGGGAAGCATACCCGTGCTCGCCCCGCCGCACGAAGCAAGGGGCCAGGGCTGCAAGAGAGGGCATGGTCGACGCTCGCTTGCACCGCCTCTTCTTACCTGCCTTATAGGTACCATAGACATACGAAGCCCAAGCGTTCGCGGCTGTGATATTAGCCGTCCGGAGCGGGTACGCAGATAGAGATGGCGGCAAGGCCGGGCGCCTGAGCGCGCGCCCACGCTGCCCACGCTGCCCGCACAGCGCAGCCCCGCGTGTGCTCTGTTACCTAGCCCATCGGCCCCAGCCCTGCCTGGCCCCAGGCCTGGCCCGGTTCCCCACGCCGCTGCTGGCCTACGGCGAGGCTGAGGCGGCCATGGGGCTACTGCGGGCGCTGGGGAAGCTGGGCAGTCGCATGCAGCCCTTCGGGGAGGCACGTGACGGCCTTTGCGCTTCCCTGGTGGAGGCGCTCCTGCGCAGTCGCCTCAGTCCCGGTCCCGGTCCCAGTCCCGGTGCCGGTGCCGGGGCAAGCCCCGCTGCTGACGGATCTGCCACGCCGGAAAATGCGCCGGCGGCGGCGTCAGGGCCGTCAGCGTCGCCGCCAGCTCTTTGGCTGCGGCTGATGGCTGTGGTCGCAACGGAGGAGCTGTGGCGTTAGGCGCTTAGGCGTACGCACGCAGGACGGTCCCTTTCGGGGGACTGTGAGCAACCGGGGAATGAGCAACCGATGGCTGCAGAGCGCTGGCGGAGGCGTGCAACGGAGGGGGCCCGGGGGCCCGGCTACGGAGCGCTGCGTGCCAGGTGGCGGCGGACGCCTTCCGCGAGTCCCGGGAGGACGCGCCGAGCCGCGGCGGGTACGCAAGTCCCTGCCGCAAGAGGCGTCGGTGGCTGGCGGTGCCGCCGCCGCCAGCTCCGCCACCGCTGCCGGGCCTCCGTCGGCGCCCCTGTCGGAGCGGTGTGCATAGGCAGGATGGGGTGCGTAGTGCGGGGTGGACGCACGTGGTGAGGGTTATTGTAGACATGGTGAGGGGGAGAGCGGAATACGGGGGGGAGCCGCAGGAGCGGGTTGGCGAAGTTTGGCGATGAGGGGGGTGGCGGGGCCGTGCGGAGGCGTTCCAATGGTGCAGGGCGGGAGGATGGAGGGCTAGGAGGCATGGGGGCCTGCGGGCGGAACACGGAGGGAGGGAACTTCGAGCTGAGGGCCGCGGGGCCGCAAGGGCTGCGTTTATGGTGCTAGCGCAGCCTCGCGGATGCGCGTGAGGGCGCAGCGTGCGAGGGATGGCGGGCTTGCTGCGGGCGCCGGGCGGTGACGGCTGCGGCTTGAGTAGTTCTGCATCGGTGGGTGCTGGACATGCGAGGGCTGCATCCCGGGGCGGTAGGGAGCCCGGTTTTAAGTCGGGCCTCGAGACAGAAGGGCTCGCGGTAGACCTCTGACCCTTGACACCGCCACTCACGACCACTGAGCCCACAAACACCACCAACGCTGAGGGAGGCAACGGATGAAAGGGGGAAATGAATGGCGGACAGGCCGCCCTGATCCCGGGCCGCTCCGCGTTGCCCACCACTTCGGAGGCTTGGCCCCGTGCCCGCTAGCGACCTGGCCGCGCCTCGCGGCCGCACCGAGAGCCAAGAACCAACCCCCCAGCGCGGGAAAACAAGAGAAGACCCAGCGGGACAAACACTCCAGACATGAAGGGTGGGCGGGTGGGAAACAAAAATTGCGACCGGCCCTGAGGCGCTCCGGTCGCCTAAGCACGCGACTAAGTGGCTCACACAGCACTTGACAGCACGCCACGCAGCACGAGGCGAGCAGTGCACCTGGCTCAACCCAAGCTCTGCCGTACGGCACCCGCAAACACTCGCGCTCCCGCGGCCCTCCGCCGTCACCGCTCGTTCTGCACTCAGCTTCCTCAAACCGCATTTTCGTCTTCGAAAATAACATGTTCCTTGGGCTGGTGGACACTGGAGGGAAACTGGAGAGGGAGAAAGGCCAGGCCTGCTGATACTGGGACACGCAGCCCCCCGCAGAAGAGGACACCTTGCCTGCGCTGTCCTGCCTGCCCTGTCCACTACCGGTATGCCTGAATCCCCGCTGCCCGCCCGCCCTCGCAGCGTCTGAGGTCCCGGCAGCCACCAGCGCCAGAGCGCTGCACGGCCCCTGCGAGCACAGAACCCCCGCAGAAGAGGGCTTACGACGGTACAACCTGACAGCACTTTACAGCTCCAATCTGAGGCCGCAGCCGCAGGTCACTGATATGACTGGCTCCCCAGGCTGCACGCATCCGAGCCATCCTGCCATGCGTTCTCGTTTATTGCCCCTGCCCCTTCACGTGCTAAACATTCGCGTCACCCCGGTACTCTGGCCAACATCACACCAAATCAAACATTGGTACCGCGATACACAACAGACTAGCCGCTCGTGCGAGGTCTGCGAACACTGCCTCTCACCCGCTTCCGAGCTCTCGAGCACCGGAGCCCCATGCCTTCAGGTACACACCAGAAGGGCTCCGTAATTATCGGTACAGGCACCGCGTGGGGGGTTGATACACGCACCCCGAGCACCCCGACTGTTCCTCTCACGGCAAGCACCGCCACCCCAAGCCAGACGCTGTCCTCCACTGCCCAACATCCGGGCCCCACGGCTCCGCCAGTGACGGAACGCCACAGCACCACCGCGTTGAAGAGGAGCTGGCCGTTGCGTGTCGTATGTCCCCCGCTCCCGGACCGCAGCTGTCCGCTCAGACGCCGAAGGACTTGCCGCAGCCGCATGAGTCAGTGGCTGGAAGGCGGGAGGGGGGATGGCGCAAAGCGGGGCAGGCGTTTCAGGTGACCGAGTACAAGTGTTGTATCCCCTACGCAACCCCCTGTTCCTTGCGAAGTGCATCCTCACCGTTGGGGTTGTTAAACTGGAAACCGCCGCCGATGAGGGCCGAGCTGAAACCCAGGTGCATGCCGAACAGGTACAGCAGGGACTTGGGATCGACGCAGATGCGGAATCCGTCCTCGTACGACATGATGTGATCGTCCTCCGTCAGCTTGTCCTTGGACTGCGGGGGGCAGTGGTGGTGGGGGAGGCGTTGAAACTCAGCTGCAGGACGCCGTCTGGGGACATTTGCACAGAGTTGATGGGCGGTGTCCCCAGCAACCCCGGTATGACAGCCCTGCAAGCCTACCTCGAAGTCCATGATGTACGACAGTCCAGAGCAGCCGCCTGCGGGGTCACCGGAGCGGGGGCGCAGCAGCCTCAGCAGAGGCCTCCCCAACCCAAGCCTCAGCGGCTGCCCCGCTGATTGGCCCGTCGAGCTCGCGCTGTCCCCGGCTGGTCTCCGACGAGGCCGGCATGCTTGGCCCCAAACCTTGGCGATCCCATTCTAAAACCAGCACAGCACACGTGGGGCGAAAGGCCCAGCCCAGACAGCAGATGGCACGACGATCACCGGCGACTGCGGCACCGTGCGGGTGGACCCATCCCCATTCCCCTCTGACCCCTGCCTGCCCGTTCCACATCACACCGCTCCATACGGTACTGTAGGGCTCTCAGTCCAGCCCACACGGCGGCGGGCCTGTCCACACCGACCCGCTCCGCCCCACCCCCGCACCTTGCTTAACGCCCACCCGCAGCAGCAGCTCGTCCTGGTTCTTGTGCTGCGCGAGGGGTAGGAGGGGGCCGTGGGGCAGGGGGCCAGGGTCCGTGCGGGTGAGGCATGAGGCGGGGACAGAAGGGGTCGAAGGGGTGTACTGGAAAGGCAAGACAAAGAACAGCGTCGTGGGGCAACGCAGACACCGCTCACTCTCGGGCCGCTGGCCACACATACACGTCAACCAGAGCGCCCCTCTCTCTCATGCCCTCAGCGTTCGTCTGCTACCACATGTGTGGGGGCACACCCACCTCGGCGCGGAGCTTGCGCAGCTGCACCATGGCCTGGACGGATTGCACGTGGCGTGGGGAAGGAGACGTCAGCGGATCATGCAGCGTCAGAACGCACGCCATCTGCTTATTCACTGATAGTAACGGCATCCTCTTGCTATTGGCAGGACCTGCAGGCTCAAGTGCACCGCCCAGCGTGCAGCATGAGCCAGCCTATGAGGCACGCTGCGGGGAGCTCCACCCGCGCCTCAGCAAGGGCCCCCTGCAAGGGACAGCTCCTCGTCTAAGTCACACCTCGGGGGTGATGGTGATGGCCTGAGCAGGGGCCTGCGTGACCACCGTGGGCGCTGAGGGGGAAAGGCGGGGGAAGCGGAAGCGTCGAGCACGTTCGGCTGACCGGACCAGGACCAGCCCGGACCAGCACTGCAGCACGAGAAGCTACAGTTGGTTCCATAGCCGCGGGCTGTGGTGCGTATGGCGCGCGGGCAGCGGGGCCGAGATGTTTCGCGGGATGCTTTCGCCCGGGACGACTAGGGGGTGGGGGCCAGGACAAAGAAACAGAGGCCTAGTGCAGGTGGTAGAAGCTGGACCGGGAGCGGCGGCAAGCTCGACCTTGAGCATTCCTCCCACGCCCCGGAAGGTGCCACACCTGCCGCTGTCTCTGCGCGCGCCACCACGCACGTCCGCCGCGTGAAGGGCGCCATCTGCTGCCGCCATACGGGGTTCCGGGCCGAAGCCTTCGCGTTCAGACTGGCCAGCATCTTCGCGACGGTCTGCACCGAGCTTGTTCAGGAGGCACTGGGGCTGTGTGGCCTGAGGTTGCCAGTACGCAGCTCAAATGCAACAGCGACTATGAGTGCCGCGGGCGCCAGTCAAGGAGATGTGGGGCAACATCCTCCTGCGCATGGCGCCAGTCTCCGCCCGTCCTCGAGGCCCTGCCTCCGCTCCGCCCTTCCCCAACCCCTCTCTTGCACGCGCGCACGTTCTGCCTCACCCCAGCCCCATGCCACCTGCGCACATTCTCAACTACCTATGATATTATTGTGCCGGTTGACACCTCCGCCCGGAATACATATCCACCCTCCTGCCTCGCAACTCGCACCAACTCCCCGCCCCCCGCTCAACCCTTTCCCTTCCCCAGCCCCGGCCTCCGCTCAGTGCCTGCGCCCTGCCTCGCCGAACGCGCCCCCCCGGCCAATGACGCTGAGCGGCACGCTCTTGAGCCCCTCGCCCTCCTCGTCCCCCGATAGCAGCCGCGACGTCTCGTAGCCGCCGTTGCGGAGGCCGCTGGGGTCCGCCAGGTCGTCCTGGAAGGGGCCCGGAGCCAGGCGCCGCGCCAGCAGCTCCAGTCCGCCGTAGACTGCAGGGAGGCGAACACGGATGGGGACATGGGCACTGGCGAATGGTGTGGACCACATACAAGGCGGTCGTCGATGGTTTGCCGGTTGCAGGTGCGTAGGTAAGAGCGCGTGCCAACTTTGGCAAACGCGCTCGACGCGGAGGACCAGGAGTGCCCCCCATGCCCCACACTGCGTACCCGCGGATGCACCGACCCCGGCCCCCTACCGGTGCCGTACTCACTGAATACGAGGACTGCCGAGAGGATGAGTGCGTGGTAGACGAAGACCATGGCGATCCACATGGAGGGGGCCTCGTCCTGGATGCCCTGGAAGTCGTCGCTCCACCAGATGTGGCCTGGCGGTGGGGGGGTAAGGGGGCAGGCGGGAGGAGCGGGTGAGCCCGAGGGCACGGGGGAGGGGCCAGGGCGCAGGAGGAGGACCCTTCCAGAGGGCGCAGGCGCGGTCGGCAAGAGGCAGTGCTCACCGCCGAAGAGCACGGAGGCTGATTGGATGAACCAGGTGCCCTGCACGGTCATGGCAGCAGGGGGGGGATCGGGATGGTCAGAGGCTGGGCGACCGAACCAAAGGCGTGAGAGGGACCAAGGAGACGCCGCGCTAAGACCGCAGCACGGGGCAAGATGGGGCCAGAGGTGCAGGATCCACCCCACGCACCTGCAGGATCTGCCCGAACGCGCGGCCCGCGGTGAGCAGGAACTGCTCGGGGAAGCAGGTCTCCAGGAAGGAGAAGAAGGCGGCGTACCTGGGGCCGGACCGGGTTTGGTGGCGACGGGTCCCGGGTGGGTTGAACAAGCCAAGCACATGACACGCTCACACCGCATGCACGCCCAGCACACATGCTCCTCTCCACAGCCGGCCTGTACACTTCTCACGAACTACCGGTTCCATCAGCCTGCAGCGTGCGGGCAGTCGTGAACCCCGAGGCCGCGGCCGGACCCACCAGATGGGCTGCGCCAGGAGCCAGTGGATGGTGCGGTCCAGCATGCGGTTCTTCTCGTGCAGCGCAAACAGCAGCGCCTCCACCGCGAAGCCGCCAGCCAGGAAGGCCTGCGCGTGTAGGCGGGATAGAGGGTTGGATTGGGGAAGTGGGGGGGGCAGGCCGGTGGGGGCTGCCAAGTGTGGGGCGTTGGCCGGCGCGCGAGGTTAAGAGGCAGCCCAGAGGCACCGGAGCTGCCAGTCCTTCCGTCGTTTGTGGGACTACGCCCGACTTTAGAGAGGCACCGGCGGACCTGGCCCTAGCCAAAGCGCCTGCAGTGAGCCCAGCACCAGGGCGTTTCGCCCGCCAACCCCAGGAGGCTTCCGGGGCACGCCAAAGCGCAGCACGCCAGCTCGCTGTGTCCTAGGTGCCGCCCGGTGCCAGAAGGGCTGCCCGGGCCACCCTCCCGCCCGCTTCCCCATGTGGGTCGGGCAGCAGCCCGAATGCGGAGTCCCCCCACACCTGGTTGGTGCCCTCCGGGAAGTGCAGGTAGATGCCCGCCAACTCCACAATGCCTGCGGCGGGAAGGCGGGGGAGGAAAGGGGTGACGGCCGTGCTACCGTGTTGCACTGGCTCGCAAGCCCAGGACTGAGACACCCCTTGCTGGGGCTGGCGTGGGTTTGCTCCACAAGGAATCTCCTCCCAAGGACAGAAACATCGCCTGAGCTCCCTCCCCAATGCCACAGGCGAGCGCCGCGCCGCCGACGTTTCCATGCCCGCAATCCCCTCCTATAGCGAGACCCTGGTGCGAACACGACGTTTCCGTCCGCAGACGGCCCCGCTCTGGGCAACCCGAGCTCCGCCTGCCGTAGGCGCTGCGCTGCACTGCGCCGCACCGCGCCGCACCTGACAGCGCGTAGCCCAGGTTCATGCTGGCGTGGGACCAGGAGTTGAGGTGCTGCGTGGTGATACGGCCCATGCGGGCGCCGTCGGGGCAGTACAGGAACCTGGGCGAGAGGGTGGGGCCGGGCCGCAGTGACGGACGGTTCGTGACGGGCAGTCCACTGCCGCTCGGAACCGGTCAGCTGTCCGCAGCGGTCAAGTCAACGTGCGGCTTGTGTGACCGGGTGGTGGCTTGCGGTTTCCAGTTCCCGGTCACAAGCGCTGACGCAGGGCGTGTCTCACGTCCGTCGCTTCCTTCCAACACGAAGATAAAAGAAGCTCTACCCCGCTCTGCCCAACCTTCCACTCACGTCCGTCGCTTCTCTCCACCATGACGACAGCTGAAGCTCTGCCTGCCCTTCCTTACAGCCCCGCCGCCCCCAGCCCGCCCGCTCGCCGCCGCACTCACTTGTATCCGCCGTACGTGATCTGCAGCACGAACAGGAGGAGGCCGCCCACCGCCTTCAGCACCGACTCAACCGGGTACCTGGGGGCACAGAGGCAGGGGACGACCAGCGGTCGCCGAACAGGTGACGGTGTGTGTTACGTGGCCCGGGTCCGTGCAATGCCAGCGGCCCCGAGGGGAAGGGGCTGCGGCCCAGGCCCACGTGCCAGCGACCCGGTACAGCGGGACGGTCGCAACCCCCGCCGTCGCTCTGTACGCCGATCGTCCCCGCTCGCCTGCCGAGACGACTGCCGCGCTCACCGATTGAATCCCGCCAGCCCCGGAATCATGGGCAGCAGGCCCTCCGTCGAGCGCGTCCGGTACTTCTCCTTGTTGCGCACCGCGCACAGGTGCCTCCAGCTGGCGGAGATGAACCAGTGCAGCCCCCAGATGATGAAGATGGTCCCTGGGAAGACGTGGCCTTGCCAGTTGCCCTGGACCTCCTTCATAGGAGCGCCGAAGCAGTCCATCATGCCCTCCATAGCACCCATGGAAGAGTGGCCGTCGCCCATTGCCGCGCCACCGCCCATAGACGGTCCCCCGCTCATAGCCGGGCTAGGGCTGCCCATACCAGCGTCCGAGTTGCCGCCCATGCCACCTGACGCCATCCCGCCGCTCATAGGTGCTTCGCCTGTGTGATTTGTCATTTCAGCAAGTATAAGTAGCACCCGAGGTAAAGCGACAGGTGGTCCGTCAGCGCGGCGTAAGCGCGGGAATCAAGTTTGGTTTGGCCGCGGCTCTACGCCGGCGTAAGGGTTTGTGCCACGGGTGGAGTTGTGACAAGCTAAAAGTGACCGGGGAGTAGAGTGCAAGGGAGGCTGCGGACTCTCCTGGAGAGTTGAGACCCACCCTCATTCGGGATGGCAATCCCTCCGCGACTGTCGCGCTGTTTCCCTTGCAGCCAACACGATTACATCCCTCAGCAAGCCTAATACCCTGTGATAACCTCACCTGCAAAGGCTAGTTAGCGGGCCAAGCCCTGGGCAGGAATCCTCGTGTAGAGCGCAACTACCGGGCCAATGCCCCGGGAAATTATCAATCTACAAGTAGGGCAATGTGGAAACCAAGTAGGCAGCGAGTTCTGGCGGAAGGTGCGTCGGGCTTCAAACATGCAGTCTCGCAGCAGCTGCTCGCCGCGGTCGGGCCTGATCAGACGGCCTCCATAACCGCAGCTATGTCAAGAGCATGGTATAGCCAAGGACGGCCGGCTTGAGGACTTCGCGACGGTGGTGAGTCCTTTCGCGCCATTTGTTGCGTACGCAGCTGCCGAAGCTCACCAACGCCTGCGCAGGGCGGAGACAGGAAGGATGTCTTCTTCTACCAAGCGGATGACGAGCAGTACATTCCGCGCGCTATCCTGCTGGACCTGGAGCCGCGGTGTGTGGGGCGAGGGTGTCGCCCGGGTATCGGCGTGTGCCCCACGGCGGGTGGTCAAGCGCCCTGGTACCCCCTAACCATGCCCCCTCGCCCCTTGTGCAGTGTCATCAACGGCATCCAAACGTCAGATCTGCGGAGCCTCTTCAACCCGGAGAACATCTTCATCTCCAAGGAGGGTGGCGGTGCGGGCAACAACTGGGCGAGCGGCTATGCGCAAGGAGAGGCGGTGCAGGAGACGCTACTGGACATGATCGGTGAGCTTCCCTTACACCATACTGAACGGAGCCTGCAGTAGCTGCGGCCTGGCGCAGTCTGCGGGAAGGGCTGCAGCACCCGGGGTCTGTGGGTTTGGCCGTTCCTGCAAGCTTGGCACGGTTCGTCAAATGCGTGGCTTGATCGCGCTGGGCAGGCAGCAGCCAGGCACGCAGTGTGCAGCGGGGTGCCTTGCGGGGCGCCAGGTCGGGCATGGTCGGGCAGGTCCACACCGGCAGCCTTCACCTCAGGTGCAGCAGGGCTTTCCACTAGGGGCCTCCCAGGACGCAAGCACGCCTCGCCCCGCCCCGGGGTACTGTCGACTGCCCGTGGCTGTCGGTCCCGGGCCGAGGGGAGCCACTCGCAGTGGCTCAGCCACTCACCCACGGCATGGGGCCAAGGGACTTCATGCCTGGGGGTGGAACGGGCGGCGTGCAGTGGTGCCATTCACTCTGGGTGCTAGCCGGCCGCAAGGGCGTCCCTAGCTCCAAGGCGCCAATGGACCCGGAGCCTCAGCAGGGCCTTTGAGCCCTCGTTCGCCCTCGCGCACCGCCGGTCATCCATACCCTACAGCCCTTCCGCATGAGAACAAGCCTGCCGCTGCGGCAGTCCGTCACTGAACAGCGCCGCGGTATCGGTGCCACGCAACAGTCCCCCACAGCACCCCTCCCTTGTTCTCCCGCAGCGCCCACCTCGCCTCTTCCACACCCGCCCTTTTGTCGCCGCCCACCGCTCCCTGACCGCTGCCCCCCTCCCGCCCGCGTAGACCGGGAGGCCGAGTACTGCGACAGCCTCGAGGGCTTCAACATGTCGCACTCGATCGCGGGAGGCACGGGCTCCGGCATGGGCAGCTACATGCTGGAGCTCATCAGCGAGCGGTACAGCAAGAAGCTCATACAGACGTACAGGTGCGACACGTGCAGGCGCAATCACGGGCGGCGGCGGAGTGGAGCCCGCCGCGGGCTGGCTGGCGCTATGCAGGCATGCCAGATTTCGGACCGGGCGTGCTGCCGGACTCTGAACCCCCGGGAGGGCTGCCGGGCCGGGGCGGATGTGTGGCATCCGAGAGCTCGGAGCTGGGCAGCGGTGTGGCAAGTGCCGCAGGGGCGCCGGAGCAGACGAGCCCCGTTGGCGTTTGGAGCTGGGCAGCGCTGCAGTCCCCCAGATTGGGGTGCCCGGGTCACAAGGCTGGGGCTGCGGGCTGCAGCGGCACGCGCGGGCGGTGGACGTGCAAAGGGAGGTTGCAGGGACTGGGGCCCGTGGCGTGCGCCTGGCTCGGCTTGGAATGGCGTGGCTGACCCAACCCGGCACCCCCCGCTCCCTCCCCTGCCGTCCGCAGTGTCTTCCCAAACCAGTCCGAGTCATCGGACGTGGTCGTGCAGCCGTACAACTCCCTGCTGACGCTCAAGCGCCTTACGCTGCACGCCGACGCGGTTGTCGTACTCGACAACACGGCGCTCGACAAGATCGCCGTGGAGCGGTTGCACCTGCAGAAGCCGGACGTACAGCAGATCAACTCCCTCATCGCGACCGTGATGGCCGCATCCACCACCACGCTGCGGTACCCGGGTGAGAGGTTGAGGCTTGAGAGCTGGTGTGGTGGCGGGCTGGGCTCACGCTCTCCTGGTGGATGTCCACGAGTGCCGAGTGGATGACACTGTGCCTCTGGCATGACGGGTAGCTCGTGGGAAAGACCCGGCTCGGCTGCGTCACTGGGGGCCCGTCGCCCTTCTCACACACTTCCTTCTCGCCGCATGCCCAACCCTCCCTCCCACAAGCGCGTTCTTCTGCTCCCTTCATCCCACTCACCACAACCTACACACGCTCAAAGCCCTGCCTTCCACCCCACCTATTCATCCACCTGAGTTCCACTCACCGTGTCCACCCACCTACCCCGTGAATCACCAACACCTATTCTCCCGTTCACTAGCAACCGCCAGGCGGCGGGTTTGCGGGGCGGTTTTGAGTGGGCCCACGGCGCTGATTGCCCTGATCGGTGTCCAAGTCGTCAAGACCACCCCCACCCCACCCACCCCACCTCCCCCCAGGCTACATGAACAACGACCTGGTGGGGCTGGTGGCCTCGCTCATCCCCACCCCCCGCTGCCACTTCCTCATGACCGGCTACACGCCCCTCACCGCCGAGAACGCGGCGGGGCAGGTGCGGACTGCGAGGGGATGCGAGGAAAGCGTTGGTGGGAAGGATGTCAGCAAGCAAGAGACCGGGCGCCTCTTCTTCTGTCGACCCAGATGGGCCTAGCAGCGCTCGAGTGGCTCTTGCTAGCGATGGCAGCGCGGTGGTTGCTGTGCAGAAGCGCTCCACACATGACTTCGTTGCCTCGCTTGGGATGTGGGTCGGGCTTCGAGGTTTCCGACGCCTCCCTTCCCTCACTCCCATTCCCGCCTTCCGCCCCAGGTCACTTCCAACATCCGCAAGACCACGGTGCTGGACGTCATGCGGCGCCTGCTGCAGCCCAAGAACATCATGGTGCGGCAGTGCTGGGGTGACCGTACGGTCCTCGTCGATGTCCAGTGTTTGTGTAGGCTGTGTAGCGGCTGCCGATACCGTTACAGGCAGGCGCAGGCGCACTGGCGATCTTGTGCTGCGCCTGTATAGGAGCGACCGGGGCCACTCGGGCTGTGGGCGATTGGGAGAGCTCTCCTGTGGCCTCAGCGGGGCTGTAGCCAGGCCTGGGGCGACTGGGGCCGCTCGGGCTCCCAGCGAGAGTGGCTGAGCTCTGGCTCGCCTGCGCGATCCCCAACTTTCCTTCCTCTGCGCCCTGCACCCCGCTGCGCCCTTGGCACCGTTACCAATGTGTTAAAACCACCCCCCTGGCCCCCTCACACCCCCCTCAGGTGTCCACGCACACCAAGTCCCGGGACATCGCCAACGCCAAGTACATCTCCATCCTCAACATCATCCAGGCGAGCACAGGGGACCTCGCTTGGGAATGGCCCGCACCGCACCAGTCACCAGGCGCCGGCAGCAGGGCTGCAGGCCCTCACACGCGAGATTCCGCCACCACAACAACAACCCTGCACTCCTGGCCATCTATAGTCCAGTGCCCACGTTACAGTATTGCCCCCCCCCCATCGGGCTGCGCTGACCGCTAAGCGACGCAGGCCACCACCCTTTCCGCCACCCCCTCTGTCCCGCACCCCACAACCCAGCCCACGACGCCACCGCCCCCTCTCCCCTCTCTCCGCCGCTTTCTACTTGAGACGCCCCCTCCTGGTCCCTTCCCCTCTCCCCTCCCCCCTTGGTCCCCCCGCAGGGCGAGGTGGACCCCAGCCAGGTGCACAAGTCGCTGCAGCGCATCCGCGAGCGCAAGCAGGCCAACTTCATCGAGTGGGGGCCGGCAAGCATCCAGGTGCGTATCGTGTTGGGGCAGCGCCCGGGTTGGGGTGTGGGGGCGGGGATGGTGGATGGTGTGAGGGCGATGGTGTGAGACGTTGCGGTGCCTGGCTGGTAGGAGCTGGGGACGGGGGCGGGGGTTGGCAAGAGCAGGGAAGCAGTGGCCGAGGCTGGGGCCCGTTGCGCGTCTTTTGTGCTGTGCTGAGCAGCCTTGCCGCCCAGGAGAACTGCGAGCGGGTGCTGTCAGGTTGATGATGGGAACCGGCTGAAACCCCAACCCCTCATCCCCGCAATCGCCTCCAGTCCCCTTCTCCAACCCCCCTAATCCCCCCTCCCACCACCCTCACCCCCACCCCCCTCCCACCACTACCACCCCCAGGTGGCGCTCTCCAAGAAGTCGCCCTACGTCAACACGGGCCACCGCGTGTCGGGGCTCATGCTGGCCAACCACACCTCCATCCGCCACCTCTTCAACAAGGTGCTGCGGGACTACGAGAAGCTCATGGGGCCCAAGCAGGTGAGGCGGGGGGGTGGGGTGGGGTGGGGTGGGGGTGCGGTGAGGCAATCGGCGCTTACAGGCTGTCACGGCCGTGGACCCCCTCCGAACCACCGATGAAATCCGCATTTGCTTAGGCCGGGTGGGGTGGGGTGGGGTGGAGAGCTGGGATGGGCTCGAGTGTGGGTTGTAATTTGTACGGCTGGTGGGAGGGTACAGCTGTGGCGCATGACGGTGATTGTGACAGCGAGAGGGCTGGGACTGGTGGCAGGAGGTTGCGGGCTGACCGCTGACGAGCATGGCCGCCGACTGCCTAGGGTGTCGCGCTGCACCCGCCACTGACGCCTGTTCCTCGCCGTGCCCCTTCCCCGCCTTGCCTTGCCCGACGGCGACGCGGTCCAGCTCATTCCGGCACCAACACCCCCCTGCCTCCGCCCCTCCCTCTGGGTCGTCAATTCCCCACTAACTCCTGCCCCTCTCCTTGCCCCCCTTTGCCGCTGCGCTCCCCGCTGACTCCTGTTCCTTGCCTCTGTCCCTCCCTCCCGCGCCCCTCCCCAACCCCCCTCCCCCCCCCGCAGGAGCGCCAGGCCTTCATGCAGGCCTACCGGGACGTGCCCCGCTTCAACGACAACAGCGGCACCAGCCTGCTGGAGGAGTTCAACGACGCCAAGGAGGTGCGTGCAAGGCGCACCGGCCTGAGCGGGCGGCCGCTAGGCGGAGGGAGGGCTGCGCTGCACTGCGAGGACGCTCCCTCCCCCTGCTGCGCGGTCTTCCGGCCCGATCGCGGGTCCCGACCGGCTGGGGGCTGCGCATGTTGGAGACCGGCTTGCTTGCTCGCCCCCGGTCCTGCTTCAGTTCCCGTTCCCCTCCGGTCTCCACTTCGTCAAAGATCATCCCCTTCGAAGGCGACGCAACCCCGCTCAACAGTCCCCTCCCCCCCGCCCCCCCGCTCCCAGATTCAAATACCCCCCGCCCCCCCCTGTGTCGCGCAGGTGGTCCAGGAGCTGGCCAACGAGTACGCCGCATGCGAGCACGCCGACTACGTGAGTGGCCGGGGAGTCCCGATCGGAAGGGGTACCGTACTGGGTACGGGACACAGGGCAGCTGGCACTGGAAGGGCTGGTTCGTGGAGGGCTGCGAGTTTTTGGGAGAACCGATGGTATCTTGTTGACACCGGCGTCTTGGTGTCCCTCTTTCGCCGGTTGCCTTCCTCCCCACAGCTCCAGCGGCAGATGGCGGCGTGAGGGGGGTGGGAGCCTGCGCTGTGGCGCTGGCGGGCATGAGCTCCGCGGGGAGCTGCGGATGGCGGCGGCGAGCAAGTTCTGAGGCTGCCATATTGCCCTCCCGCGGGACGCACGGTCGGAGGGCTGCGGGCATTCGCTCGGTGTGCCCCTCAATGCGCGGAGGAGCATGTGCGGGGCGGTGGGGAGGGGCAGTCATCCGCGGTTCGGTGCCGCTGACGGTGGTTAGGGGTAGGTGCAAGGACGGGGAACAGAGGGGCGAGGGCTGCTCCATCGGAAGAGAACCCGGGATAGGTGCAGAGGCTGGGGCAGGGGCGGCTGGGTCGCGGGTGCTCCTGGTATCATGTCGACAGGAGGCATGACGCTCTACAGGGCGCGTAGGACGCTTGAGCGTTTAGTGGCGCGCATGAGATGTGGTGAAGCATGTATATGTCCGGTCGGGTGCCGGCAAGCGGTACTGCAGCTGGGCGTGTATCGTATGTAGTCCGGAGCGGGGATGCCGATGCCCATCCGGAGCCCAGAGCTCTTAAGGCTAGAGGTGTAGAGCACGCGCCAGAGCGAGGCGCCAACGGCACTGTGGACAAAGGTGGAGGAGGAGACGGGAGCTGTTGACGCTACACCGTGTAAAGGTATAGCGGTCATCAGCGGAGATACACTCCATGGCCACGACCCACGAGAGGTCGTGCAGGCCTGAGATGCGATGCTTGGAGCTATCGTGTGGTTGGATGCGGGTTCAGCTGCGCGTTGACGTGGGCGCCAGTTGGCCAGTGCGGTGGAAGCTCAAGTGGGGCTGCGGGGGCTTTACACCTCGGGAGGCTAGGGCGCGCTCCCTCTCCTAGCCCTTGCACCCTCCATGGATGCGGCAGCATTCCCGCACTCCTGAGACTGCACCTGCAACACCCGATCCATCAAACAAGCACGAATCGCTGCCGTACGAAAGATAGATTGTAGTACGTGGGGCGGCCCCCGGGGCACCCGAACACCCCGTGCAGCGAGGCTTATAAGGGGAACTGCCGCCACGCCTCCGCTGTCACACATCGTGGCTTGTGGTCTCCTATCCTTCCGATGCCTAGACGCTACCCCTCCTATTCCCGACAATCCGGACCTGAGCACCTCTACCACACCTCTACCCGCTCGCCCTGCTCCTGAGCCTACCTAAGCACGCCTTCCATGCCTACCCCTGCTACCCCTCACCCTTCCCAAAGCAGCAGCTGCCTTCGGTGCCATCCGCACTCCCGCTTTTCTTTCTTTTTGCCATGTTTGTGTGGTACCCCCCGGCCCTCGCGATCACGCGGGGCATGCACTCCCAACCGCACACGCAGATGCAAAGACGCAACAGGGCACACGCACCGAGACAGGGAACAAAGAAATAGTGCCAGCCCTTCCGCCAGGTTTCGGCCTCCGCAACCATCTTGCGCTGCCGCAAACCAAGCCGCACGCAGGGGACTCAGAACTCTCAACACAAGATGCACACCATTTTAGGTACGTCATGTACGGCAGAGTTGCGGCAACCCGCTGGATCAGTGATATTGCTGGCCGCCGCTATCGCCGGCGGCCTCGGACCCGATACTCTCCACCGAATGTTGGAGCCAGCCTTGCTGGTTTGGCCTGGCATGGTCGTGCCGCCGAGGCCGTTCGCCCGCCAAAGCCCGATCGCAAAAGCTTCCCCGCTCGATCGTCGACAGCTACGAAGACAATTCAGCTCCCATGTGCTCAACGGGCCCTAGCGCCACCAACATGGGGTGCGCGCGCGCCCAGCCGCCACGTCAGCAGGGGAGAGTCACCCTATCACCACCTCCTGCTCGCCCTGCTCGCCGCCTCCTGCCATCATGCCTGCCCAAGCTTCCTCCCTGCCCACACTGCTGCTTGAGCGTTCCCGCCCGACCTCACGCTATGTTACCGGTGCCCCTAAAGCACCCCTACGTTTCCCGCAGCTTCAACGAATCTGAGTCTATCAAGTTATCTGAACTGTGTCAGTCAAACGAACCTTGGACCGCTCCAGGGTAAGTAGGCCCGAGCCGCCAGGCCGTGCCAGCGGCAACGACCGCCCATCACATGTAAGGATACCACCCCGCCTTGCACTCGCAGAGTGGAGCTCGAGCCTACTCGCTGCAGCATCGGCGTTCATGTCATGTGGGTTGTTGGTGGCCTAGTAGCCCTTGCTCCCCAAGGCCCGAGCCAGCAAAGCTCGCCTAGGGCTCAGCGCCGCGCGCTTACGGCCGGGAGCGAAGGCCACCCTGACCAAAGCGCAGGCTGGAATGACAGCCGGCCCGTCGTGAGGTGCTGCGGCACTGCCCAGGCCCGCCAGGGAATCCCACGGCCGCGCTGCAGCTCGGTGTGCCGAGTGGAGGGAGACGCCACGGACGCAGGCGGACCAGGCTGCTCCTCCTCGTGACGACCGTTCCCGCCTCGGCCCCTCCGCAGGCGTGTCGCGTCAGCCCCAGGCCCCCTCGCGGCCCCACGCCGCTGCGCGAGGCACGCTCCGGCCGCGTCAGAGCAGGCCCAACCCGAGCGAGTCTGACCAGCCCAGCTGCTGGCGGGGCCAGTTGCTGTTGAGCCCTGACTCGAAGTCCAGCGCCGGCAGCGGAGCCCAGCTCGCCTGTGACCGCGGGCGCAAACGTTTGCGGGGGGCAAGGTGCACATTTACGTGGGGCAAGGCAGTTGTCTAAGCAGATGGGTACACTGTAAACGCGTAGCGAGCAGAGGCACATGGGAGGAGGGGAGAGCTGACTGCATCAGAGCAAAGCTCGTGGACCCCGCCAGCGACTCACCGACTGCGTGGGCCCCGGCTGCCCCCCGAGGCTCTGCCGCTGCGGGTGCTGCCGGCCCGTCAGCTCCAGCAGCCTCGGCGAGAACGGCGACAGGCTGAGCGGCAGGTCCAGGAGCGGGTCCCGCTGCCCGTGGGCCTGGGCCCCGTCGGGCCCGACCACGCCCGGCAGCTCCACGGCCCCCGCCGCCACGCCGTCCGCGCCGCCGCCGGGCCCGCCGCCGCCATCCTGGCCGAGCACCAGCATCCCGTGGCCCTGCCCGTGCCCATGCGGCCCGCCGGGCCCGCCCAGCAGGCCCCCGCCGTCCCCGAGGCCCCCGACTCCGAGCCCTAAGCCCACGCCGATGGCCACGTTGTCGAAGGGGTCCATCACGGGGACGGGCGGCATGCCGCCGCCGGGGCCCACGCCCGCGGCGGCCGCCGCCCGGCGCTCCACCTCCGCCACCGCCGCCGCGACGTCCTCCGCCACCCCGGCGGCGACGGCCGCCAGGGGATCGTCTAGGTCGTCGACGCCGGAGAGGCGCGTGTGCACGCCGACGGGGCTCGGCGTGGGGTTGACGGGGTGGGAGCGCAGGTTCTGGTGGGCCTGGTTGTGGTGGTGGATGCCCGGCTGGAGCGGGTGGGGGTGGGTGTGCGGGTGTGCGTGGTGTGCGTGGGAGTGGGGGTGGGTGTGCGGGTGCGGCTGCTGCGAGGGGTGGAGGTGGGGCGTCTGGGACGCGTGGGGGTGGAGGTGCGGGTGTGTGTGGTGGAGGTGGGTCTGGAGCTGGAGGCCCTGCTGCTGCTGCTGGAGCGCGCCGCCGCGCCCCTGCGTCCCCATGTGGGGGTGCAGCTCCGCCGACAGCAGGTGGCCATGGCCGCCGTACTGCTGCGGGCCGGGCCCGGGGCCGGGCCCAAGCTCCAGCTTGATCGCCCCTTGCCCCGCGCCCAGCCCAGGCCCCGACAGGCCCACGCCGTTGGGCCCCGCCTCCTCCAGCTCCTCCTGCTTGATCCCGCGCCGCCGCGTAGCGCGTTGGGCGCGGCCGGAGGGCTCGGCGGCGGCAGCCGCCGCTGCCCGTGCTGAAGCCGGCCCCGACACGTCCTCGCTCGCGTCTGGCCGCTGGTCCTCCTCCTCGTCTCCGTCATCTACGGGAACGTCGTCCTCATCCTCCTCGTCCGTGTCCTGCCTCCGCCGCTTCTTTGATTTCCGCTGCCGCTGCTGCCGCCGCGCCCGCGCCTGGGCGCGCCGCTCTTTCCCGGACTCGGTCCCGGACTCTTCCCGAGCGGCCACCGCGGCGGCAGCGGCCTGCGCGTCGACGATGCCGCCGCCGCCGCCCCCGCCCTCGCCACCCTCCCCGTCTGACTGCTGCCCCTGGTACACCAGGTCGGGGGCGGCCTCTGTGGAAGCCACGAGCACCACCACCCCCGGCTCCTCTCCGGCCGTGAAGCCTCGCATGAAGAGGCCGCGGAGGTGGTTGTAGATACCCGTGCCCTGCAGGGAAAGATGGGTCGAAGAGGAGAGAGGGAGGGGCGTTGGGACATGGGACTGCGTGGATGAACTGGGATGGCCAGTGGCACAGCAGGTTGAGCGCTGAAGCTGCAGTGCGGGGTGATGAAGGAAAGGGAGGGCTGTCTGGGAAGGTAAGGCGCAAGCACGGGGGGTTATGGAACGGCGAGACGGGCTGCCAGGCCGTGGGCTTGGCCTTTGCCAGATGACCCGCCCGGACAAAACGCGACGAAATACAGATGAAGTGTAGCTCGCAAGGTCTTGTATGGCGGGTTGGGACAGGGACGAGCGTGTTTGGACAAAAGGAATAACCAGTGCGTGATGCATGGTTACTTGTCGTGCATACACGCAGGTGTCATGAGGGAGCCAGACAGGGAGATGGCCATGTTGAAATGGAGGGCTGAGCGATGCAAGTGCATGCGGCAAACAGGGAGCGGCAGCTGTGTGGCGAGCTGTGGCATAACCATGGGTGGCAGTCTGCGCAAAGCCCCATCGGAGAAACCCCTTACCTGAAGGCGGTAGGAGACGCATGATGCTACAGACAGACAGGGAGAGGGGATGTCAGTGCTGGGCACGCGACAGGGGCCAAGGCTCACTGCAGTAACCGACACGAGCCCTGGCGCTCTCACTCTTGTTGTTGATGTGCTTCTTGATGGTGCACTTGTATACGTCCGGCAGATTCTCGCCATCAATCTATGGTGGGGGGCGTGAAGGGGAAGAGGTATTGTAAGCCTGATGACGCGGAAGGAAGGGTGCTGTGGGTAAAGACCCATCCCCCCCCTCCGCAGGTGTCCCCGCCGTTTGCATCACGACCAGGGGGGCACGCGGGGACGCCAGCGGGGAAGCGAAGCAAGAGTGCAATGCCTGCACGGCGTGAGGTCAGTAGCCGGGAAGCAATGCTGAGGGGGACGCACGACGGGGACCACCCCGCTCGTGTACCCCCTTCTGTCCCCCTTGAGTTTGGCGAGTCCCTGCAGTCGTCCCGCGCTTCCGCCGTGACCTGACTGCTATCCATTGAAAGTCTAAGCGGCTGTAAATGCTATCTGCAGGCCTTGAAGAGCGACTTCGCGCGAGCGCCACACACCTGGAGCTGCAGACACACCGGCGTTGAGTTGGAGTCCAAGCAGCCTGGCAGGGCGGCCTTAAGGTGCTTTCTTTTAATGTCTAACTTGCATTTCTTGCTGAGCGGTACCTTCGTTGCGTGCTCCGAGGCCTGCGGGTTTGGCGCAAAGAGCGAGCCGGCAATCCTTGAGCGCGGCCCCGCCGGAGTGACCCCGCCACTGATAGTTGGATCATGCTAAGAGTAAGCCTTCACCGACAGCGAGTCGGAAAGGCCGGGCTGTGGCAGGCCCAGTGCACATCGGCTAGTAGCGCCAGCAACAGCGCTGGGCGCGGTTTGCAAACTGCGCAAGGCTCACCCGGCGAACGCTTCGGCCGGTAACACCGCCTACACGTCGCACAGTCGGCCGGGCCTCGCGAAGCGTGAGCATTGCTCCCTAAAATGTCCCCCTCCGGACGCTCCTCCGCCGTTGCCCCTAGCGTCGTTCTGATGCTCCTAGCAGCGAGACATGACTATTGACTATGTCTTGGTATGCTGAGACAGAGAAACAGAGGCGGGGTTGGCCCTGTTGAGCGCTGGAACCAGCGGTATTCAAGTTTGGCCTCGTGTGCTGCAGCCCGGCCGCGCCTCAGCCACACCAGCGTGTACAGGCCGTGAAGCCCTACTGCTCAACGCACTCTAGGCGGGGACAGCTCTGGGACAGCTTCCGGCAAAGTGCGGCCATATCGGGCTCCTGCGACCTTCGTAGCAAAACAACGCGTCGCGTTACAAGTATCAGAGGCTTCGGATCATGGTCCTTGAGCGCGGGAGGCTATTGGTGGCCGTCGTGACGGCCCGTTGATGAATGCTGCGACTGGGACAGGTGGGCAACCCGCGAGAGCGCAGCCCAACCTTGTCAACATGAATACACTGGTGTCAACAAACTCAGCTCCAGCTGTTGCGCTGGGCGAGGGTTCCGGGGGCCCTCTGCACACTCCCCAACACCACGCCGTGGTTCGCTGCCCACGCAGCGCAGGCGGGCGTACGCCCAAAGCCGGCAGTGCGAACTAGCCAGGCAACGGCCGTCGCAGCTTCAGCAGGCGGTCGTGGAACGGCGACGGCGCCAAACACGTCTTGAAGCCCCCGAGCTGGCGGGGCTTCTCCCCGTAGCGCCGCGGCAGGTTGCCTCCCAGGACGGCTTGCAGATCGGCGCAGCACCACTCCCGCTCCTCGCTCACAGTCCCGCTCAGCAGCCCCGCCGCGCCACGTCGGCTGCCTCGACCTGCGCAGAGGCGATCGGGGGCAAGCACAAATCAGCGCTCTCCACATCACGACCACACCACACCAACCCCCCCCCCCTCCTTCACCCTGCCCCTAAACGCCCTCAATCCCGTCCCCCTCGCCCCTCACCTAACCCTCCCAGCCGCCTCCTGCTCGCCCTCACTCCTGCGCCCCTCTCCTCAAACCCCTCCCCTCCCCCCGCCCCCGACCCCCCCTCGCACCTCCAGCTCCTCGCCAGGCCCCGCCCCTTCCCGCCCCTGCACCCACCTGTCGCGGCGCGCGCCCTCAGCACCCCCGCCAGGGCCTCCCGGTCAAAGGCCAGGGGCGCCAGGAGCTCCAGGACGTCGGCGATGAGGCGCGGCTTGGTGGCGCGGTCCAGGGGCGTGTCGAGGCCCATGGAGGGGGAGCTGTTGACCTCCAGCAGCCACACCTGGAGGGGGAGAGGGGGGGGGAGGGAGGTTGGGAGGGAGGAGGGCGAGTAAGACGGGGTGGGGCACAAAGGAGAGGCAGTGGCGCGTGGCCAGGGCTGAGGGAGGAAACGCGAGCGGTGATGCAGGGTTGTTGTGCGTTGTCGAACGCTCGTTCGGCGCAGCCATAGCCGCAAGCCCGCAGTCGGGCGCGGCAGCTGCCCCTGTGCGCCCCTCCACTGACAGATCCCGAAGGAGAACATCAAATAGCCCCCCAGCAACCGCACCCTGCCTGCATCCTCTCCACCCCAATCCCAGCCAGGCCGCTCCCTAACGCCCCCCGCTCGCCTTCTGCTCGGCGTCTATCATGACGTCGAAGCCGTACAGCTCGAAGGCGTTGGGCGAGTGCGGGATGGCGTCCTGCGCCGCGTAGAGCGTGGCGGTGGCGACCTCGGCGATGCGGCCCCACAGCAGGGCCCAGTCCACGCCCTGCCCCGACAGCAGCCGCCGCAGCGTGGCCAGACTCGTCTTGGAGCCCCCGGGCGGGTCTGGGGGGGGGAGCGGATACATGGAGTGGGTGAAGAAGAAGGCTGGGTGGGGGGCGGGCAGTGTACAGGACACGACAAGCCGTGAGGCAGCAAGGGAGCCAGAGACAACCTCCCCCGTGCAGCGGCCCCCGCGCCGCCCACCAGCGCTGCCAATGCAACTCGCCCGTGCGCTACAGACGGTTCATCTCGGCGGCACCAATGGTCTTGTCATATCCCTGCCGCAAATTCCACGTCAATCCCCGGCCACGCGCGTCCCTACCCGCCGCCTTGAGAAAGTCAGGCAGCAGCCCGGCCTCCGCCCGCGTCTTCTGTACGGAAGAGTTAGTCAGGTGCACGTGCATGTTGTCCAGCTGCGACTCGTCCAGCGTGTACGGCAGCGTCGTAAACCTGCGGGCGCCGAGACCGGTTGACAAGGCGGGAGTGGATTAACAAAGAAAGTCACCGTGGCACACCGTGGCTGCCGCAAGCAAGCACCAGGTGGAGGAGGAGATGCTACCGGCTGGTAGGCAGAGGGGAGCGAGGGCCTACGCAGTGTGCCGTGTTCCACTGCGTGCGCCCCCGCACCTGGCGAAACCCTCCTCGTGCATCCACGCCTCCAGCGGGTTGAAGCTGGTCACCAGCACGTACAGGCGCAGGTCGAACTTGTGGCCGTGCACCAGCAGGGGGTCGGTCAGGTACCTGGGGGGAGGAGGGGGCAGAGGGGCCGCGGAATGAGCAGAGGCGCAAAAGCACCCTGGTACCACAAACGGCTGTATCCAATTGCTGCTAGTGAGCAACCCAGCAGCAGCCGGCCCGGAGCGGAGCGTTGAGCGGAAGGGACCCTTCCACCACGACCACCCCACGCCCTTCTTGCAACTCGTTTCTGTTGCCCGCACCCGCGCGCGTCGATCCCTGCCTGATCCCCCACCACGACGACAGCCCAACGAATCCCCACTTCCTCTTGCCTGCACACCACCGTCATGCCCACACCACGAACCCGCCCGTACCCGCACCCCGCCCGCAGCCGCCACGCACCTCTGCACCACCATGGGTTCCTCCGTATTGACCTGGCGCACGGAATTCAGAAGGCTTATGCCGCGGCCGCGAGACAGCCCCACCGGCTTCTGGATCCACAGGTTCAGGCCCATGGGCTGTGGGGTTGGGATGGAGCGGGGATGGGGTGGGAATGAGTTAGCGTGTGGCAAGCCCAGTGCACATCGGCTAGTAGCGCCAGCAACAGCGCTGGGCGCGGTTTGCAAACTGCGCAAGGCACACCCGGCGAACGCTTCGGCCGGTAACACCGCCTACACGTCGCACAGTCGGCCGGGCCTCGCGAAGCGTGAGCATTGCTCCCTAAAACATGCCCCCCGCCGGACGCTCCTTCTGACCGCCGTTGCCCCTAGCGTCGTTCTGATCGTTCCTAGCAGCGAGACATGACTATTGACTATGTCTTGGTATGCTGAGACAGAGAAACAGAGGCGGGGTTGGCCCTGTTGAGCGCTGGAACCAGCGGTATTCAAGTTTAGCCTCGTGTGCTGCAGCCCGGCCGCGCCTCAGCCACACCAGCGTGTACAGGCCGTGAAGCCCTACTGCTCAAAGCACTCTAAGCGGGGACAGCTCTGGGACAGCTTCCGGCAAAGTGCGGCCATATCGGGCTCCTGCGACCTTCGTAGCAAAACAACGCGTCGCGTTACAAGTATCAGAGGCTCCGGATCATGGTCCTTGAGCGCGGGAGGCTATTGGCGGCCGTCGTGACGGCCCGTTGATGAATGCTGCGACTGGGACAGGTGGGCGACCCGCGAGAGCGCAGCCCAACCTTGTCAACATGAATACACTGGTGTCTACAAACTCAGCTCCAGCTGTTGCGCTGGGCGAAGTTTCCGGGGGCCCTCTGCACACTCCCCAACACCGCGCCGTGGGTCGCTGCCCACGCGGTGCAGGCGGGCGTGCGCCCAAGGCCGGCAGAACTAGCCAGGCAACGGCCGTCGTAGCTTCAGCAGGCGGTCGTGGAACGGCGACGGCGCCAGACACGTCTTGAAGGCCCCCGCCCCCACTAGCGCGTACAGGCCGTGACGTCCTAATGACAGCTTCGGGTAACGTGGGGCCTTCGTCACGACGCAACGTGTCGCAGTACTAACATCAGAGATCCCAGATCACGCTTGACGGGTGCCGGGGGGAGGAGCAGGGGTCTGGCTGCCACGGCTCTTTCCCTGCCCACAAAACGCGGCCCCCGCTGCACCCCTTCGCCCCCATCTCTCAGCCGCCCCGTTCACCTGGACGCACGTGGGCTCCACGCCGTGCAGCGCCCTTACGTAAGCCTCCTCGAAGGCCGCCGCCTCCTTGGGCAGCACGAAGGTGGTGGGCGTGAGGCGGTCGAACAGCGCTGCGGAGCGGCCCGTGTTGTGCATGGCCTGGCGGGTGGGGGTGGAGGAAGCGCGGGCGTTGTTGTTGTTGTTGTTGGTGGTGGTGGTGATGTTAAACTTGGAGAAAGGTCGTGGTGATGTGAGCTTAGGGGAAACCATTGCCAGGGTTATGGGCTTGTGAGGCGGTAGAGCGACAGGCATGCGGGCCAGGGGGGGGCCGGGTAGGCTAATCCGGCGCAGCAGCTGACGCCGCCGCCAAGCCGAGGGCCGGGGAGGGACAACGGCTACCCCCCCTGATGAAAAACAACTCGCCACCAAGAATTGTGCACCTAACGCACGCACCCCACACACCCCATGCCCCGCCAACCCAACCCAACCCAACCCGCACCCACATCCACACGGCTGCACACACACCCGCGGTCGCGTCCCGACGACCCCTACGCCACGGCCCTGCAAGCACGCACCCTCCATCCCCCATGCCCCGCCAACCCAATGCACCCACCTGGTACCTCGCCAGGTGCTTCTTGAGCAGGTCCTTGCGCGTCAGCTGCCGGGCCTCGGCGTAGTGGTTGACGCGCTGCCACGTCAGCAGCTCGCCCGCAGGCGCCCGCGTCTTAACGCTCCAGCTCCACAGCACATTCCACAGGTGGCAGCGCCCGCCCCCGCCCCCGCCGCCGCTCCCCGGCCCCCCGCCGCTGAGAATGCTCGCTGAGGCCGCGGTAGAGGGCCGTGTGTTGGCGAGGGACGAGGCGCCACTGTTGGGACCGCTGCCGCCGCCGCCGCCGGCGCCGCCGCCGGGATCTGGGTCGTCGGGGTTTGTGTCTGGCTTGGCGGGCTCCGTGACTTGGTCAGCGGGGTCCAGGGCCCAGCCCGACGGCTCCAGCAGGCGGAGGGCCGCCATGACTACTTCTCGTACCTCCGGGTGTGCCGTGTCGTCGAAGACGGCGACGTAACGCTTGGGAAGCTGAGCGGTCGCGGTCGCGGTCGCGGCGGCGGGTGAGGAGGCGGGTGCAGAGGGTGACGATGACGCGGAAGGGGTGGGCGGGGGAGGGGTGGGGGGCGCCCGGCTTGGCGGGGACGGCGCCGCCGCCGCCATCTGCCGGAGCTTGGCCTGCCACGCCTCGCATCGCGCCAAGAGGCTGGCGTAACGCTCGCCCAGATCCAGGCTGGCGGCGGCGGCAGCCGCCGCCGCGGCGCCGCCGGACCCTGCCATGCGCGAGGACGGGCGGCTGACGGAGGCGGCGGCAGCTGACGCCGCGGCAGCGCCGCCAGCGGCGGCCGCCGCCGCCAGAGCCGCGGTGTCGAGCGCTGTGGCCGGAGCGCCGGTGTAGCAGGCGGTGAAGATCTCTTGGAAGGCGCCAAAGTGCTGTAAATAGGCGGCGGCGGGGTTGGGCTCAGCGGATGTGGAGAGGCTGCCGGAGGAGCCGCCCCGGGGTAGCCCTGGCTTGGGCGGGAGCGAGGGTGGCGGCGAGGCTTGGGCGGCGGCGGAGGGCGCCAGGGGCGGTCTGCGAGGCGCACCGGGGCCGCCGGAGGCGGCTGGAGACCCGGTCCCGTTTGCGTTGGCCGGGCCGCTTGGCGGCGATGGAGATGGCGCAGAGGGTACCGCTGGGGCGGCAGGGGCGGCGGCGGTAGCTACCGCAGCGGGGGCGGACGAGGCGGAGGCCACAGCCGCGGCCGGCGACGCGCCCTTGGGTACAACGCCGGACCGAGGCAGCGGCGACGGCGGCTTGGGCCGGGCCGGGGTCGGCGCGGCCGATACCGGGGCCGGCGCATCGCTGTCGCTCTCACCGCTGCTACTGCTGCTACTGCCACGGCGGTCGCCCCGGCCTCCGCCGCCGCCGCCGCTGGAAGCGCTGCCGGCCCGCGAGCTGCCCGCCTCCGTCGCCGTCGCCGCCGCGGTCGCGCGCGACCCCGGCCGCGACAGCGGCCAGCCGCCGCCTGTCCCGATCCCCAGCCCCGATCCCCGCGCGGCAGTGGCCCCGTGCTGCGCGCCTGGCGGTGCAGCCCCGTGCGGCGCGTGCTGCGCTCCTGACGGGCCGTGCTGTGGCGCCACCGCCAGACCATGCGCGCCCGTGGGGCCCTGTACGAGGGACTCCGGCGGGGCCTGGTGTGGGCCCGCACCGGCCGCCCTGAGGCCCGCCAGGTGGCCCCGCAGCATGGGGTCGTCGTCGGGGTTGGTGGCCCAGGCCGAGAGCGAGTCGCCGCCCTCGGGCCCAAGCGGGCCCGCCAGGTCCCAGTCCGCCCAACGGTCGACCTTGAGCGCTGGGCCCGCGTTGGCGGCCGCGCGGGCAAGCACCGCCAGGCCTGTGGAGGGCAGGGCAACGTTCGAAATTGTGATGAGCGACGAAAGGGTGAGCACAGCCGCGCACTGGTGCGCATACGCTTAGCGCTTTGGCCTTGGACCCCGCGCGGCCCTGGAGAGCCCCTGACTTAGCGCTCGAGCTCAAGGACAACAGCACCACACCCATGTTCCTGCACGCCAACCGAAACACAGGCTTGCGACTGAGCCCTCGAGGCCGCACCTGGATTCACGACCCCCGGCTCCGCCGCGCTGCGCCCCTGGATGGCCGCCCGTGCCGCCGCCGCCACGTCGCGCCTCCGCGTCTCCTCTTCGTCCTCCACCCGCTGCGCCGCCGTCTTGCCGCCGCGCCCCGACGGCGACCCGAACCCGTCACCGCCGTCGGACTCATACTCGCTTTCGTCGCCATCGCTGCTGCTACTGCTGCTGCTGACGATGCGAGCCGGCGCGGCCGCAGCTGCCGCGGGCTTTGCAGCGCCAGCGCCGCCGGCTCCGTTGGGTGCAGACCATGGCTTGGCGGGTGGCTGCTGGGAAGGTTGTGGCTTTACTGGTTTGCGGTCGGGTGCGGCGTCTGAGCTGATGGACTCAGGGACAGAGTCTGTGTCTGACTCAGTGCCGCTGCCGGCGGCGGCGCGGGCGGCGGCGGCCGCCTCCGCGGCCTCATGCATCGTGGCCGCCAGGACGTCTGATGACTCCTCGTCGGTCTGCGAAACGCACGCGGGCTGTTAACGTATCAGCAAATGCAGCCCATCAATGCGGTAGCAGCAGCGGAGGAGGAGTTGGCATCCGTAAAGTGTGAGACAAGGCAGCCCGTCAACTGTAGCAGCAACCCCAACAGAGGACGGGTGTATCCGCACTCACCTGGACGCTCTCCGGTGCCGACGGCACACGCAGCCGGTTCGCAGCCGCAGCAGCGGCCGCAGCCGCCGCCTCCTGCCTCTCAGGCTCCGCCCTGGCCGCCAGCCCGTGCTCCTCCGGCACTCCGTCCACGTCCGCCTCCGCCCACGCTGCCACAGGAGGCGGCGCAACGGCGGCCGCTGGCGCCTTGGCCGCAGCCTTGGCGGCTGCCGCTGCCGCCACGGCCGCGGGCACGGACGGCGGTGCAGAGGAGGGTTTCGGCGGGGGAGCTGGCGCCGCCGGCGGGGCACCATTCGCGCTCGAGGCCTTCCCACCCGTCCCAGCTGCACCCGCCGCAGCTCCGGCCGGCACTGAGCCCCCCGTTGGAGCGGCGCTGGCAGCTCGTGCCCCACCCGCCGCTGCCCCTACGCCTCCCGTACCTGCCGGCTTGGCGCCAGCGACGGGGCACGTCCGCCCCGCAACCGACGACCCCGCCGCAAGGGCCGCCGCGCCATGTGGCGACGACGCGCCCGCAGCCCCCGGCCCCCGCCCCGGCACTGCCTCGTGGTGCCCCGCAGCGTGCTGCCCCACGTGTGCGTGTACGTGGGTGGGTGGGTGGGCCTGGGCAGAGCGGGGCCCTGGCGAAGGCGCGCCGATGCTGCCAGAGGCGGAGGGCCGGGGCGGGCGGCCACCGGGACGGGAGCAGTTGCTGCCGTGGGAGGCCTCCGCCGCCAGACTGGGCGCCGCGTGGGGGGCGTGCGGGACAAGCACGGCCGAGGGCTTGCGGGGCGTCGGCTTCTGGGGCCCTTTGCGGATGGCTTTCCGAGCCTGCAGGCGACGAACAACCCAGCGGGGCAGCGCCTCGGTGCCCAGAAGGAGCGCACCTTACAAACCCGAGGAGCCCGTGCTTCGGGGTTCAAGGTTGATCCACGAGAGACAAGATTCACGAAAGACAATGCCACGAAGAGCGAGCCCCTAGCCCATGACCTGCAACCCCTCACCTTGCGCAGCTTCCGCTGCTCCTCCTGGAACGCCAGCATGGAAGCCTCCCACGGCGTCAGCTGCTTGGTAGGGGGCGCTGCGGGCGCCTCACCAGCCGCAGCCGCCGAGCTGCTCTCCGCCCCCGGTGACATGAGCCCGGCGCCTGCTTCCCCCGCTGCCGCCAGCGCTGTTGCGGAGGATGGGGTGACCGCCGGGCTGTCCTCCGTGTCCTCCTCGATAGACTCATCCCCGCTGCTCGAGTGTACCCGGGCAAGCGGCGGTGGCGGAGGAGGGGCTGGCTTGGCGGGCGCTGGAACGGGAGTGCGTGCCGAGGGGACATCATAAAATCGGATGAGCGAGTCTGGTGGGGCGGCAGGACGGCTGGGCGTGGCAGCTGCGGGCGACTTCGGCACGGCGGGCTGGGGCGGAGGCGGGGCCGGGGCCGGCGAGGGCGGCTGCGGCTGGCGTGCGGGCGGGTGGCTGGGTGCGGTTGCCCGCGGGGACGTCGGCAGCGCTGCAGGCTGAGGAGCGTGGTGGGCGGAGTGGCCCGCCGCTGCGTGGGGCGCATGGCCGGGAGCGTGGGAGGGTGCCGGAGGGGGGGGCACGACCACCACCTGCTGATGCCCTCCACCGCCACCGCCACCCCCGAAGGACCCGAAGGAGTAGAGTGCTGCTACCGGCTGGACCGCCTGCTGGATGATGGGCTGGGGTGGCGGAGGGGGTGGCGCGGGGGCGAGCTGCTGGTACAGGCGGTTCGACACGCCCCGCTCGACCAGCTCCTGCTTGACGGTGTCGTGCAGGAGCTTGAGCCTGGCAAGGTCAAGCAAGGAGCACAGTTTTAGTGGCAGGGTGGCGAGGTACGGGTAGCAAGGCGTGGGGGCAGAGGGGTAGGGGTAGGGGTAGACAGCGGCAGGGGCGCGGCTCCGGCGACTCACTGGACTTGCTGCCCGATACTCGTGGCCGCCCGCAGCTGCTGCTCCAGGCTAGCCAGCTGCTCCACGAGCTCATCGTTGTTGAGGTCAAAGACCTCATAGATTTCCAGCATCGAGGGAGCAGCTTCAGCTTGTTAATGGCAGCATGAACGCCAGTCAGCGCCCAGGCTCGAGCCCAGCCCAGCCACGGGGGCACTTGGACATATAGCTGAAGCGTTTGGCGCCATCAGTAGGCGCTGGAATGTGGCGTCGATGGCCAGCAACATTGCTTTTAGGCTACAAATGGCCTTCTTTCATAGCGTCCGAGACGGCATAGGTAATAATACAAATACAGAAGTACTGTACATAGTCTGTGTCGGTGCTGTGCGCGTCTTACTTGCCCTAATGCCCGCGTGTCGCGATGCAACATCAGCACTCAAGCACCTGAACCAACTTTGCCCGCGCTTCTGAGCCTACTTGGCCACAGTCTCGCGTCTAGGGAAGGCGGGGCACATTATGGGAGGCCACGGCGGGCTCAACATCTTGCCCCAGAAGCGCTGGAACGTTTACAACCGCGACAACAAGCTCAAAGTCGCGCAGGATGAGGAGAAGGCAAAGAAGCTCGAGGATGAGGCTCGGGAGCGGCACGAGCAGGCGGAGCGGGAACACCGTCATAACCTGCTCGTGAAGCGTGCCGGCGGGGTCCCGGAAGCCCGGCAGGCCGCCGGCACTGAAGCCGAGGCAGCCCCGGCGCCCCTCCAGCACATAAACTTTTGGCGGGAGGAGGAGACGAAGGTTCAGCACCCCGAGAACGAGGTGCGTGAGGGAGGGCGCCGCTTGACGACGGGCGGAGGGGGGATAACAAGGCAGGTCTCCCTCGTTCGCAGCGACTCGTGGGCCCAGCGTGGGCCCAGCCCACAGCTGCCGCAATATGGAGACGCCCAGCCCAGCCCAGCCCCTGAGTCCCTCTAGCGCACCCCTCAGTTCTCTTTCCCCCAACACCTGCACCCTCACCCCGCATCACCCCGGACCCCCGCAGAAGGAGCAGAAGGACGCCGCCAAGCGCCGCGGCAACCCCGACTTCTACACCAGGTGCGCCACCTGCACCCAGGCACACATTTGGGTAGCTGGTTCATGGCAACGTCTCTGGAACCTTCACTTCGTGCCAGTCCATGTTTCCTTCCTCCACACGGGCTGTGACTACCGACACGTCCCCACCCAACCCCAACCCCCTGCCCCCCGACCCCGACACCAGTGACGCCAAGTTCGATGAGCGCTTCGCCCTGGCCTACGGCCTCGTGGGGGAGAAGGTGGGCGCTGGGCGGCGTTTTCTTGGGGGGTGCAAGGGTGGGCTTGAGGCCTTCTCGGTTGTCTTGCAGCTTGGGCGGATACGAGCCGCATTTGATGGTGCCAGCGGGGTAGTCCGGGGAAGGCTGAGCTCGTTGCGTGAGGCGGGCTGGGACACCTTGGTTGTCCACCGTGAAGGCTTACAGTGTAAAGCACAACCACTGTTACACGACCGCACCTCCACACCACGTGACCTGCATGCGGCTACCCTCTGGACCACCTCATCCGTCCGCCGCTACCTTTGCCCGCTTGCGACGCCCTCGCAGCCCTGGTACGCGCAAGCCCAGAAGAAGGAGCCCCCTCCCCAGCCCGCGTTGGGCGGACCGCCGGGCCCAGCTGCTCTAGCGGCGGGGCCCTCCGGCCGGGCCCAGGCCCTCGCCGGCCCGGGCCAGGCCCAGGCCCCCCTCCTCTGCTACGGTCCTGCCGCCAGCACGAGCAGCAGCGACTCGGGCCGCAGCAGCGGATCCAGATCCACGTCATCATCCTCGTCATCGGGCCGCTCAACGGACTCCAGTACGACATCCGCGTCGACGTCGAGCAGTAGCAGTAGCAGCAGTAGCAGCAGCGAAGAGTCAGACGGCGAGGGCAGCCCACGGCGAAGGAAGCGCCGGCGGCACCGCTCCCGGTCTCGCTCCAGCTCGCCCGACTCCTCTGACTCCCGACGCCGGCCCAGCTCCTCCAAGGCGAGGAAGAAGTCGAAGCGCCACGCCAGCAAGTCCCGAGACCGCGACCGCGACGGCGAGCGCAGCCGCAACCACAGCCACAAACGCTCGAAGTCTCGCGGCAAGGACGGCAAGGACAGCCGCAGTAAGAGCAAGGAGAAGCGGAGCAAGGAGAAGCGGGGCAGCCGGGGGTCGATCAAGGAGAAGCGCCGGTCGCGAAAGGAGCGGCGGGGCGGCTCCGGACGATCGGGGGCTAAGCTGCTTGCGGCCGCGCCTGCACCCAAGACCATCGAGCAGCTCCGGGCGGAGCGGCTGCAGCGGGAGAGGGACGAGCGGGCCAAGGAGCGGTTCGTGATGGCGGCCAACGCGGTGCTGCCCGACGGGTGAGGCCGATCGACAAATCCCACGGAATAAGGCCAGCGCTAGGCTAGGGTGCTGGGGCCGCATCTCCGGGGCATGGGGGTGCACTCCTCCAGCTTGGTGGTCGCACGCATTCGGTACTGACGCTCCGCGCCTCAACGGTTCCCTCGACGCAGGCCGCCCCAGGGCAAGGAGTTCCACGGCGCCTTCGGCTACGCAGCCGCGGTTAAGCGCCGGCGCACGCAGTAGCTGCTGCAGGCTGCAGGCCGCGGCCCGCGCCCCCTCTCCTGTGCGCAACTGCCGGACCCTGTCCTGCCTACCGGTGTTGGATGGGGCCTATCTACGGAGGACCATGGCCACGCACCCTCTAGGGACTCACCAGCGGTCGCATTTGGAGGCCCAAGACATGGGGACTCAGCCGTTGGCTCCGTACGGTCCCACGGGGGATGCGGCGGGGCGCTGACGCGGGCACCGCGGCCGCGCGTGGCTTCGGAGGCGCAGGATGTTGGCCGGCACGCGGCCCGCGCCCGCGCCAGTGCCTAGTAGCGCATGACCCCCAGCGGCCTGAGCTGGTTGACGTAGGTGTAGGTGGAGAAGGCCATGAAGAGCCAGCGGTACCTGGGCGGCGTGGGCCAAGGGCGAACGGTGGGCAGCACGGCAAGGCTGAGGAACTGCGGCGCAGTGCGGCTGCTGCAGGGGTGCTGGTAGTGCGGCTGTTGCAAAAGTGCTGGAGGTGGCTGGAGCAGGGTAGAGGCAGTAAGTCCTGTGACGCACGTCGATGATGGGGTGTTAGCGGAACGCTGGCAGGATGTTGTGGAGCTTTGCATGAGCCTTCGTCCGGCCTTTGCGTCGTGATATCCCCGCCTTGGGCTCACCAGACTAGCTGGCTCCGGTGCCGGCACATGGCGCGCACACCCGCCAGGGGGCCGGGCGCAATGGCCACCTCGTCTCCCGCCCGCAGCCCCAGCAGCGGCGTCAGGGCGGCGCCCATGGGCCCACTGAACTTGTACAGCAGGGAGTGGGTCACCTGGGCGGAGGCGTGAAGTGGGGAAAGCAGGGTGAAGGCGTGAGGGCGGGGCACGTGGACTGGTTGCAAGGAACTGGCGGTTGAGCGTGGAATGCGCTTCGTTCTTCACGTGTAGCAGTTTAGGCTGCACTGCAGGCGGGACGAAGGGAGCGCGGCCGCACCGCGCTGCCCCACCCACGACCCACCAGCGTCAGGACGCGGCAGTGGCGCACGCCCACATCGGGTGCTGGCTCCGCGCCTTGGGCTTCCAGCATGCCCCTGCGAGCCAAGTTAGAGGTTTGGAGGGTCGGAGGACCGGCGGCCCGTGTGGATGGGCTTGTCCCAGAGGTACTTCCGTACTTGGTTGTCCGGCTTTGCAAGGAGACAACCCCGCCACCCCGCACAAGCTCACTTGACGGCGCGGAAGATGCTGGTGTGGTTGGGGTGCCCGGACACGCCCCCGGCATCAAACGTCACCAGCTGCGGACACGAACAGGAAGCGGGGCGCCTGTAGGCCTGCACGACACCCCAGCAGCAGCCCGACTGCGGCTGACTGCGTACGAGGCTCACAGGCCGAGGCTTCGACCCCCGCACCCAATTCCCGACCGCCTCAAGGGCTCAAGCACTAGGCCACAAGCTCTGGACCAGATGAGCAAGGCCGAAGTCATGCGCCCGAGCTTGCCTGTGCTGTGGCATGGCTTGGGGCTGGAGTACAGTATCCCCTGGCCCCAAAGCGCACCTCTACACCCCCCCCCCCCGCTCGCTCGCTCAGCCCCACCTCGTCTGGCTGCACAGACGCCAGCGTCGCAGTCAAGCGTGCCACCACGGGTGCGGCTTCCCAGGGGTGAAAGCCATCCTGCGGATCCAGCCACACGCACAGGCGCATTCCCCTGAGTGCCACCTGCGGGGCTCAAGGTGCAGGGCCCCCGGCACCCGCACATGGCCCCCCCGCCCGGTTGCCGTAGCAAGCCAGCTGCCAAACTTGCTGAGCTGGGCCGACGGCAGGGTGGCTCAGCCCCACATGCGTGCGTACATGTGGGCGACCCAAAGGACAGCTCCGCAAGGGCTGAGGCCCCCGCGTTCCCCACCTGAAGCGCAGGGTCATCTAAGATGGTGATGTGGGAGTCTGGGATCTGGGCGGGTGCCGGTCAAGGGGGACTTGGATCAAGTGACATGTTCGGCAGCAATCACAGGGATTCCAGAACAAGACCGTGTCGGGGTCTGGCGACTCGGGCCAGCGGAACGTGGAGTCTGTGATTGCTCGACTGACCTTGAGCGCCGAGCACGCGCTTCGTAGCTCCATCTCCCGCAGAGGTCCCAGGCCATTAGCGTTGCCTACCGACAAGTACATGCAGGTTGGGGGCCAGAGACGCTCATGTGTGTGTGGGAGGGGTGGTGGAAAGGACGGTACTAGCAAGGGGGCGGCCAACACCTCCTAGCAAGGGGCGGGGGCACCGCAGGGGGGGCGCGCGTGAAGCCGTTTCACCGGCCGTGCCCGTGCGACGCACCGGTCGACAGGCACAGCACGTGGACCGCCGCGCCCGCGCGCACGGCTGCGTCGACATAGTTGGCGAAGAAGAGGGACTCGTCATCGGGGTGTGCAGTCACGAGCAGGCATCGCCGACACCGCCTGCGCGACTGCAGCTCGGCGAGGCGCCTCAGGATGCCAATGCTGGTAGCTATGAGAAGAAATATTGCGATAATCATGGCGGGAGTAAAGAAGCGACAGGGCGCGGGCGAGCTTCTCATGGGCCGGATGGGCGCAAGCGGCGAATGCGGCCGGTCGCCAGCGGACGGGGGGGACGGCCCGAGAGCTAGAAGGCAGCACCACGCAGCAACTGGTACGCACCGCAACCAGGCACTCAAACACACGGGCACTCCCGCCTTCTTTAACGCTCTCCGCGAACTCCCGCAAGGATAAACCTCGAACCGCTAGCAGGAGTCCGCCGCCGTCTGCCCCCCAACTTTGCCAGCTTGGTTTCGCATCCAATGCGCTGTTTCCCCTGTCACGGGGACGTCTAGGTGCTCCTCTAGGTGCTGCAATGGCGACTCGCATGGGCCACGCTCGGTGCCTTGGGAGCCGGCTCGGCTCTTCGGGCACGGCTCTCGTTCATCACCTTAGTCGGCGTCAGCGGCAGGCGGTTCTCTGTCTAGCCGGGGCAAGCAGGGATGCTGTCCGCTCGAGCTCGCGGCGGTCTCCGGGCATCCCCAGCAGCCTTTCTGCGCTTGAGAAGGTGAGAGGAAGCAACACAGGGCTCGCATGGGCCGCCGAACTCTAAAAAGCGAATTGGGCATGATTCACGGTGACACTGGGTTTCGGGGCCCCGGCTGTCCAGCCGGCCGTGGCCTGGTGACGGCTACGCTCGGTGCAGCTTGCTCATCCTGGCGGTCGGAGCCACCTGCCAGGTTTTACAACCTTCCACCGCGCTCTCTCTCCCCCGCCCCTCCCCCCCTCCCCCCGCCCCCATCCCCCGCTCCTGTCCCTCGCCGCTCCCTTGATCCCCGCTCCCCTCCACGTTTGCGCCTTCAGATAACCTCCCTGACTGGCGGTCCAGCGGTAGCGGTGCCCGCCCCAGCGGTACCCTTGGAGCAGGAGCTACAGGGTCTGTCGCCGCTCGAGGCGCAGAAGCGGCTCACAGGGCGGGTCAAGACCGCCCGCACGCTTCAGGACTTCGGGGCAGTGGTCAACGCGGGCGGTCGCCTCATCGACGCGATCTGCCTCGTCGCGATCCTCTCGGGCCTTCCGCGCTCGGTTCAGCGCGCGGCCGTCCCTGTGCTGGTCCCATCTTCGCCGTCTCCGCCATCGACATCGGGCGCCAGCATCGCTGGAACCGCGAGGTCGCAGATGCAGCTGTCGGAAGCTGACACTGCGGAGCTGGGCTCGCTGGTCGCGCGGCTGCTGGAGCTGGTGTCGCTGCGGCTACGCGAGTTTGACTCGCTGGGGCTGGTGACGGTGGCAGTGGGCCTGGTGAGACTATCAGCGTCAGGGGGGGCCTGGGCTCCGGAGTTTAGAGGGATCCAGAGGAGGAGGGAGAGGCAGGGGCTGAAGCTTTGGGACGGGCGCTCGAGGGCTGCGGTTGCCATGCGGGCAGCGGGGGGCAGAGGAAGAGCCCATGCGGCGCACGCGGGCACGCATGCGACGGAGGGAACCCCAGGCGCTGAAACGGCCGGGGCCGGCGACCGGGCCGAGACCAGAAGGAGCACGTTGCCCACGGCCGGCCCTTTGTATGATGTATATCGGAGCGCCCGGGGCCGGCGAGAGGGGTCCTCTCGGATGTGGGTCGGGAGCAGGGGCCCCCCATCTGCGACTCCCCCTCCCCCAACCACCACCTCTTCCCGCCCCGACCCTCACCCCCACCACCCCTCCTCCCGCCCCAGGCCAAGCTCTCTGCCTACACGCCGGTGCCCGCCTCCGCCTTCCGCTCGCTCCTGGCCGCCGTGGAGCCCCGCCTGCCGGGGCTGGGCACCAAGGCGCTGGCCAATCTCATGTGGGCGCTGGCCTCGGCGGGGGTGCAGCCCTGCGGCGCCTGGCTGTCGCACTTCTACGCAGCAGTGGAGCGGCAGGTGCGGCTCGTGGTGGGGGGAGGCCGGGGGGTGAGAGCGACGGGGTGGGGGCCTGGTCAGGGAAGGTGTGCAGATCGTGTATTGGGCGGTTGAAGGCGGGGTGGCAGGTGGGGCGCTTGCGGGGGAGGCCGGGGAAAATGGCGGTGGGCAGGTTCAGGGAGTCTGGGGCTCGGAAGAGAGGATGGGAACGGTAGGAAGCGGCCGTGGACTGGCAGGTGGGACGGGGGCGGCGGAGCACAGCCCGGTACCCACCCGGGGCACTGACCCAGCCTGCCTCGGCCCCACCCCTCACCCTTCCTTCCCCTTTCCTGCCCTATCCCGTCCCCCCCAGGTGGACTCCTTCTCCGGGGGTGACCTGGCCAACCTCATGTGGGGCCTGGCCAAGTTCGACCTCATGCCCGAGGTGGGGGGTGTGGCGGAGCGTTTGGGGGGGGGTGTCACGTGGCGCGGGAAGGCTAGCGGCCGCCCAGACGGCCGCCCCGGCGTGGCGTTTGAGGGGGCACCGCACCCGCCTCGAGTTTCCGTCGCTCTCGCCGCTCCTTTTTTTCTCGATTTCCTGACCTCGTACCTCCCCGTCCCCTGATTCGTCAAGCGATCACCTCCCCCTCCTCCCTCTCCCCCTTCCCGCCCCCCCTCAGGTGTGGCTGGTGGACCAGGTGGTGGCCGCCTCCCTGGCGCAGCTGCAGCGCTCCCACTCGGCGGCCGACGGGGCCACTGTGCTCACCTGCCTGGCCCGGTACTACTGCTCATACAATTTCAGGTGGGGACCGGGGGTGTTGGGGTGAGGAGGGCTGCGGAGGGGAGGGGAGGGGCCCGAGCACGAATGATGGAGCAGGGGGAAGGGGGACTGCGGCAAAACGAGAGGGCGGGGAGCCTTGGCCCTCGGCGCTCCGGTGCCTCAGGGCCTCGGCGCCCGGCCATGTCCAGCCCCGGTCGAGAGTTCACCCCCACGCCCGCCCCCCACCCCACCGCCCACCCCCTGCCTCGTAACCCCCCCCCCAGGCTCCCCGACGAGGGCCTGGCTGCCTTCCTGGCGGCCCTGCAGCCGGGGCTGCGCAGCGCCAGCCCGGGGGACCTCGTGGCCATCGTGCACTCGGTAAGAGGGGGGGGCTTGAGGAGCGGGGGGCAGCCGGGGGGGAAGGCGGTCGAGGGACGGAGCGGGCAGCTGCGCTGGGAAGGCTGGGCACTTGGCGGGGCAAGGGCAGGTGGAGGCGCGGGGCCGCAGCGGCAGGGCTGTGGCGCTGTGGCCAGGCACCATGGTGCGGGCCGGGGGCCGCGCGCACCTCAGCCCCCTCACCGCGCTCACCCCTTCTTCCTCTCCCTCCCCCTCCCCCTCCCTCTCCCCCGTTCCCCGCCCCCCTGCCCCCTCCCCCACCAGGCCGTGTGCATGAGCCACATGCCCTCCCGCGCCTTCATGCTCGACCTCTACGCGGTGCTCAAGGACCGCCTGGCGGCCGACCCCACGCTCTCGCACGCCGACTTCTCGCGCCTGCTGTGGAGCCTCAGCCGGGTGGACTCGACGCCGCCGCGCAGGTGCGGACCTGCGGAGGCGGCGGGGTGTGTGTGCGGGGGGAGGATCCCTCGCGAGCTGCGGCAGCGGGTGACAGTGGTTATCTCACCGGTCACCGTAACCGGGCACACATCTAACCCCTTCGCCCTGTACCCCGCCCTCCTCCCCTTCCTCCCTCCCACCCCAGCTGGCTCCGCGAGTTCGTGGAGGTCTCGGCGCCCAAGCTGCCGCACCTCCGCCCGCGCGCCCTGTCCGAGCTCATGTGGGCGCTGGCCTGCTGGGACGCGCGCCCCTCCCCCCGCTTCCTGTCGGAGTTCTATCGCGCCTCCTCGCGCCGCGTGGCGCTGGGCGAGTACGTCCCCGCGGCCATCGGTGACACGCTGTCGGCGCTGGCCAAGATGGGCTGCCGCGCGCCCGCCCCCTGGCTGGGCGGCATGCTGGGCGCCTTCTGCGGGGCGCTGCCCGAGGCGGCCTCGCACGAGCTGGTGGCGGTGCTGGAGAGCGTGGTGGAGGTGAGGAGAAGGGAAGGGGAAGGGGGACGAGGAGGGGAAGGAGGCGGCTGGAGGAAGGGTTGGGCGAGGTATCGCGGTACGCGGGGCCTGCATGCCCCGCGCTGGGTGTCGGCTTGCTCCCCCACTGCATCCCATCTCATGCCCCTCCCGCCTCCCCTCCCCTCCTTCCCCAACACCCCTTCCTACAGATCATCGACGACCAGGACCGCCCCTGGCTGGCCGCCCCCGCGCAGCGCCGCGCCCTGCAGCGCATTGCCGACACAGCCGCATCCAAGTTCGCGGCCTACGACGCCTGCGCCCACGCCCGCCTGGTGCTGGCGCTGGCGAGGGCCAACTGCTGCCCCGGCTCGGCCTGGCTCAACCAGCAGCAGGTGCGGACGGGGCAGGGGCCGGGAGGGGGCGGGAGAGGCTGGGGATGGCGTTTGGGAGGGAGACGAGTTCAGGGCAGGGGGGGCGGGATGCGGCTGGCCGGGGAGAGGGCTCAACCAGCAGCAGGTGCGGGCGGTGCCGGGTTCTTCGATACCAGGTGTTGGGCGTTGAGCTGTTGGGCGGCAGGCACATGCGGGGGCGAGTGACGTAAGGATGCTGTGCTAACATCGCGCTTCCCACTGTCAACCCCCCCTCCAGGCGAGCCTTGCTAGCGCCTGGAGCTCGGGCGGTGCCGACATCGACTCCGCCACCGCCGCCGACCTTCGCCAGGCCTACAGCCAGTGGGAGGTGCAGCTGGACACAGGGCTGGCGGCGGAGCTGGGGCTGGGGGCGGCGGGAGCGGGCGCGGAGGGGCAGCGGCCGGCGCAGTGAGCGGAGGCGGCGGTGGCGGAGGCGGCAGCGGGCGAAGCGGCGGAGGCGGGCTGCAAGGAGCGGGGGGCGGCGGGCCGGGCGGGCTTGAGGCTATGGCGGGGGCGAGGGCACGACGTCGCGGAGTCGTGGGAGGTGCGGCAGCGCGAGTGGGGGCGCCGCGTGGCCAGGGAGGGCGGGGAGGCGGACGCGCTCTTAGCCCCCGCTGCAGAGCGTCGGCCGGAGGCGGGCTCAGGCCTGGGGAAGGGCCGGGGCCGAGCCGCGCTCCGGCCGCCGTGGCCCAGCGCTCCTGTCGGCACGCGCAACGAGGCGGGGAGCCTGCGCCGCGGGCCCTGGCCCTTAAAGCCTTGCGAGCCTGAAGGCCCGCGCCTGGCGGCGATCCTGGCGGCGACCGTCAGCGGTTCCTGCGCCTGCCCCAGCGTCCCCGCGGGCCCCAGGCGGCGGTGGCGGTGGCGGCGGTGTCTCGCACACGGCTCTGCCCAGGGGCTCACTGGGGATGCCCCTGGCGATGCCGAGCGGCTGCGTTCAGCCCGGACCCAACAGGACCGGCCAGGTGGAGGATGAGGTGGAGGAGGAGGAGCGGCTGGCCGATGGGGATCACGCATGAAGCATGGCGTGTCGGTTGCTGACACACGGCTCTTGCGGGTGGCGGCCTGCGGCTGACGACGCGCGGTAGCAGTAGCAGCAAGAGGAGGAGAGGAAGACGGGGAAGAGCAGCTGTATGGCTACGCGAGCGTGGAGCGAGGGCCTGGGCGGCTGCTGGGGCCGCTGAAACCGCGGCTGTGTCTGGGGTGATGGGCGGCCCCCGAGCTGCTGTGCGGCGGCCGCCATGGGACCGCCCTGCGTGACTCCATGGCCGAGCGGGGGGCGGCGCACGGAGGAGCGGTCAGGCTGGCCCCGCCGGGGTGAGTCGACGCAGGGATGCATGCAGCTGCTACATGCTATTCTGGAGGCGAACCGGTACCCTGCATGGGCACGCCGCTGGCCCCGCCGCCGCGGGGCAACGCATGGACGCATGCAGCTGCCATGCCATTTCGTATGCCAGGGCCGCGTGTGGGGCCTAATCCCCGGGAGGGGGTCGGCGGTCCGCAGTCAATTAGCGGTCCCGAGGCGGCTGCAAGACGGTGGCGTGTATTTTGAAGCTGGGGCGGGCTTGTGGGCGGACGCGTGGGAAGATGCTGCCTCGATGCAAGCTGGGTGGGGATGTGGCGGTGTGGGGGTGCGGGGCGCCTGACGGGGTGTGCATTAGCTCCTCCTGGAGACGATGTGGCTGAGCCACTTTGTTGGGGTTTGGGTGCAGCCAAGGGGCACGCGAGCAAAGCGGCATGTGTTTTTGCGTAATTGTTCGGGGGTAATGGGGTGCACACGCAGCAGCCGCACATGTGCTGGTGTGCACTTCACGAAGAGTTGTCTTTGTGACGCTGAGAGTTGCCTTTGGTCCATCCCCAACAAACAAGAATTCGAGAGCGAGTTGACCCTTTTGTGAGAGCGGTGTGTGCCTTTACGAGTGTGCGCTACGGGTTTGGCTCGCCGTCACCCTCGATCCCTCTTTTGTGCGCGTGGTGCACGCTTACTAGCCAAGACCCTACGAGCTCAATCCTTTTTGCTGGGGGTAGCGCCCATTGAACAAGCGCTGTTTATGCGGGGGCAGAGGCCCTGGCCGCGTGGCCAGAGGCGGGGTGCAGACTGCAATTCTCAATCATGCCCAAGCGGCTTGACGTCAGGGCCCGCGTGATGCTCACGGCACGGAGACCAGAAATGCTGATGCGCGGGGCGGAGGCATGCAAGGCGCCGCCGGCTTCTGGCAGGCGGCAGCTGACGAAAGAGAGGCTGGTCGACAGGCGCGAGCGCTGTAAGCTAATATGCCGCAGTCGAGCCCTGCCGTCCCTGGGGCCGTGTCCTCTCTGCGCCTGCATGACCTGTGGACAGCCTGTGGAGGCAGGCCCTGGCTGCCGCGGCGATCCGTTGAGTCCTAATGGGCAGCTTGACACAGGCTTAGGAAATGCTAGCGGGCTCTGTGGCCGATAAAGGCTTAGGCAGGCTTAGGCGACCTGGAGGAGTGAGCGGGGTGAGGTAAGGGTCGGTTAGAGTGAGGGGCTGACCCAGGCCGGCGACGTGCGAGGGCACGCTGGTCAGTGAGCATGTTAGCTCGCAGTTCTGTCTATATACAGACCAGCATAGGAAGTCGCCTCGAAAGCATGACGGACGCCGCGACTTGAAGTGAACGCACACGCGCGGCGTACCCGGCGTACCTTCAGGGACTTGTCTGCGGAGCCTTGTGCAATGCCCTGTATGTGAATCTCCCACTTTGATTCAGTAACAGACGGCAGTATGGGCTTCCTTGAGTCCCTGCGCCATGATGCACGCAACTTGGCGACCTCGGCAGCGTGGGGCCTAAGCCTGTCGGAGCTCAAGGACATCGCTAGTCAGGTGAGGTTCGCGCTGCGGCAACAGGAGGGCGAACAGTGTTGGCCCCGGCCGTGTTGGCAGCTCAAAGGCCGCGGTCGCGGCCTGCGGCGGGCCTCCGCGGGCCGTCGCGCGTGCCACCGGAAACCCCAACGATGACATTGCTGGTACAATTCCTGACACAGCTGTGTGCTTGATATCGACGCATCTTGGCCTCGAGCAGGCCCATAACCGCTCGTAATGCCCGCCATCCTGCCTTGCCATCCTGCCCTGCCCGAATGCCCAGTACCCCGCCATCCTCTCCGCACGCGCGCTGCGAGTGAAGACGAGAGATGAGATGGAGCGCGAGGCACAGCGTCAGGTTGGTCCGTGCAGGCGACCTTCCGCGCTGGCCGTGTCGGCATCGTCCCCGGTTCGCCAGGGGGCCCGCCCGCGACCATGCGGGACATCTCGGGGCCGCGCGGGGCCGCGGAGACCCAAGCCTGTCCCCAATCCCCAGACCTGTCCCCAGTCCCCATTCCGCCTTGTCCCCAGTCCCCAAAGCCCTGGGGACTGGAGCCCTGGGGACTGGGGACTGGAGCAGCCTGGGGACTGGAGACTGGGGATTGGAGCAGCCTGGGGAACATGTCCGCCAGCCTTACCTGGTGGCAGCATAGTTCATGTTGGGCTGGGGACTGCTGAGCTGCCTTGGCGCATTAAGCATTCCGGCCCGTACGCCCGCTTGGCAGGGCTCTCTGAAGCGTACGTTGGGCCCCTGGTCCCTCATCTTGATGGGCGTCGGCTTCATGGCGGGGGCCGGTGAGGCAGGGCTGATGCACGCAGGGGCCAGGCAGGGGCCAGGCAGCCCCACCCCCATCACGGCCAGGAGGCCTCCTGATGACGGCAGCCAGTGTAACCCGAGGCAAAGAGTTGTGACCTTTGCACAAGACACGGCCGTGCAGCAGGCCGGTGAAGGGGTGTGGAAGGGATAAGCCCCCCTTGCGCCCCGCAGGGTATGCGCCCGTGCGCACCTCTCATTCCCACCTTTACCGCCCGCCATGCCCCAGGCATCTTCGTCACCCCTGGCACCATCGCCGCCGACTACACCGGCCCAGCAGTGTGCATCTCCTACCTCATTGCCGTAAGCGGTGTTGGAGAGGGGTCCCATGAAGATCATTCCAACGAGGGAACCGATGCCCTCACCCTGCTTGCCCGTCCCCCAACACCCTCCTCCCCCCCCAGGCCCTGTCCGCCACGCTGTCGTGTTTCTGCTACGCCGAGTTCGCCTGCGACATGCCCCTGGCGGGAGCGGCGTGAGTGGGGGGGGGAGAGTGGAAGCGTGGTGGGTTCAAGGGCAGGTAAAGCTCCCTGCCACTCGCCGGCCATGCCCGCTGTCGACCGCATTCCCACGGCCCCCCACCCCTCTTCCAACCACCCCCTCCAGCTACAACTACATCGCCGGCTCGCTGGGCGAGTTCTTCGCATGGGTGGTCACATCCAACCTGCTGTTCGAGTACATCCTAGCGGACGCAGCGCTGGTGCGCAGCTTTGCACCGTACTTTGCCGGTGCGTGAGCGCAGCCGCCCGTTAAAGGTCCCGGGACCGGACCCCCTCCGCACACGGGCCAGGGTTCCAGCGTCCCTGCCGGAGGCCGTGCGTCACCTTCTGTGCGGGGCATTTCTTCCTTATGCTGCAGTACTGCTTGGACTGGACTATGACTACTTCCTGTACGACACCACGATGGGCGGTACGACATACACGTTGGACTGGCTGGCCTTCTCCCTCACGCTCCTCATCACGGGACTCGTCTGCATGGGAGCGAAGGTTGGCTTGATGAAGGCTAGGGGGAAGGCCGGACGGGGCGGAAGAGAGGACGATACGGGACAGCGCTTATTATCTTCTTGCCATCTATCGGGGTTCCCCTCACGAGCAACCTGCATCCCGACGTTGCTTCCGCTCTCCTCCCTCCCACTTTCCCCCCCAGGAGTCGACCACCGCCAACACCGTGATCACTGTGGTGCACCTTGCGGTCATGGCCTTCATCATCATCGCCGGGTTCACGCAGGCAGACACAGCAAAGTGAGGGCCGAACGAGGGGCGGAGGAGGGAGGGGGAGCGGCAAGCGAATGCTCTGGAACCGATCCGTCAACCGCCCCCATGTCCCCCTGTCCTCCCACAGCTTCAAGCCCTTCTTCCCCGACGAGCATCCCCAGCAGTGGAAGCAGCTTTTCAACGGTGCCGCCATCGCCTTCTTCTCCTTCATCGGATTCGACGCAGTGGCAACGGCAGCGGAGGAGGTCAAGAACCCATCCAAGTGAGGGGGACGCGGGGGCGGCGGAGAGGGCACAGGAAGGGGAGCGGATTCAGCCCCCACGCTCTCACTCTCTTTCATCCCCCACCCTCCTCCGTAGGCACATGCCCACCGGCATTCTGGGTAGCATCTCCATCGTCACAATCATCTACTTCCTCATGTGGTGAGCGGGAAACGGAAGGGGATTCCCGCCTGTCTGGCTTGACACCACACAGGCTCTCCCTTGTCCATGAGCCATGCCTTGACACCTCGTCCTCCCATCGCTCCCCTCCGCAGCGTGGTTCTGTGCCTCATGGTCCCCCGCGACATGATTGACCCCAACGCCACCTTCGCCGCCGCCTTCACCTATGCCGGCCTCCCCTGGGCCACGCACATCGTGGCTCTGGGGGCCCTGCTGGGCATCGTCACCGGAATCCTCATTGGCATCTACGCCCCCGCCCGCATCCTGGCCGGTGGGTGGGAAGGGGGCGGCGGCCTGCAGGGCTGTGGGCGGTGGCCCATAGCCGATGGGGGAAAGGGGCTCAGGGGACCTCCTGCCAACCTTTCCTCCCTGCACCCCCCCACCTCCCCAGGCTGCTGCCGTGAGGGCATGCTGCCCCCCTTCCTGGCCTGGATCGGACCCAAGCAGACGCCCTGGGTGGCCACGTGAGCGCGGAGGGCTGGGTTGGGCGGCTACTAGGGGCCGGCAGGCGCCCACCCCCTCCCCGGTCCTCACCTGGCCCGTCACCCGCCCATCCTCCCACGCAGCTGGGTCATTGGCATCTGCGTCGCCGTCATTGCACTCCTCACGGACTTTGAGGGTAAAAGGAGGAAAGGTTTTGTGGGGAGGGCCGTTCGTGGCAACCCGGGATTCCCCTCACCACGTCGCCCCTCTGACCCCGCCCCCCAGAGCTTGCCAACATGGTATCCATCGGCACTTTTGTAGTGTTTTGGTTTGTGGCGCTGGCCCTGCTCTGGCGCCGGTTTCACGTGCCGGGGCAGAGCTCGGCCCCGCGCATGGCCAATCAGGTACGCACGTGCGCGGAAGAGGGCTGGGAGCGTCAGGACGGGTGGGGCTTTAACTGGCTTGGGGGCTTGGACCCTCCCCGCCCGACCTCCGCGACCCCTGCTCAAGCGCGCATCCTGCCACCCCACCCCACCCCGCCTCCAGGTCCTCCACCTGTGTGCCATGGTGGGCTTCAGCCTGGGCTTCGTGCTGGTGTGGAACCTGCCCGTCTACAACATTGATGCCGACGGCAACAAGGGGGCCTGGTACGACGACCAGTGGAAGTGGCTGGTGGCGATGGCGGTGCTGTGCGCGGCCACGCCCCTTTCCATGGCGCTCTTCTGCAAGCCGGTGGGTACTGCCTGGGGGGCAGGGGCGCGAGCGAAGGTGGCGGGCTTGATGCCGAGGGCCCATGTGATGGGCCTCGCTGGGCCTCGACAAGCCTCTGCTGTGGGCCTCGAGGTGGAGGGCCTCCTTCACGCTCCGCGTCCCCACTCCTGACCTCCCTGCCCCTGGCCCCCAACCCGCAGGCCTACACCCCCCAGTCCTTCGTCACGCCCCTCTTCCCGCTCGTCCCCTGCGGGAGCATCTTCGTAAACACGTTTCTTACGGGTCAGCTGAATAAGCGCGCCTACAGGCGTTTCGGTTGGTGGACCGTGGCGGTTGTCGTACTGTACCTGCTGTACGGCGTCTTCGCGGCCGAGGCCAAGGATCGCCGCAGGTACGTGGCCAACGAAGCATTGCCCAGGTCAACACAAGGCCACTCCCGGGATGCATGGAGCGAGGGCGAGGAGGCGTAGCGGGGGGCCAACCCCAACCTTTGCCCCCAATGCCCAATCTGTCACCCCTGCCTGCTCTGCTCGTGCTATGCGTACGCCCGCAGCGCTACCGCCCACGGCTCCTTCGGCAGCAGGGGCAGGGGCAGCGGAGGGAGCGAGGGCGATGAGGACGTGGAGGCGTGCAAGGCGGCCTCGGGCGCACTGGCGCTGCCCCCCGCCCGGGACCCCGTGGTGGCAGCGGCCAACCCGCTGCAGCTGGTGTGGTGCCCGCGGACCACGGGCTAGGGGCGTGGGGGAGAAACGCCTGTGGGGACATCTGTACATAGATTGTGACATACATGGCGTGGACGTGACGGGCGCGATTGCCGCTGTGCCGCATGAGTTGAAGCGGACCCCGTCGAGCGGACCCCGGGGTAGGTCTACGGGCCCGCCGTAGGGGCGGGGGGTTGTATGTACGACTGACCCTACATATGCTGTACATATGCTGTGGGACATTTGACGCCAGGGAAGCTCTGCGAATAAGGCAGGTTGGTGAGGGTGTGAAGCTCAGAGCGCAGCGGGACCATGCGCACGGTATGCAGTGACTGTGCGGTCCGCTGGGGGGAGTGGCGGAGTTGCGCCGACGGTGACAAGGCTGTCGATAAGCGTTACATAAACTATGTAGGCTCTGAGTGCATATGCTGTACAGGTAAATGTGAATATAAGTTATGGCTGGGGGGCGGGGGAGAGTGGTGGGCTGCTGCCGAGCTGGGGCCGGGGGGAAGCTAGGTGCCGGATCTTTGTCTCGGGGGCAAGTATCGGTACCGGACACGAGGTTGCCGTTCCACCCTGCACGGTGGGTGCAGTATGTGAAGGCCTTACAGCGGTCCCTCCCACCTTCCTCATCCCCAACAGCATGCCACCTTTATGTGGTACGTGTGTGGGCCTCCTGGTTATGTGTCCAGCCGCCTCTCCTGCAAGTAAACGCCTTGAGAGGGACCTACCCTCCGTGTAGAAACCGTCAACCGACAACACACCCAGCACAGCAATGACCGATAGAGGACGTTATTGCCTCCCCTGAAAGTGTATAACCTCGCATAGGTTCTGCTTTGCCGGGCTGTAGCCCAGACAAGAACCCATCCTAGGATCGTGCGGAAGCGCAGATCCCGAGCGGTGCCTCATCAGGAAAGGCACAACGAAACATATGTAGCACCTGGAACAGATTCACTTCGATCCAAGCTATGTGATGCTGTGCATGCTTAAAACAACCGCACCAAATGCACGTTTCCAGTTGTGGCCGACTAGAGAAGCCACCTAGCCATCAGTATGTGTTGCCCACCCATCCTCATCACGGAAACGTTCAGATCACGGGCATAAGCATCAGAGCATCCTGCAAGACCACCCTGCAGGGCCATGTATCCTGCAAATAACATGCTCGGCCCTCTCTAAATCACCAAGCATAGATCACCGTATCGTGTGAGTCTATTCTTGCGGCATGCGTTCATGTTGGCAGGCAGATGCCGCATCTCCTGGCCTGCCCCAAGGCCCCCTGCTGCCCTCTGCAGCTCATCTCCCTTCCGCCCCGCCCCATCCCAGGCCCCCGCCTTGCCCCTCTCCGTGAGGGTTGGAGTATGAACAACGGGGCCAGGAGCCGCGTTGCGGAACGAGGCAAAGCAGCTATGCACTGTTTGGGGCGGCGGGGCGGCGGGCTCCGCCAGGGTCCACCATGCAGGCACTGCTCCCCTAGTTTGACACGATGGCGGCCTCGGGTTCGAGAGGCGACAGGGTCTTGGGCGGGGGCGGCAGCTCCAGGGCCCCCACCTTGGATGCCTCCACGTCGCTGTATCCGGCTTGGGAGCCCGAGTAGATGCTGTAAGGCGGGAGGGCGGGGCGCGGGTCGGGAAAGTGTCATGCCACGGCGTCTTGAAACGGTGGTGGGGTGCGCAGTTGCCGACCGCCTACTCCCCGGAACCACCCTCTGCAACCCGTGTCCTGTCCTGCGGCCTTGCTCCTGACCCCCTAGCTGCCGGTAGTGCAACCTAGATGATGCCAAACCTGCCAGCCTTGGTCGCACTTCGGCTCGCCTTCCAAACGCTTCTGAATTGCCCGGAATCCAAATCGCCCCCCAACGCTGCTTATCATCCCGGGTTCCTCTTCCTGCCGTACCTGCGGCGATCCTTGGCCTCGGCCGCGAAGACGCCGTACAGCAGGTAGATGAGCACCACAGCCAGCGTCCACCAACCGAACCGCTCGTACGACTGCTCGTCTAGCTGGCCGAGCAGGAAGGTGTTGACGAAGATGCTCCCGCAGGGGATGAGCGGGAAGAGGGGCGTGACGAAGGACTGGGGGGTGTAGGCCTGCGGGTTGGGGGCCAGGGGCGGGGAGGTCAGGAGCGGAGACGCGGACCGTGAAGGAGGCCCTCCACCTCGAGGCCCACAGCAGAGGCTTGTTGAGGCCCAGCGAGGCCCATCACATGGGCCCTCGGCATCAAGCCCGCCACCTTCGCTCGCGCCCCTGCCCCCCAGGCAGTACCCACCGGCTTGCAGAAGAGCGCCATGGAAAGGGGCGTGGCCGCACACAGCACCGCCATCGCCACCAGCCACTTCCACTGGTCGTCGTACCAGGCCCCCTTGTTGCCGTCGGCATCAATGTTGTAGACGGGCAGGTTCCACACCAGCACGAAGCCCAGGCTGAAGCCCACCATGGCGCACAGGTGGAGGACCTGCGGGTGGGGTGGGGGGCGGTCGTGAGCACGTGCATTGATGGGACCACAGCCAAAGCCCCACCCGTCCTGACGCTCCCAGCCCTCTTCCGCGCACGTGCGTACCTGATTGGCCATGCGCGGGGCCGAGCTCTGCCCCGGCACGTGAAACCGGCGCCAGAGCAGGGCCAGCGCCACAAACCAAAACACTACAAAAGTGCCGATGGATACCATGTTGGCAAGCTCTGGGGGGCGGGGTCAGAGGGGCGACGTGGTGAGGGGAATCCCGGGTTGCCTTGCAAGAACCACGAACGGCCGTGCCCGCAAAACCCCTCCCGCCCCTTACCCGCAAAGTCCGTGAGGAGTGCAATGACGGCGACGCAGATGCCAATGACCCAGCTGCGTGGGAGGATGGGCGGGTGACGGGCCAGGTGAGGACCGGGGAGGGGGTGGGCGCCTGCCGGCCCCTAGTAGCCGCCCAACCCAGCCCTCCGCGCTCACGTGGCCACCCAGGGCGTCTGCTTGGGTCCGATCCAGGCCAGGAAGGGGGGCAGCATGCCCTCACGGCAGCAGCCTGGGGAGGTGGGGGGGTGCAGGGAGGAAAGGTTGGCAGGAGGTCCCCTGAGCCCCTTTCCCCCATCGGCTATGGGCCACCACCCACAGCCCTGCAGGCCGCCGCCCCCTTCCCACCCACCGGCCAGGATGCGGGCGGGGGCGTAGATGCCAATGAGGATTCCGGTGACGATGCCCAGCAGGGCCCCCAGAGCCACGATGTGCGTGGCCCAGGGGAGGCCGGCATAGGTGAAGGCGGCGGCGAAGGTGGCGTTGGGGTCAATCATGTCGCGGGGGACCATGAGGCACAGAACCACGCTGCGGAGGGGAGCGATGGGAGGACGAGGTGTCAAGGCATGGCTCATGGACAAGGGAGAGCCTGTGCGGTGTCAAGGAAGACAGGCGGGGAGCCCCTCCCGCTCACCACATGAGGAAGTAGATGATCGTGACGATGGAGATGCTACCCAGGATGCCGGTGGGCATGTGCCTACGGAGGAGGGTGGGGGATGAAAGAGAGTGAGAGGGTGGGGACTGAATCCGCTCCCCTTCCTGTGCCCTCTCCGCCGCCCCCGCGTCCCCCTCACTTGGACGGGTTCTTGACCTCCTCCGCTGCCGTTGCCACTGCGTCGAATCCGATGAAGGAGAAGAAGGCGATGGCGGCACCGTTGAAGAGTTGCTTCCACTGCTGGGGATGCTCGTCGGGGAAGAAGGGCTTGAAGCTGCGGGCGGAGAGGGGGACAGGGGGGCGGTTGACGGATCGGTTCCAGAGCATTCGCTTGCCGCTCCCCCTCCCTCCTCCGCCCCTCGCTCGGCCTCACTTTGCTGTGTCTGCCTGCGTGAACCCGGCGATGATGATGAAGGCCATGACCGCAAGGTGCACCACCGTGATCACGGTGTTGGCGGTGGTCGACTCCTGGGGGGGAAGGGGGAACAGGGGAGAAGGGGACCGGTTGGACGGGAGCAAAGAAGGTTGGAAAGCCCCGAAACATCACGTACTCTGCGGGCTGACTCCCACGAAATTCACTCCCGCTTCCTACTTCCTCTGCTACTCCAGCCCTATCCGCTCTCTCCCCACCTTGGCTCCCAGGCACACTACTGCTGTGATGGCGAGCGTGAGGCCAAACGCCCACCAGTCCACCGTGTACGTCTTGCCGCCCATGGTCGTTTCGTACAGGAAGTAATCAGAGTCCAGGCCAATGAGCACTGAGGGGGCACACGGCGCAGGGGCGGGGCAGGATGAGGTGCATAGGAACTCGACCGTGCGCTACTTCTTCCTTTGCTCATCTGTCAAGGACAGCGAGCGTAACTCGGCACCCCACTTTGGCCCGCCAGAGGGCATATTGCAGTACCACACCCACCACCACTGCCTCCTGCCTCTGCTCCCACCCTCCCGGCCCGCGCCCTCCGCCCATTGTCACCCGCGCCCTCCCCACCCGCCCCTGCCTTCTGCGCTCACCCGCGAAGTAGGGCGCGAAGCCCCGAATGACCGCTGCGTCCGCTAGGATGTACTCGAACAGCAGGTTGGATGTGACCACCCATGCGAAGAACTCGCCCAGCGAGCCGGCGATGTAGTTGTAGCTGGAGGGGGGGGTTTGAAGAGGGGTGGGGGGGAGGTGTGTGTGTGTGGGCACAGTTGACAGCGGGCGTGGGGCGATGGGCAAGTGCTGCCAAGGGGTCTTTGCCCTTCGCCCCATCAGTGTCGCGATAACGCTTCCAACCCCCCCCCCCCACTCACGCCGCCCCCGCCAGGGGCATGTCGCAGGCGAACTCGGCGTAGCAGAAACACGACAGCGTGGCGGACAGGGCCTGGGGGGGGAGGAGGGTGTTGGGGGACGGGCCAGCAGGGTTAGGGCATTGGTTCCCTCGTTGGCATTGACCACATGGGACCCCTCTCCAACACCGCTTACGGCGATGAGGTAGGAGATGCACACGGCTGGGCCGGTGTAGTCGGCGGCGATGGTCCCGGGAGCAATGAAGATGCCTGGGGGATGGCGTGGCAGGGCGGAATGTCACACGCCAGGCGCAGGCCACTCCCAATCATGCATACACATTACAGCTAGTGTCTTGCAGCCGGTGGGCGCTAGGCTAGTTCTGCCAAGACGGGGCGCGAGCATGCCGGGCGATTGCAGACTAGGGCTCACCCGCCCCGATCATGAAGCCGACGCCAATCATCATAAGACCAAAAGGCCCAAGCGTGCGCTTGAGGGCGCCCTGCGATGCACACGGCAAACAACTGGTCAAGTCTCGGCGCCTTTCAACGCCTTGACCCGCATCCCGACTGACCTTGTTCATGGCCTCGCGTTCCATCTGCTCGGCGGTCTTCACTCGTAGCATACGTCCCGCAATGATGGTCGGGTACTGCAGAGCGGGGCAGAGAGCAGGGCGCAGCAACCCATGTCAGCCGGCATGCCCGGGAAGAGACGGACGGACCAAAGCCTACACAAGTGGCCTATGCACACCATATTGACAGGTCTTGGGGGACCCGGGACTGTCGCGGAGCTTTTGCGGCGCGTCTCGGCATGCTTCGCTGCGTCGCCCGACCCCTCGTTGTCCGTCCGGCGACCCCCACGACGGCGAAGGCTGACTTGCCTGGCTTGCCATCTCCTTGAGCTCCGGCACCCCGAAGCCCCACGCCTTGGCGGTTCCCATATTGCGGGCATCCTCCCCCAGCGAGCGAAGGAAGTCCAACATGCTTGTGAGCAGCGCTTAGATGCGCTATATGTGAGCTTGTGCAACGCGTGTTCAGTATGGCAGAACTGGGAACCGCGGGCGATTTATAGGGTTCGTGCGGCGGGAGCTCGCGAGATGAGTTAACGTAAACGGTTGCGTGCCGCCTGCCGTCTGCCATGTGACTTCCCCAACCGCTGAACAAACACGGACAAGGCCACAGGATGCCTGCGTGAAGGCTCTGGGCTCTCGCGTGCTTGCGGCGACCAACGTCCACGCAGGTCCGAACTCGATGCCGTGAAGGGTTGCGCAATTTGACTCCTGAGAACCAAGCAAGTTGTTCATAGACGAGTGCCACGTCAACGTTGAAGACAAAGACGCGGCTTGGCGCAAACGTGTGACCTGCACGAAGAGAAGACTTGGTCTTGCCGAGTGCCCTTGCCGCAGGGCACACATAGATACAGCGCTGGTACTCAGATTGCCTGATTGCAGGTCGCTGAGCCTCAGTGCTCGTGTGCCATGCAGAGGTACAAGTGCAAGGGTTCCGGCAAGTCTGTCCTTGGGCCTCGCGCTATGCTGCTGATACACGTTCTTACTTTGCTGGGTCACACAGCCACTGAGCGCGAGCCTGACCGCTCAACATGGTCGCGCGGCCCTAGTCGTCCGACTCCCCGGAAGCCCTCCCTTGTGCACCAAGCCAACACGTTGGAGCGCGGAGCCCCCGCGCCTGCATTCCACAAAACTCATCCTTCCGCGGCAGGTGCAATCGTCGGCGCCCGGCGTGCTCTGGCAGGCACTCGACCCCGGCGTGCTCTGGCAGGCACTCGACCCCGGCGTGCTCTGGCAGGCACTCGACCCCGCGGTATCACACGCGGTGTTGCCCGCCCGCCCCCCCCGCCTCGAGTCGCGCCAGCAGCTCACGCGCCTTGCGCTCCTCCTGAGGCGGCAAGGGGTGGAGGGGGGGTGGAGGGGGGGTGGAGGGGGGTTGGAGGGGGGTTGGAGGGGGGTTGGAGGGGGGTTGGAGGGGGGGTGGAGGGGGGGGTGGAGGGGGTGGAGCTGGAGAGCGCTGAGGGGCATGGCAACGAGTATGCTGCGCCCCGACCCTTCTGGCACCCTCTCACGCCCCGGACACTCGCGCAGGCCTTCCCAACCTACCGTAACCAGCTCCGAGCCTTAGTCATCCCAGGGCCCGCCCCGGACCCAGCCCGGGCCCACCTGGACCTGGTGCGCCTTCCACAGGTCCCGCAGGTCCTCCACCACGGGGACAGCCGTGTGCGCCTGCGGGGGGGGGGGGGACGGGCGGCGGAGGGCAGAGGGGTCGGCTGGATGTACAGCGCGGAAAGGCATGGGCTTGAATGTGAAGGATCAATGCGCGAGGCGCAACTGCCGGGGGCCTGGATGCGTGCGTCATATGCAGAGCCCGCTAGCGACTACGGTCACCCCGCCCAGTCCCAACCCCTTCATCCCAGGGCGGTGGAGGGAGGTGTGGCCCTCACCATGACGTAGCGTCGCTCCTCGGGGCTGATGCCCGCCCCGCGGGCCGCCTCCACCACCACCGCCTCCTCCTCCTCCTCCTCCTGCTCCCCCGCCTCGTGCCCCTGCGCCCGCATCCGTGCCGGGGCCCCAGCTGCGCTCAGCTCGCTCCGCCCCACCGCCGCCCCCTGCTCTTCCGCAACCGGCCCCTCAGGAGCCCGGGGGACGTCGTCGGCCTCCCGAAGTGCCGCCTCCGCCCTGCGGCCCCACTCCGCAACCCGATCCTCCAGCGCCCCCGCCCCCTGTGGCTGTGTATCGGCACCAGAGGAGGCACCCGAGTTGGCGATGGGGTCCCGCGTCAGGGCTTCCGTCGTGGACCCAAGCCCTTGTGAGCTGGGTGGTGCTCCCTCGGCACCCTCAGCGGGGAGCACCTGCGCCGAGAAGGCGCGGGGAAGGTGTCAGGGCGGGGGCCAATGCTGACGGCGGTGGCGGTGGGTACTGAGTGAGGCGACGTGTGAGCGGTGGGGTGTCCCTCACCCGCACGGAGAAGGGGCTGCCGCCCACGTGGCGCCCCGTGGCCGCATCCACGACCTGCACGTGGTACGGAGGTTGTACGGCAGTTACGGACAGCAGCAGATGGGTGCGCAGCAAGCCCGCCCATGCTAGTTTGTGCCTTTTGGACTTCAGCCCCCGGCTTTGGCGCCTCACCTGCAGGCGGTACAGCCCGGGTACGGCAGGTGCAGTGTACGACACCCGCGCCTCCACGTAGCCCGAGTCCGACACAGCGGCGGCCTGTACGGCAAGCGGCACCTCCAGGTTGCCGTTGCCCAGGTGCACCTGGGGGGAGTGTGGCCGTGTAGGGGAGGAGGGCAAGAGCAATGGACAGCGCGGCTATGTGGTGTGCACCCAACAGTTCCTTGGCCCTCTTTCTCCGCCAACGTGCAGGCTTTTGCAGATGCCCAACCCGCCCTCTCCCCATCGGTCCCCAGCTCCCCTCACTAGCCGAGGCATCCACCTCCAGCCCCTGCCCCCGATCCGCTCCTCTCCAACCACCCCCCCATGTGCCCCGTTCCCCGGCTCGCCTGCAGCGCCACGCCCCCCGGCGGCAGCTGCCCCGGCTCCAGGCGGTTGCCGTACACGTCACGTGGCTCCACCACGAAGGCGGTCGTACGGCCGCACACGGCCTCGGTGCGGCCCGGGCCCCGCACGCGGGAGGCGCGGGCGCAGGGCGGCCCCGCGGCGGAGACGAGCAGGATGTAGGGGGAGTCTCCCACGTGGGCTGGCGGGTCGCAGCTGTCTGGGTCTGGGGGAGCACGTGAGACAGGAGGGTGGGGGAGGTTGAACGGGGGAGAGGGCGGACAAGGGAGCAGGAGGAGAGGCATGGCAGGAGGGGTTGCGGCGGCGTCGTGCCAGGCCAAGACAGGCCGCGCCAAGGCCACAAGCCAAGGCGAGGCGGCGAGGGCGAGTGCCAAGAGAGTTGGCCCATGCCGTCTGCCCAGGGCCCCCGCCCTGCAGCCTGCCTCACCGTCGGGCAGCAGCAGCACGTGCAGCTCCAGCACTCCCGCCTCCGTACACGTGTACGACACCTCGTACAGCCCGTCGTCGGTGTCAATCACCTGAGTTGGGCACAGCAGAAGGGGGAAGGTCGCGGCCGTCTTGGTTCCCTCCATCGCATCAGGGGCAGAAGACCAGCACTGCCGGCAGCATTAACCCAATTTGGATTTGGCTGCACACCCTCCTTCCCGGCCCCCAGCACAAACCCCCCGGGCCCAGAGGCATGCCCTCCTCCCCGGCCCCCAGCGCGACCCCCTGCTCACCTCCCCCTCCGCCACCAGCCTTCCGCCGCCCTCCGGCCCCAGCGCCTCCAGCGGCCGCAGCTCAGCGCCTGCTCCCGCCTCATCGCCCGCGGCCCCCTGGCCCCCAGCCAAGGCCAGGGCCCCCAGGGCCCCCAGCAGGCCGCCGCCCGAGGGCGCCCGCACCTCCACCCGGAAACCCTCGCCGCCCGACAGCCGCCGGTTGCCCAGGTCGTCTCGGGCCTGCGGATCGGATTGGGAATACCGGTATGGGTCCAGGGAACGGGCTGCAGCGGCATGGGATTCCCGCGGCTGGAGCGAGTGGGTGGTGCACCGATACGCATGGGGGAAGCTCTCCTGGCTGTCGTCTGGACCACGGCCGGGTGACTGTTGCCGCTACAACTCGGACTCATATTGGGATTGAGGCATGGGTTCAGAGTGGTTGCGCTGCAGCGGCTGACCCTGCTGACGCACCGACAGGGATGGGCAGGCTCCCCTGGCTGTCGTCTGCACCACGCCCGGGTGGCTGTCGCCGGTAGTTAATCACCCCCCTGGCTTTATCCCCCGGATTGGTCCGCTCCCACCTCGATCGTGAAGGTGGCCACCTCGCCCGCTACGGCCCGGCTCAGCCCCGGCCCCGACACGACGCAGGCCCCCGGCTCGGCCGTGCTCTGCGCAGGTGGCGGCCAGCGTGGGGGCATAGCGGGGTTGGGATCAGCAAGGTCAAGCCTCTAAAAGCTGCCCACTCGGGCGGTCAGCGACGATGAGTGCGGGCTCGGATTCCTGACCTCGATTTTACCCCCTGCCTGCTCGCCCCCGCACACACGCGCACCTGCACCCAGCAGTCGTCCCTCCAGCGGCCCCGGAACCGCACTCCGTCCGCGAACAGCGCCTCGCCGTAGCCCTCGCGCCGCCCGTGCACCCAGGACCCTGCGGGGCGGGAGAGCAGGAGGAGAAGCAGAAGGAGGATCGCTTCAGGGCCAGGAGGAGGAGGAGGAGGGGAAAGGAGGAGGAGGGGTGGGGGGCGGTAGGGTGGGGCGAGAACACGCATGCGGTTAAAAGGAGCTCGTACAGGAGCCCCGGGGCTTTGACTAAAGCTCCACCGACTTACACGCCTTGAATCCCTGCTACCCCCTGCCCCCCGAGCCCCTCATCCCCCCCTGCTCACCCGCGTATCGGTCCCCGTTAGCGTAGCTGCAGGCGCCCCGGCCGTGCCGCTCGCCCCGCGCCCAGTCCCCCGTGTAGCGGTCTCCGCACGCGAACACGCACGAGCCCTGCCCGTGCCGGCGGCCGTCCGCCCAGTCGCCCGTGTACAGATTGCCCTGGGCGTCGCGGGCGGTGCCTGCTTGAGGCGCAGGGCGCACATGGGAATGTGCATGTATGCGTCCACCCATACGCTAACGTGCACATGGAGTCATGCATGTGCAGGGATGAAGGAGGGGTCCAGGGATTGCATGGGCTTGACGGCCCAGCCGCTGACCGGTGCTGGTGCAATCTACCTGTGGCCCCGTCCCAACGGACCCGCCTCGCTCGCTCACCCTTGCCGTGCCGGACGCCCTCCACGAAGTCCCCCCGGTACCAGGCGCAGTCGGTGGGGCCCTTGCCGCCCTTGCCGCCGCCGCAGTCGCTGTCGTCTGTGGGGGCGCGCTCACGCCACTCGCCCTCCCCGTGCCAGCTCCCGGCCCGCCACTGCGCAGGGCCCGTGCTGTCAGTAGTATGAGGGCTCATATGAGCCATGATGCATCATGGCCAAACTTGGGTCCAGACTGGGGCCCCCGCCCCCCTGCCGAAACGTGCCCCCGCCGAAAACGCCCACTCACCTGGCCCCGGTACCAGCTGCCGTCTCCGTACTGGCACTCGCCCCGCCCCTGCTGCAGCCCCAGCTCCCACTCCCCCCGGTAGCGCAGCCGCGTGGGGGCGGTCGCCACCAGCAGCCCCTGGCCGTGGCGCTGGGTGCCAAGGAAGCTGCGCGCGTGGGGTGCACAGGAGGCGTGTCTTGGCAGGGCGTTAGGGAAGGGAGAGGATAGGGTTCGGGGCCGATGTGGGTCTGAAGGACTCACGGGAGCGCCGTGGGCTCGGTTTCTTCCGTCCCTTGTGTGCCCCTCCCGACACGCCAGGATGCTCCCTTCTGGCGCGGCTCCCATGCGAAACCGGTCACCACCACCATTCCCACCCCGCCGACCGCCCTTGCCCATCGCCTAGCCCCCATGCGAATCCACTCGAACATGCAGGTCACAACCACCACAGAACTCTCCGACCGCCCTTCCCCCACCCACATTCCTACCGCCCCTACCTGCCCGTGTAGCTGCTGGCTCCGTCCGCCGCCGTCCAGCGCCCCTCCACGCGGGTCCCGCCCCGGTAGCTTCCCTCGAACGCGCTGCCGTCGGGGTGCGTGAAGCGGCCCAGGCCTGCGCAGCGGACGGCCGGGATGGGAGGATGGGCGGGAGGGTGCAGCAGGGGGGGTAGCACCCGAGGCTGCACCCCGTTCCCGCCAGACCTCGTTAGGCCCTGCCAGCCCTTGTGAGCAGGAGTCTTAGCTTGGAGAGATGCACTCAGCTATGACCGCCGTGGGTTGCGCTACCCGTGCGGCCCCGTCCCGTCTCTGCGTCGTGTGCAGCCCTGCGCTGCCGCGGCTGCCCTGGCCAGAGCGCCGCAGCCCTCAGTCCCCTTTCCTGCATCTCACAGGAGCCGCTGCGGGCCGCTGCCGCTCACCATCCAGTGTGTCGTCCGCCCACTGCCCCTCGTACACCTCCCCCTGGGCGCCCCGGAGCAGGCCCCAGCCCTGCCGCCGCCCCCGGAGCCACTCGCCCTCGTACTGGGCGCCGCCGGGGAAGCGCGCGTATCCGAACCTGCGTGACACGGGGTGGTGAGTGGGAGGTGGGGGATTGTACCGGTAAGGTGGTGAACCCCGGCAGGTGGGGGCCGTGGGTCAAGCTGTTGACGCCTCGCAAAACAGCGGCATGTCTGGCCTCACCCCGTGGCCACGTCATCCTCCCAGCCGCCTCTGTACGAGAAGCCGTCCACGTTGTCGTACGAACCCTGCCCGTGCCGCTTGCCGCGCCGCCACTGGCCGTCGTACAGCTCTCCGCTGCCGTACCTGCTCGGGCGCACGCAGGGCGGCAACGTGCGGGTCAGCAACATGGGGCAACATGGGGGTTACTGCAGACTATCGCCTCTGCTGAGTATGCAACCCGCATCCTGTACACCCAGATATGGACCTGGCGCCCGTACGCACCGCATTCTCCCGGAGCCGTGGGGCCGACCCTCGGTGTCCGTGTCTCCCTGCGGTGTGGCGGCGGTGGGAGGGGGGTTCCGATCGTGATCGGGCTGCTCGACATGGCCCCGCCCCGGCTTACGTCGATGTGCACCCGAGCCCTACTCCTGGCCCCCCCGGCCCCGTGCCGCTACGAGGCCTTGCGTATCGTGCCAAGCCCGGCGCCGAGGCACAGCACGCGTGTGTTGAGCCCGCCCCAAGCACCCCTCGTAGCTCCTTGCCCAAGCGCCCTTGCCTGGTACCGGTCGGCAGGCCTCGGGCCGGCCTTGACGACCCCACCCGGCGGGTCGGGGCCGTGGCAGCCCGCGGCAGGGGCGGCCTCAGCCCAGACCGCCGCGGCCCCGTCCCCGAGCTTCCCCTCCACCGCCTGCCCCTGCCCCTCCTCCAGGTCGAGGCACAGCTCAGGGGGCCCGGACAACCGCTCCCGGCTCGCCATGGTCACCGATGTAGGGTGGGGGCGGAGGCGCTACCAAGCGACTCGTGCCGTGGCGGGGGGGCTGGCGCGCACACGGGCTGGCCAAGCCGGGCCACGTTGGGAGGAAACCTGACCTGGCCGTCGAACTGCTCGTGGGTCCAGTCGGCGCGGTACAAGGGCGCTTTGGGAGGGGCTAGGTCGAGGCTTTGGGGTGGCGCGGGAGTCTGGAGAAGACCAGAAGGCCGCGAGTGTTCTCGGACCGTGCTACTGCCCCATGCACCAGCCACCAAGCCGTACCGCCCATAGTACAATTGTGCGCTTGGTCATGTACCAGTTTTGCTGAGCAGCCTTCGCCTCGCGCCCTGCTGCGCGGCCGCCTTGTTGTCGCGAGGGGGGGAGGGGGAGCAGGGTGGGGCAGGGTGGGGCGCGATCGGGGTAGCAGGGAACTCAGGGAACACACCTGAACTGTGGCCCCATTCTGCACGACACATAGAAACCACCAAGAGCGGGTGGATTGCAGCTGCTGAACTCACGGGCCCTGTTCCCGCGCTCGATCTCTCGAGGGGCCGCCACGCTTAGCACCGTCGCCGGCTAGCCTCCTAATACCATCACTTGGCAACATGTCTGGGCCCGATGAGTCTGGTGGCCGCGTTGACCTCTCGCGGGTTTGGCTTCCCAGCATTGTCGCGACCATCGCCGAGGTCCTTCCTGCGAACGAGGTGGCATGCACGCTGCGTCTGGTGGACCGTGTGTCTTCCATGACGCTGAAGGAGCAGCACAACACCGTCTGCCTCTCGCAGCCCATCCCACGGCACGCGTTCCCCGCCCTCCTCGCGCACCTGCTGTCAGCCCCCGGCGTGACCCGCGACCTCAGCCTCCAGCAGCAGCGCAAGCTGGCGAGCCTTGCTGCTGCCTCCGGCGACGTGGGCTATCTGGAAGGGATGACAGCGGCGGCGGGGGTGGTTCCGTCGAGCGCAGCGCTTGGGGCCGCGGCTGCCGCCAACCAGCTCGGAGCCTGCCGCTGGCTCCTGGACCGGGGCTGCTCCCTCTACGACAGCGGACGCAATGGGGAGGAGGCTCTGACGCTGGCCGCGGCAGCCGGCCAGAGGGCGGCGTGCGAGTGGCTGCTGGGACACGGGGCCCAGGTGATGCACTCAGCGGTTGTCGCCGCCGCCGAGGGTGGTCACGTGGAGGTTGTGGAGTGGCTACGTGGCCTCATGCCGCCCCGAGCCGAGCTCCCGGACTTCGTCAGCTGGTTTCCGGTCAAGCTAGCCAAGAGCGTGGCGACCGTCTGCGACCTGTCCACCCTCCAGCGCTGGTGGCAGCGGCTGCGACTGAGCGTCCAGTGGCCTCCGCCCGTGCTGGCTGCCGCCGCCGCCAGCCCCACGCCCGACTGGCGGGAGAAGTTGTCATGGCTGGCGGCCGAGGGTGTTTCCACCTCCTTCGCTGGTGTGGACGCAGCCACCCTTCCGGACGGCGTGGCCCGGCTGGGCTGGCTTGCTGAGACCTTCGGCTATCAACCCGACCACGACTGCCTTCATGCAGCGGTGGGAGCCACGAGCGGCAGCCTCGAGACGGTCCGGTGGCTGCTGCAGAGGCTGCCGCCGCCACAGCAGCAGCAGCAGCAACAGCCGGTGCAGCCCGAACCCAGGTTTGCACTTAGGAGCGCTGCAAAGCTGCAGCTGCTCAAGGATGCGGGCTACTCCATAATCCCCACGCCGGCAGTCTTTGAGGACGCCCTGCGTGCCGGCTCCGAGGACGTCGCCGCGTGGCTGTGGGAGGAGGCCAGGGCGCAGGGCACGCAGCTACCCCTGATTGCTGGCCTCTTCGCGAATGCCGCGACCTCCGGCAGCGTGCGCGTAATGGCGTGGCTGCGGGAGTGCGGCTGCCCCTTTGACGAGAAGGCGTGGGACTACCTGAATTACACCTGCTACCGACGCAGAGGGCTAATCGACGGCGGGGGCGCAGTGGGGGTTGGCTGCGAGGTGGCGCTCGTCTGGCTGGCCGAGCAGGGCTGCCCCATGCCGGTGAGTGGTGAGCTGCGTGCTTCAGCTGCAGGGCTACAGGTGCACGGCTTCTGCGGTCAGCGGTTGCTGGGGCAGGCGCTTGGCGCGACGGCAGTGCTGAAAGCTAGCCTTACCGGTACCTTGTTCTTATGCCGGCTGTGTGACTGCCCTGCCTTGCTTGTCACGCAGAGCAACGGCGGCCCGTTCATCACCGCCGCGCGCAGCGGAGACCTCCACACGCTGGAGGCCCTGCGGCGGCTGGGCGTGCCCTTTGGACCTCGGGGAGCGACCGCGTTCGACCAGGGGGTGGGGCGCTCGGCCCTGCCGCTGCCCCTGCTGCAGTGGTTTGTGGCGGCGGGGTTCCCCGTGATCTGGGCGGACGCGCTGAAGGCTCTCGAGAAGCGGGGTGACTATCAAGGAGAGGAGGTACGCGCGTGGCTAGAGGCGCAGCAGCGGGCGGCGGCCGGAGAGGACCAGGGGGGGGAGTAGCGGCCCTCCAGGGGCTGTGGGCGCCGACTCGCAAACGAGACTAGAGAAGGAGCCTCTAGGCGCCGGTTCTTTCCTTGTGGGACTCGGGGGACTGGTACGTGCAGTAGCCTATGTGCCGGGCCAGGGGTCAGGGGCAGTTCACCGGTGGCCTAGAGATTGGACGAAGAGGAGGGCCAGCGGTTGGAGCTGGCGACGGAGACGTAAGGTCCTGGGCTGGTTGGCAAGAGGCAGAGAGGGACCAGGGAGAGGATTAGTGGCAAGGGGTTTGGGGCGCAAACTTGCAGCTCCCATGGCTAGGGGAGGAGGTGTTGTGGGACTGGTGGGACGGGCCAGCAGGGCGTAAGCGGACGGTACGTGCCGCCGCTTCCTTGCCAGGTCTGGTGTCGAGGGTAATTCATCTGCCACGAGAAAGGAAGCTGAGGAGGGCGAGAGGGTGGAGTTGGTGAACACGAGAGGTCCTGGACTGGTTGGCAAGTTGCAACTCGGTTGGCATGGTAGTCAAGTAGTGCAGGGCGAGGGCGGGACGCCTTTTGCTGGGCTTCTGCCATGGCGTGCCTGAAGAGGCTCTTGTGGGCCCGCGGCCTTCTGAGTGCATGTGATCTGGATCTGATCAGGCTTGAGACAACAAATGGAAGATCCCATCACGCCGCCCCTCTCCTAAATATGGTTGTGTGCAATTGATTGGCACTCGCAACCCGCCAACGGCCCACAACAGCCACCAACATGAGTTCCCTTCAATACAGCGAGCCGCTAAGTCAACAGATATTCTCACCGCAGTTGCATTAATGTGCAGTACACCCCACAAGAGCTACCCATATTTGCCGGTCAACCAAGGAATCCACGCACCCCACAGCGCCTGCGCTAGCTAGCCGTGGGTCACGCCTGCCTTGAGACGAGGAATGAATACCAAGCTGTACCTCACAAACCGTATGTACACAGGATGTTAGCACAAGTGTGTAGCATAAGCATGCAGCATAGCACTGTGAGCATCCAGGGCAACCACTCATCGGCCCCAGTCCCGAACGAATAACCTCTACACTCCTTGCCTTACGGACCTGTGATAGACTCTCTCGCAGACCAATGGAGGCGGGGCTTGCGGTGGCGCTTGCCCGAGCTAGACCTGCAGCTGACGGCTGTGGCGGCGCGGCGGCTGCCGACGGGGAGGCGGGTGGTGGCCGCCATTGGGGGGCTGACGGCCCATGGGGGGCTGGCTGCCCGGCTGTTGCTGACGGATGGGCGGAAACTGGCGAGTCGGCGGCTGGCGGCGGTGGGAGGGCGGCTGCCGGCGAGTGCTTGGCAGGCTGCCGGTGGGGCTCTGGCGGGCTGGCGGCGAGGCAGAGGGCGACGGTGACGGTGTTAAAGGTTGAGGCGATGGCGAGGGCGTAGGCGACGGCGAGGGCGAGGGCGTAGGCGACGGCGAGGGCGAGGGCGTAGGCGACGGCGAGGGCGAAGATTGCGGCGAGGGTGAGGGCGAGGGCGTAGGCGACCGCGAGGCTGAAGGTTGAGGCGATGGCGAGGGTGAAGGAGACGGTGAGGGCGAGGGCGTAGGCGACGGCGAGGGGAAAGGCGAAGGCAGGGGTGACGGTAAGGGCGAGGGGGTAGGAGACAGTGAGAGCGAGGGGGTAGGAGAGAGTGAGGGCGAGGGGGCAGGAGACGGCGAGGGCGAGGACCACGATGAAGGGGATGGCATGGGGGAGGACGATGAGGGTGAAGGTGAAGGTGCAGGCGAGGGAGAGGGAGAGTCCAAGGAAGAGGAGGGCGACGGCGAGGGCGAGGAAGGCGACGGGGAAGCGGCGTCCGGTGGGCGAGCGGCCACGTAAGCATTGTACTCGTCTTGGCTTGTGCTGAGCAGGGTGAAGCTGAAGCGCAACAAGTCCAACAACATCACTGCCTCGCAGTAGTAACTGTCGTACGTGTGCGTAAACGCAATCTGGAAATCTGCAATGGTTGGTTGCGATTGAGGATAGGGCAGGGAGGGGCAGTCCCGGGCCCGGGTTCAGTGCCGTGCGTGTACCCCAAGGGGATTCCTTCATTGTCAACACCGAGGACTGGGCCCAGCTGGACCCAGCTGGGCCCAGCTGGGCCCATGGCCTTCTGCTGGGATGGGCGCTGTTCCAAGGCCCCGGCCCTCCCGCGCTGCATGCCGTGAGCCAGCGTGCGTCCCAAGTGGCCGCCCGGGGAGCTGTTGAGTAAGGCCGCTGCCGCCCTGCCCTGAGACCGAGGTTCCCTGCTGTCCTTGGTGCGTTGCCTAGGCAGCTACAGTCACACGCGGCCGACCCCCGGCCTGCCCCCACCTCTCCCAGAGCGCCCAGCTCTCGCCCGACAGCGTCCCCGCACTTTCCAAGCCCCGGCCCTCTCGAGCAGCCAAGCTCACATGTCCAATCGTCGAAGGGGAAGTCGGCCCACACCTGCAGGGGGCACGGGCGGGATTTGACAGCAAGTGGCACCGGGACGGTACCGTACGCACCGCAGCTGTGCGGCTCGAGCGGGCTGCAGTACTGTACGGTACACACCCTCCCCCAACCCGACACCTTACCACCCGCCTCGCCCTGTCCGCCGTCTCCTAGTAGTCTAGTCCAGTACCCCCCGGGGGCGCCACGGGGCTCAGCCCGTTTCCTTCCTTCGGGCAGCACCCTTCACTAGTTCTCTTGTAGTCCACCCACGCACCTTGACCCATCCCTGCCGGTTGAAGTATGGATCTCGGCCGGTGATGTTCAGATCGGCCCAGTCCGGGCTGGCACCAGTCATGAGACTGCGCCACACAAGCCGCCAGGGGTCGCGGCCATCGTAGGCGTCCAGGGGCCAGCAGTCCTTCCCTCCCGCCAGGCTCATGTAGAATGACATGGACGAGCCTGCGAGCACACCGACAGCAAGCTGACTAATGGTTGAGCAAGCCGCACAAGGAAACCCAGGTGTACGGCACTCGAGAATGCACGCACGTGCACGCCCGCACCTGGGCCCGCCAGGAGCGCCCTGGAATACAGCTCGGCGGACGTGGACGGCACACTGCCGTCCCCGGAAATCGCCATCTTTGAGCCGCTCAGGGGTGCAACGTTGCCTCCTTGCTTCATGCCGATCGTGCTCCAGGTGTCAGAGGGGAACCACACCAACGGGTTGAACCCATCCTCGAAACCCGTGGTGCCCAGTGGCACGAGCACGTTCGTCCCAGAAATCTGGTACGGCGTGTACGACACGAGCGGCTCGGAGTCGCTCGGCTCGTCGTCGTTTGTACCGATGTAAGTGACGCCGCTGAGTGAGAGGCCGTCGAGGAGGAAGGGGTTCAAGGTTTGGTTGTGCAGCCCGGCTTCGCAGAGGATCTCGATACGCAAGACCATGATGTCGATACCTCCCTGGGGAGGGCACACAGTAGGGCGAGATCAGGGGGACTAATTGTAGCACAGACGATGGCCTTGCACGTGATCTGGGTCGAGGCACGGCAGGTGATGAGATACGGGGCCCTTCGGATGGGGTGCGTGGGGCGGGGGCGGACGGAGCAAAGTGAAGGAGAGAACAGAGGGTCATCTCTGTAGGGAAGGGTGCGGGGAAAGGGGCGTGGCTTCAGCCACGAAGAGACCAGCAGTCACAGCGCACTGTCACGCCCTGCCCCAGAATGTCCTTTGTCAAGCCGGTCAGCTCATGCCCTGTCTCTAGCTGTGTGCCGTTACCACCCAGCCTGCCCCGCCCGTCACCACCCACGCATCACGCCCCGCGCGCGCCCACGCACACCTGCAGCAGATCAATCGTGCTGGCAATGTTCACTGACACGTTGTGGGGGAAAATGTAACTCTCTGCGGGGCCGCGGGGGCGTGGCACATGGAGCTTGTGGCAGCCGAGCGAGCGCGGAGTGGCTGGTGAATCAACTCGTAACCTGCTGCATAAGGCTGCTGACGTGGTCGGTGGTGTTACCCATGCATCCGTCCCCATGCATCCGTACATATGCATCCCTCGCCCACACACCTCGTGGTGAGCCGGTCCAGGCGTCGAAGGAGAACTCGAACAGAGACGTCCAGTTGCGGCCATTGTCAACTGAGAATAGGATGTTGAAGATGGGCGTCAAGAAGATGCCCCTGCCGCCTGCCGCCTGGGCACACAGTGGCCAGGGCACGGCAGAGTAGGGGAAGGGGACAGGGGCAGGGGAGGGCAGCCTGGGTAGGTGCAACGCAACTAGGCGGGCGTTTCTCCTAACAAAACATGCCCGACCCCCTTCTCCAAGACTCCAACCAGCCCCTGACGCCCTTGCTCAGTTAGGCCGCGAACGCCTTGCAGAAGGCACCCTTACAGCTGCACGTCTATCTGCAAGCCACCGCCACAAACCTGCACGGGCATCTGCAGCTTGTCCAGCCGCACCTCCACTGTGCCGCCCGCTGCAGCGGCCGACACAATCATGGGCGGGGTCTGGAGGTAGGCCTGCGGGAATGCAGGGGGGCCGGGCGGGATGAAGCGGAACAAGGCGAATGAAGAAGTGTTGACACCATGTCCATGGAACGAGTGACCGGTGGGTGCCATCACACGGCAAGCGCCGCCCCAGTCGCACGTGCGTGGCGAGGGGCCCCACGACAGCCTCCTGGTCGCCTGGCGTGGAGGAATCCCCACGTGGCTGGTACGACAGCCTGTCGTACGTCGTGATCCTGGAGTCCCAGTGCTCTGGTTTCAACTGCCCACTGAAACCCTCGACGAAGGGCACCGGCGTATCCACTGCTGGCAGGCTCGCAGAAACGCCAGGTCCAGACGATGCCGTAACGCTCTTGCAGCTGCCCGCGATCGAGGATACGGCATCCACGGTGTCCGTACTGGCCGCGTACGACACATTGCTCCGCACGTCCATCAGGTTGCCGCTCCCGTCGAAGTGGGGGCAGGAGTAGTAGCCGCCCCAGTACCAAGCAAGGCCCCCATCGTCGGTGCGTTCGAAGATTGAGCACTCCAGAACGGTGGGCTTGCCCACTGCGTGATAGATGACCTTCGTTGGGGGTGTCAGGGGCAAGCGAGTTGGCGGGCAGTGATGCGGGGGGCGGTGGCAGGAGGGTTGGAGGGAAGCATGATACGGCCGGGAATGACGGGTCTGCAACCTCAACTCCTCAAGCCGTGTGCAATCACACGCCCGACTCTGGCAAACGCGGGTGAGGAGCAAGTGCACCGACGGCGCGCGTCTGGCCCTACAGGGGTGTTGGCAGGCCCGCCCTACAGGGGCCGTGCGCCAAGCCGGATACATGCCTTGTAGAGGCTGCGGTTGGGGCCGCTGTCGAGGTTTCCCTCCACACAGGCAGCGGCGAGGATGGTGCTGTCCTGACTGGTGTATCCGCTACTCAAGGGTGCGGTGGGGCTGTCACAGCTTGCGGTGGTGTGAAGTACCTGGAGCAAGCGGGGCGGGGCGGGAGGGGGAAGGGTTCGCGCGCTTCAGTTCAAGGCGAACCCGGTAGTTAGGCAAGGTGCCCAAGCCCGTCAATTCGCCGCGCTTGAGCTCACATCTGCGATGGTGCCATCAGCTGTGATGGTAAGCGTGAGGCACTGCGAGCCCAGAGTTCCGCGCCAGGTGCCGATGATGCCATCCAGCGGCGGTCTCGCAGCCACAGCAGCAGTTGCGAGGAACAGAGCCGAGCACAATGGTCTCAGTTGCCATCCTAACGCTGAGCGGCGTCCATCACCACGACGACTCATGGTCGGGCGCGGCGCGCTGCAGCGCAGACAAGGGGCCCCGGCCCCTATCGGAATGCACCCTCTCGCGCGCCCGCGGCGCGTACCACATGCGGTGCGCTGATGTGCAAAGGGCAGTCCACCTCGCGACCGAGTTTGTGGACCCGCCTGGACCTTCGTACTACTAGATGCGTCTGACACCGTCATTTGCTGAGTCTGATTATGATGAAGCCCACTATGAGACGCACGTCCTGCATTCGCCTTCAAGGCTTTTGCGATTGCACGTAACCAGCCCTTAAGAGGAACGCCGCGGCGGTTGGCTGTGGGCTGTGGGAGGTCTGACACGAAGAGCTGGCACGTTGTTGCCACAGACCAAATGCAAAAGCTCGCAGATGGTTGCAAATGCCGCCGAGCGCGAGCTCAGAAGCTCGAGTTCGTATACCAGAACTCTGCGTCACGGCCAAGTCAGACCTCATGGCGGGCAATGTGCTGCTTGCTCTCAAGTGCTCACAACCCTGTATGTCACACGTCAATACCTGCCGAAGTGCATCCTCTCTGCCTAGACGAATTGCACCACCTCAACCTTCCACCCTGCCCAACGCTTTCACTGCGAACCCGCACGCCTGCCGATCTGCCCCGCTAACGAACCCTGTCGCCGCACCTCTCGGGCATTCGGCGGTCATAGTGGTCCCTCAACTCCTCAGCCTCCAGCCTCTGCTCCAGCTAAACGCTTCCAGCTCCGCCTTTCAGTATGCCCTCAGCCCTATCCACAGTATCTAGCTCACCCGCCTCAACCCTGCTCTGCGCATGTCCTCAGCGGAGCGAAACGCCCGAGCGCCATGCCCCCACACCCGCCGGCGCTGTGAGACGCGCTGTGCCTCGGAAAGCCGGACAGGGGCCCGAGAGCGTCGCGGCACATCCGAGCTGGCGCCGTGTCGCCTCGCCAGCGCAGCACCCAGCCCATGCGACGAACGCACAGGTGCTCCCGGGCCCTCCTGCCACGGCTTTGGCCGCAGCACGCGAAGCCCGCTTGCGCCGGAGATCACAGCCAGACCCATGCCCGTGCCCGAGGGCTGTGCTGCGCTGCGCTGCCCTACGCAGCACCACGCCTCCAACGCGAGGCGGCAGGGCAGGCCCACCGCGGGCCCGCCTGCGCTCCGCTCAGGCCCAGATGGCGAGCATGCTCATCAGCCCATAGCCGATGAGGAATACCAACATCTTCAGTGCGCGGTGCTTCCCGTCCGCCAGCTCCTTGGGGATGACCTGGGGGGGCCAGAGGGATGGGGGCGGGGGCTGGTTACGGGGAGGGTGTGGAGCAGGGTCGGAGCCGTGGAGAGACAGGGGCAGGCCGGCAGGATCTCGCGCCGCTCCTCCATTTTTTCATAAGCACGGCGCGACACGTCTCAACAACAGCCTCTTTACCCTCGACGCGACGGGTAGGCTTCTCTCCACTTGCGCCCTCCCTCTCCTCCTTCCCGCTCCCTCTTCCTCCCGCCCGTCCCCTCTCCCTCCCTCCCTCCCCTCCCCCTTTCCCCTCACCTCCATGAACGCCACGTACAGGAACGTCCCCGAGGCCAGCGCCGACAGAGCCGCGCCGCTCTTGGAGTTGTTGGCGTTGGAGGACATGGCGAAGCCGCTGAAGATGCCGATGGGGGTGGCTAGGGAGAAGGCCGATATGACGGTCCAGAAGCTGGGGCAGAGGGGAAGGGGATGGGGGGGCCGGGAGGAGGGCAAGAGAGGGGGTTGTGGGAGGGGGAAAGCGGGGAGGGTAGCGTGGGAGGGACAAGAACATGGAAGGGGAGGCGCCGGGCTCCCAGCCCCGCGGTAGCTCGGGCCTGCCCTCCCCCTCCTGCCCCTCTACCTCAAGCCGCGCGCTCGCCCTGCCCGCCGCGCGCCCCGCCACGCCCTCGCCTTGCCTGACCCCCCCGCTCCCCCTCCAGCCCCCATTCCGCCCCCCCGCCGCACCGCGTGCTGCTGGCCCCGCTCTCCACGATGCTGGCCCCCAGCGCGTAGGCCGCCAGCCCCTTGTGCGCGGCGATGGCCACCATGATGTCCTCCGTGGAGCGCATGGACACCTGGGGGGGTGGGGGTGGAGGGGGAGGGGGATGCGTGTGTGTTTTGTGTGGGTCTGTGGAGGGTGGGTCAAGAGGGGCATGATGTCCTCCGTGGAGCGCATGGACACCTGGGGGGGGGGCGGTGGAGGGAGAGGGGAGGGGACGGGTGTTGGGTGTGTAGGGAGGCTAGTCCTTCAGCGCTGAGGGCTGCCGTTCGGTGCGCGGCTGGTCGGCAGGAGTGCCCTCAAGCATAGGCTGGCCCCACAAGCCCCCTTTGCGGCCGCAGCTTGGAACCCGGACGAGCAGCCAAAGCCCTGTCAGCATCGCCCCGGCGAGCAGCCCCGCCCTTCTCTCCTTCTCTCTCAGCTCTGCCCCGTCTGCTCCACTCCCGCCCCGCCTCTTCCCCTCCCCGCCGCACTCCCCCACTCTCCGCCTCCTCCTTCCCCCACCCCACCCCTTCATCGCGGCCCCCAGGCAAGCAGCCCATCCCCGCCTCCCCATCCCTCCCCACCCCCCACCTGCGCCCCCAGCGCCATGCCCTCCAGGATGGAATGGATGCACAGCGCCGCCGCCAGCAGAATGGCCGTGGCGAACGACAGCTTCTTGCCGCCGCCGAGCAGCGCCGCCACCCCCGCCGTGTGGCAGTCCTCCACCACCAGCAGCGTGCCGCCCGCGCTGTGCGTGCGGACCGGCCCTAACCCGCCCCCCGCCCCCGACCCCGACGCCCCCCCTGCGCCGGTGGAAGAGCCTCCTGCCCCGCTTCCCGCAGCCCCGCGTTGTTGGGAGCCGCTGCCCCCAAGCAGGGGTTGTCGTTCCCGGCCCGCGGCCGCAAGCTCCGGGTCGCAGCCGCCGTTGGCCGCCCCCTCGTCGTCGTCCGCGTCAGCCCGGTGCGCCCCCGCGCCGTCCCCCCGCCGCGCTAGCGTGGACCGTTGGGCCACCCCCACCGCCACCGCCACGCCGTCTCGCTCGCCAGCCTGCCCCCCGGCCGCCTCGCCCGGGGCGGGGCAGCACGAGCCGCTGCCGCCGCCGGCACGGTTTGCTAGGCTGGTGAGCTCTGCCCCAGAGCCCGGGAGGGACTGGTAGGAGCCGTTCGCGTGTCCCAGCGGCCGCGGCTTGGCGCCCGCCGCCGTGGGCGTCGAGTCGCGCGCCGCCTGCTGCTCCGTGACGTACTGCACCACCTGCAGGGGGGCGGAGGGGAGGAGGAGGGGAAGGGTTGTAGGCAATGACGGGCAACCCGTTGCACAACTACCGCAGATACCCGATACCGCCGACGTGCCCTGCCGCTGGGCCGCCTGACCTGGTACGTCACCGGCACCCGTTCACAACTTGTGCGCCCAACGCCTGACAGCCCTCTGCCCTCGTCCCTCACGTAGCCCCTCCGCCTGGCCCCCACCCCGAACTCCACCCGCCCAGCCTTGACACGTGTGCGACGAAGCCCTCACCAGTCCCCGGGGCCGCTACCCCCTCCCACCATCTCACCCTGCACCCTGCTCCCCGAACCAGGCAAGCCGAATCCTGCTGCACGCTCCTGCAGCACGCCCCCACCTGTGCCCGAGCCGCCGTCCCTTGTCCGAACAGCCTGGGAAGACCGGCCCAGCCAGTCACAACAGATACCCCACAGCCCCCGTGGCCCCCACCTGGTCCGCCAGCAGCGTGATGATGTACCCCGTGGCCGCCAGGAAGTTGGACATGGGGAAGCGGCCCACGAAGAGCAGGAAGCGGTGGGCATCCGCGAGCAGGTGGCAGAAGCCGGCGGAGAGCATCACTGCGGGCAGGTGGGCGGGTGGGTGGGTGAGGAGGTGATGCGGGAAGAGGAGGGTGAAACGAGGGGTAGGTGGGGAGGTGGAGCATGAGGGAGAAGGTGATGGGAGGGGGGAGGGTGGGCCTGGGAGTGGGATACCATGGTAGGTTAGGTTGCAAAGGGAGAGATATCGACGCTTTGTCGTCCACGTCGCTCCGGGGCCACCCAGGCAGGCGCCTGGCAGGCGTTGCGCAGGCCGTCTGGGCTGACCCTGCTGCCCTCTCCAAAGGGCACCTCCCCAGCCCCTGATGGAGCCCTGCCCGGATCCATGCCGTCAAAGGGCCTTCTCGTGGTCCAGCTTGCGGGCGGGTCCCCTCAAGCTCGACTTCGCAACCGAGTTGAACGGCCAGGGCACCGGGCAGCTGTGTGGCCTGGGCCGCCCGCGGGAAGGGCCCAGGCCAGGACCTGCCCAGGGTACCACCGACGGGCCCGCCCTGCCACGAGACACCTCCGCACGTGGATGAAGCTGTGCCGGCAGTCAGGCAGTCAGGCGCTCACCTCCGGCGGACAACATGTTCCCCAAGTGGAAAATCAGGCTGTGCGACGTTTCAACGTGCGCGCCATGACCCATCAGATACTTGGGCAGGTATGCCCCTGCGAGAAGGGAGGTTCCAGCTGAGCTCGCCTGCCCGCGTCGCGACACGCCGTTGCAGCACCGCCAGGCCTCCTCACCTCCCAGCGCCACTAGAAATAGCAATATCGCCGAGAAAACATCAAACCGGAACCGCTCCTGCATCGACGCGGTGTAGCTTGGGGCATACATCTCTCAAGTGGGTCGCGGAAATGCGCGAAGGCGCTGTAATCCGTTGCTATCGCTTGGGGGGTTTCATTCTCAGCGCAATCAGGGAGCGAACGGGCTAATCGGTGGTGAGACAGCCCGCGATCAACGTCTGTTCTCAGGCGCCTCGCCTATGCAGCAGCTCGCGTGGGATGCGTCGCTATGTTTGTAGGCGTCAGATGGCTTTGCAGCGCTGCCAGGGAGCGTGCGGGCCCTTGAGAGGCCCGGGATCGTGCTCGGCTCATGGCAATGGGCTCGTGCCTCGGCAAGCCCCAGGTCGACAGTCGGTGGACTCACAAACGCGCCTGCCGTCCGTTGTCATATCGCGCACTCGGGGTCGAGGGGCAGAGACCCCACCTGCACTTGGCTAGGGTGCCTTTGGAGCGTTCCACAAACCGAGCGTGCATAGGCCTGCCCCGCTGCTTTCAGTGGTCTTAGAACTAGCTGAAGATGGCTAGCTTGATGCACACGGCGCAGCGGGTGGTGGGCGTGGAGCGGTGCAGCTCGTCGGCGCCCCTCCTAGCGGCACCCGTCCGGCACGCATGCGCTGTGCGGCATGCCTCTCTCAGCGCTGAGCCCCTGGCGAGGTGCGAGTGGCCGCAGGGAGGCACGGCAGGGAGATGTGCGCCGGATGCTCGGCTCACAGTGTGCCACAACGCACTGCTGAGGCCAGAACCCTTCTCACCGCGCCCAGATCATCCCGTCGTTCCGTGGAGGCTCGGGGTATCCGCCGCAGCCCCGTCGTGACGCCCGATATCCAAATTGGCGATGGCGAGGACGCGGTGCGTGTCGCACCTTGCAGCGGTGCAGCTCCCTTAGCGGCTTCTCCTGACCTTGAAATCGGTTCTTGTCGCGGGCACAGATCCAAATGGACCTCTTCCGGTACCTACTCACCCAGCGCATCATCTTCGTGCAAGGCTACATCAACGACAAGGCAAGCCGGGAGGGCCCCCCTCGTTTCTTCCTGGCCCCCCTCTCTCCCCCTCAGCAATCCCCCTGGGTTGGCGCAGATTGCCACGCAAATCGTGGGCGCGCTGCTGGCGCTGGAGCAGGTCGACGAGACCGAGGACATCCGGCTATACATCAACTCCCCAGGTGCGCGTGTCCACCGCGTGGCCATGCTGCCTGTCCCCCCTCCAAGAATTATTCGATGACGCGAACCAGGCGGGGTTTGCACGGCGCCTCAGCTCGGACTTGTGCCCCTGACCACGCCCCTAACTTTGTCCCCTCCCTCCCTCATCCAATCCTCCCTGCCCGTTTCTCCAGGGGGCCAGCCGTACTCGGTGCTGGGCATTGTGGACGCCATGCAGGTACGGCAGTGGCAGCGTCCCCTGGGGTGACTGTACGGAGGACCGGTGCTACCTAGGGTAGCCCTAAACCAGGCCCTGCGGTAGCCATGGGTCTGGTTGGCCACAACGGCGGCCGGCTATGCAGCGGCGGGGAGCTCGCGGATGGCGTGGCCCAGGCCCTGGACGGGCAGGGCAGGCCCGCGACGCATGCATGCACAGCACGCGAAGCCATGCGAAGGCCCCAACATGCCTTCTTGCGTCCCTCCCTTCAGGCCATCAAGCCGGACGTGCAGACCGTGGCGCTGGGGGCGTGCTACTCGTACAGCTCCCTCATGCTGGTGAGGCCCGAGGGCGCATGGACTGATGGAGCGAGGGGGCAGCCATCCGGGGGCGGAGGGTGACGCATGGAGCTGCGGACAAGCGGCAGTCGTGGGACACCGCAAAGAGCACGCGGAGAGGAGGCCAGAGGCGCACGCGGCGGGGCGAGACGGGGCTGGGACTTCTCCTCGCGCCATGAGCTCGCCTCCAGCCCGCCACGCGCCCCATGGTTAGGGGCGAGCTCGGGAGCAGATTAGCGCGTGGGGCGAGCGCGCAGGAGGGAGGAGGCAGCGCCGGGGCTAGGTGCGGGGAGTACGGTATCGAGGCAGGAGGGCTCCCTGACGGGGCTGCTTCCCCTGCCGCCGCCTCCAGGCCGCGGGCACCAAGGGCAAGCGTTTTGCCATGAAGAACACCCGCATCATGATGACTCAGCCCATGGGTGAGCTGACTAAGGGCGGGGTGGGGGTGGCAGAGTGGGGGCACGGCACAGATGGGGAGGGGAATGAGGGTCCTCGGTGGCTGGTACCATCGGAGCAGTCAGGGCAAGGGGGGGGGTATCACGAGGGCGCAAGTAAGTTGACAGACGGGGCTTCCAGCCCGGGAGGAGCTAGCCGGAAGGGCTAGACTGGCAGGCAAGCAGCGTGCAGCTGTTGTGGAGGCTCCAGAAAGGGGCACACGACCGAAGCGACCGAAAATTCCGCTCTATGGCCCGCGCCGAGGCTGGCGGCTCGGAGGGCCGCCCCGCAGCAGCACCCCTGCTGGCTTCCGTGTGGGCTCGGCCCTGCAGTCCCCTGGCGGCCGGGGCCACTGGGCCGGCAGCGGCAGAGCGCCGGCGTTCCCTCCGGCGGCCTGGGGTTGCATCAGCGCCGAGCGCAGCGGGGCCGGCGCAGGAGCAGGCGGCATTGGGCCCCACGCTGCGGCACCGGAGCAGGCTGGCGTCCTGCGACACGGCGGGGCGCAACGATGAGGGGCCTGTAGGCTCGTGCTGAGTTGCTGGCCGCCGGCCGTGCTGGGACCCGGGGAGCCCAGCTGCGAGGGGCAGAGCACAACCACCCACGGCCGGCGGCGTGGTGGCGGCGTGACGGCAGCGGGCCTGCCGGCCGGCGCTGTGGTGTCAATCGCCCCGTTGACTGCTGGACGGCCCGCGGCAGGCGGCCGGCAGTGCCGTCCCAGCTGTGGCAGCGGGAGGCAGCCAGGGCGCAGGCGCGGAATGGTTCCCAGCACCGGACGGCGGGGGCGGGACCGCAGCCACTCCAGTGCAGCAGCAGCGAAGATTCGGACGGGGATGAGTGCGGGCCGGCAGGGGGACGCACGCCCAGGCGGACTGCGGGGCACAGGGCCAGGCGCCAGGGTGCTGCTGCTACGGCCCATCGCCCAGAAGCAAGCCAGTCTGTTTGAAAGAGTTGCTCGCTGCCGCCGCTAGTCAGCCTGCGGTCCGCGGCCGCTTCTGGGCTCTGCTCGCAGCGACGACGGCGGTGGCGCCCCGCTGTGGCGGCAGCGGCTGGTGCCGCTGCAGCTGCCGGTCGAGGCGGCTGGCGGCGCAGCGAGCAGCAGCAAGCGGGTCCCGGTCGGACGGCGGCGGCTGCACTGCAGCGCTGCACCTAGCGCTGGCGCTGGTGGAGGAAGGGGGACCAGCGGCTGCTGAGCTGCCGTGGGGCCGGCTTCTGGTTGAGGGGCCGTTTCTTCCGCCCCGCTGCTCTGCCTGGGCACCGGTGGCAGCGCCTTGCACCGGCCCCCGGGAGGCAGGCGCAGCCGCTGTCACCGGCGCCAGGCCTGCAGCGTCCGCAGTCCGTTGGTCCCGACCCAACGGCACCAGCCCTTTGGTGTTGCTCCGCCCGGCGCGTGGCAGGCCCCAATCTCCAACGCCCGGGCATTCCAGGCACCCGCCTCCACTACCCTAGGGAAATCCCCGCTACCCTCCTTCCACCTTCGCTCCCTTTCCACCTCCCCTGCCTCCCTCCCCTCCCAGGCGGCTCCCAGGGCGACATCTACGCCATCAAGAAGACCGTGGAGGAGCTCAACGCGCTGTACCAGGTGGGGGTTGGGGGGGTGGGATGGGGGGTTCGGACGGTTGCGGGGTTATGGGGTATGAAGGAAGTGGAAGGGAAGGGTGCGGGGGGAAAGGCAGTGGGCCTGGCAAGGGATCGGGGAGAGCCTGCCTGGAGGGTCGCAGGCCACCACCCGCCACCTACCAAACCCACCATTCCTCTCTCCGCCTCAACCCCCCAACCCCCCCCCCCACCCCCAGATCTTCTCCCGCTACTACATGAAGTTCACGGACATGGACCAGGACCGCATCGAGCTCAACACCTGCCGCGACTTCTTCATGACACCGGAGGACGCGCAGGTGGGGGGGGGGCGCGGGGTTGGGGGGGAGGGTTGGGACGGGGCACGAGGGCCCAGAGGTTTGCGTGTTTGGTCCAATTACTTTGATCTCGTGCCCCTCGGTCCTGTAATACGGTAGACACGTGCCTGAACTGGACCCTCCTTACCCCGGCCCTGACCTGCGCTCGCCACTCCTGTCTTCGCAGCTGGAGGGCCTGATCGATGACGTCATCCGCGGCAAGGATGACTACAGCGTGCCGCCCTCCATCGTACGGCGCTTCCGCGAGGCGGGCCTGGTGGACGACCTCACGCCCGGGCCCTTCCTCAAGATCAACTGCAGCTGAGCGCCTCTGATCCCCAGGCACCGGGGTCTAGCAGGGTGCGGAGCTGAGGAGCAGCAGAGGCAGGGGCAGCGGGCGCTGCAGGAGAGGCGGAGGACGGCGCAGCGGAGGCGGGGTGTGGCGTTGCGGCTTCGGTTGGGCAGGGGGGCTGGGGGCTGGGGGCTGGCAAGGCAGCGGGGCAGAGGGGTAAGCAAGCGTTGGGAGTTACAGTAGAACGCGGCTGACGGGAGCGGAGCGAGAGGGAGACGTACGGTATGTGTTGCCGAGCCGTGGGCCTTGGTCTGCATCCGAAGACGGGTGCTGCGGGAAATGCCCGCGTGCCGCAGGGAGCCTCGAGGGCTAGCGTGTGGGGAAGGGGGTCAGGTTGGCGGTGCGGGCGGCGAGAGGCGGCCCATGCCTGGCAGGCCACAAGCCACCCTGCGAGGGCGTGTAATGCCTTACGGGCGTGATGCGCATTGCGCGGCGGTGCCCCGTCCCTTCGGAAGCCGGCGACGTCGTCGCACCGGGCTCGTCCGAGACCGGTTGCAGCTCCGGTGCCCGAACGAGCTTTCATCCGCCGCGACCAAAGCAGCACTGCTAGCCTTTGTTACACCTAGTGGTCGCTACTGGTAACGCATGTATGTAGGCCACGCGAGCGAGTATTCAACAACCGTCAACGTCAACCGTGCGTGCGCATGCCGCCTCCCGCGGCCCACACCTTCCTCCATACGCCCCTCCGCCGGGGGCCGCGCCGGCGCGGCGCCTCCGCGTCGCTCCCCCTCACCTTCGCGCTCGCGCTCACCCTGCCGGCCCTCGTTTCCCTCGCGGCGGCCGCTGCAGCAGCAGCCCCAGACGAAACGGGCGCCGCAGCACTCGCTGCGGCCGTGGCGTCCGCAGCGGCCGGCCTTGGCCACAGCACATCTTGGCGACTGGCCTCTACTGAGGCCGCCCAACACGACACGGACCCTGCTACCGATGCATCCGCATTCGCCGTGGCGGCAGGCGATGGTGGTGACGCTGAGCCCTTCCCGGCCCTCCGCCGCCTGCAGCAGTTCCTGCTGGACAACGGCGGCGGCGGCGGCGGTGGCGGGACGCAGGCGGTAGACGACGGCAGCGGCGACGGTGGCGGAGGGCTAGGCAGCGTGACCGCCCTGGCGTCGCGCAACCCGCTGTATGCAAGTGAGTCGATGCCGCGGGCACCTCAGGGTTCCTGCCAGCAACATGGTACTTGTGCCCTTCCTTTCATCCTGCCTTGAAGCCCTCTCGAGCCCTCCAGCCAATTGTGCCGCACGCACCGTTCTCGCTAGCAATGTGTCAACTCGACAATGCTCTTTGCCCTTTGTCACCGTCCGGAACCCCCCCTCCGCAGACATGCTCCAACAGGAGGCGGGGCAGTACCTCCTGCAGCAGAGCGGGCCCGACAACTCCCTCGGCATCGACGTGCCGCTGGATCCCAGCGGCCGCCCGGCGGCGGCGGTGGCGGCGGCGGCTTCGGGTCGGCAGGGCGCTGGCGGCGGCACGACCCGCGCCAGCGGCACAAACGTCGGAGCTCCTGCCAGCGTCGGGACGGGCTATGGGCCCGGGAGTGGCAGCGGAGGAGCCGGGAACCCGGCCGCCTCCGCACCAGCACCAGCAGCAGGCGGTGGAGGCGGGTCGCCGGACGCAAGTGCGAACGTGGCCTTGCTTGCCCTCATAGAATCCAACTCCCTCACGGCCTCGCTGCTGAGCCCCGCCGGTCGGGCGGCGCTACAGCAGCAGTCGACCGGGACCGGTGCGGGCCCAGCGGGGCCCGCAGGGCCCGGGCAGCAGCGGCCAGGTTCTGGCGGCCAGCCAGCTTCAGGCGGGGCCCAGGCGGTAGGCACTCAGCAGCCCGGCCAGGGGCTTGGGCAAGCCCAGGGGCAGGGGCAGGGGCGGGGGCAGCTGCTGCCAGGAATCGTAGCCGGCGCCGCAGGCTCCAGCCGGAACGGGACCTGGCTGTCGCGGCTGGAGGGCCTGTGGCATCAGGGCTGGCAGCAGGGTACCCCGAGCCCTGCAACTGGGGGCAGCGAGGTGGGGGCCGGGGCCGGGGGAGGGGGTGGCGGTGCTCCAGCTAAGGGTGGCGCCGGCTCCGCAGCCTCGGCGGCGGGCCAGGCCCTGACCCCGGGGGACGGGGAGGCCCTCCTGGCCGGGGTCAAGGGCGTGGGCCTGCAGCTCGACCCGGCGTCGCTGCAAAACCTCACATCACGTGATGTGCTGTACGGCTTGTACAACCTGTACAACAGCGCCGGCGGCAGTACGGGCAGCGGTACTGCCGGGGGCGTCAGTGGCGGCGGCGGTGGGCCGAGTGCTGGCGGCGGTCGCAGCGTCGGCATCGGCGGCGGCGGAGGTTCTGGCTCGAGCGGCGGTGGCAGCAGCGGCGGTGGTGGAGGCAGTAGCGGCCTGCTCGAGGCTTTCCGATCAGCCATGGCAGCGAACAGTGGCAACGGTGACGCTACTGCAGACGACGACTACACGTCAGACCTGTACGGAAGTACGGCGCTCGGGCAACCGCAATCGTCGTACGGCGAGTCTGGGTCAGGTGGCAGCAGTGCGGCGGGGGGTGCTGCGACACAACCCAGCACCCGCAACCCCTTGTTGGGGCGACTGGGCGGGGGTCAGCTGGGCGCTTCCGGTCGTGGCTCCACCGCTGTCGGCGGCGGAAGTGCACGAAGCGCCAGCGGCGGCGGTGGCGGCGGAGGGGCGGCCAACGGCGGTGGCAGCGGTGCTGGCGGTGGCGGCACGGGGTTCGGCAACCTCACACGTGCCAATGAGCTGTTCCCGTTCTGCCAGCCGCCAAGCCTGCTGTGCGCCGACCGTGACATTTTGAGTGCCCAGGGATTGCCGCTGCCTCATCCCGGCAGCAGCAGCAGCTTAGTTGCTGCCCGTGTGCCAGGAGTTACCGAATTTGCGCCAGCCAGGGGAATCAAGGCAGGCATGTGACAGTGGCTGTGCTATCTCTCTGTGCAGGTCACGTTCTTGGGAGTCAGCACGGACCAGGTGGGAGGGGAGGTGTCAGGTGTGACGAGGGAATGGGGAGTAAGGGCGGGTCGGGACGGGGCCTGTTGGAGGGCGGTGCCTGAGGAATGCATGGGGCGAGGAGAGGGTAAGATGCAAGCAGAGGGAGGCCTGGACGGGGAGCTTGTGTACCGAGTGTACTGTACCGGCAGCGGACTCAGGCCCGAGGTGGCAGCCATTGCATCACGGGGGCGTGCACCACTTGACGAACTCCACCCTTACACCCACCCCCTCCCCTAGGTGGTCTACACGCCCACCGTGCTGCAGTACGCCGGCATTGGCGCCATCAGTCAGGTGGGACCCGTTGACATCCCCATATCCATCCCAGTCTCTCGCATCGCACCTGGCACGCACTGCGACCTGCGTCCCAACGGTACCACCATCCTGCCTGTGACCGGGTGCTTTCCATACACTCCCTCGCCCTTTGCTCTCCACACTTAACCCTCACCATCAACACCACGCAGCACGCACCTACTTACTCCATCCCCCAATCCAGAACGGCCCCCTCTCACCCACACGCACCTCGCGTCTCACCGCTCTTGGCCCCCTCCCCGCCCCCCCCCAGAACGGCCTCACCGCCACCACGCGCTCCGACTTCTTCGATGGCACCTCCACCTCGGCCCTCACCGCCACCGACGGCCTGCGCTTCTCCACCAACCTGCTCTTCAACTCCCTCAATGGAGTCGCCAGCTCCGCGCTGCAGCTGCTGGTGGGGCGGGCTGCAGGCAGACAGATACTCATGCTCCAATCGTCCGAGTTTCCGTCAGAAAGATACCGGTAGAGGGCAGGGCACGAGGGCTGCCGGGCACAGGAAGAGGTGGGGCGCGCCGTCGGGGCAGCAGCGCCCAGTGGACCAATCACACCTCACACCGCTTGGACCCCGTCTGCCTCGGGCGCAGGGCGCAGTGATCGACGAGGGGCCCCGGGGCCGGCTGCTGCCAAAGTCGGTGGCGCTGACCGCTGGGTCCAACACGAACCGAGCCATCTTCGACAGGTGGGTGGGCAGCCTGGAGCGAGCCCGGGAGTGCCATCTAGTTGCCACGCGGCTCCATGGCATCACTTACGCCCGCCCACTCCGCGAGCCCGCTCCGCCAGCAGCCCCTCCTTCCTTGTCCTGCCCACAGAGTGAGCTACAAGCCCAATTGGGTCCTCACCGGGACGGGCCCCGGCTTCGCCGTAACGGCGGTCAACTTTGGGCCGTACGGCAACTTTCTGGTGAGTCGAGAGAAGGCAGGGATGCGAGTGTACGGGTTGAGCCTGCCTCTGGCAAGGCAGGCAGTAGAGGATCCTGCGTGCAGCAATGCAGCACGCGCGTCGACGGCTGGCTGGTGGGGAGACTGGACTGGGTTACGGCCGAAATCACAGTGCACGGACGCCGTTTTCCCGCAGATTCCTGGAGGCCTGGCGTCGACCTTCTCCCCTGGCGTGCCGGACGCTGGCGGCGGCGGCGGCGGCGACCGCTAGGCGAGGGCCATGGGGTGGGCGAGCTAGGGGCCCGTTGGCCGTGTATAGCAGACACGCTACCCGGAGCCCTGGTACGGAGGCGGATGACGCACGAGAGTGGGGCTCCTGTCAGGTCTAGACCTGCATTCTAAGACGCACCTACTACACCGCGCCTCACGAACGGAAACGGACCCGTCAACTGCACTCACCCTTGCTCCGGCGCAGGACGGCCTTGAGGCTGGGGACTTGACCGGAGGGCCAGGAGGAGGAAGCGTTTTTGTTGTACCACCTAGCCGGCAACCACGCACGAGATAGGTGCGGAGGGTTGAGGTTATGAGGGGAGGAAGCGGGGAGAGGGGGAGCGGAGCGAAGCGGTGAGAGAGGGAGGGGTGGAGGAGAGGAGTGAGCGCGGCGGATAGGGTGGTGGAGTGGGGGTGAGCGCGACGGATTTGGTGGAGGAGAGGGGTATGAGCGCGGAGGTTGGGGTGGAGGAGAGGGGTTAAGCGGAGGATTTGGTGGAGGAGATAGAGGGGGGTGAGCGCGGTGGATTTTGGGGAGGAGAGGGGCCGAGGGCAACTTGTGTAGATCAACATGTCGCACTTCGGTTGATGGAGCAGGGGGCTGGTGGTGGCAGCACCAAGTGCAACGCTGAGTCTTGTTGGGCTGCAGCTGGTCGCTCTTGGGGGCTGCACGGTGGCTTGCGAGCACGGAACGTCGAAGTCTGGGCGCTGTAGCCATGCGAACCCAGCGCCCTTGCGCGATACCCAGGTACCCGAGGGCTGTGAGCCAACCGTGTCTTTAGCGTGTGGAGCATCAACTCACTCGATGACCTCGTTGACAGTCGGTCGCGCCGAAAGTTGCTGGTGGCGACTGCGCCACCATGTTGAGAAGACCTTCCAGTAGCCGCTGGGCCACCGGTTTAGCACCTAGTGGGGCAGAGAGCGATAGAGGGCAGCGGAGGCCATGCTTCCGGCGTACGGGCGGGGGCTGGGGGTGGAGGACGAGCCTCTCACAGCCTGGGCGGGGGGATAGGTCGCAAGGATGGCTGGCCGGCCTGTGTTGGTGTGGTCAGGTGTCCCGGATCCGCAGGCCCCGTGGGGTACGAGACGGGGCTGCCCCAGGACCGCCATACTGGGAGAGTGTTGGCGGTGGAGGAGGAAGAGTTCCGAGGGATGCAGAGTGCAACGCATTGTCAAGCCGATAGCCCTTACTTATAGTTACAGCCACTGAATACCCCAGGCCCAACGGGGCCAAACCTCTATGATGGCTAGTTAATTCGCTCTCACCATGCAGCAGCCCTACAGGGGAGGAGCTCTAGTATGCCTATCAGGATTACCGCAATAGTCTAAGCTTCTAGGTGTGCTAGGAAATACCCCACGCACCCGCTAATAGATCTCATCCTTCCGCCAAACTCACCGCGCCGCACCAGGTCTCCCAAGTCTTGACTGCGCTACTTCTGTCGTGCTATGAATGGGGTAAGCAAGAGAGGAGTTGAAAGCCGATGGGCCAAGCAATGCCGCACCTGCCCGCCTCCTGGAAAGTCACGAGTTGATGACCAAGAAAGACAAGAATTCAAACAAAGATGCTGTGCGTTCGTACATCTGCACAGGAGACTGCCTGCCACCCTGCCAAGCCTTGCCAGACGCCGTGCAGCCCCCAAAGGGGAACGCAGCACGCGTGTACAAGCCCCCATCCCACTCCACGCCATGCCAACAAACCCTGACGCCCACACCACCACCCTCTCCCACTCCCGTTCGCGGGAGCCGCTGCAATGCCCGCCTCGCAACCCACTTCAAGGCTCGAAACACCCCGTGCCACCACCATGCACAAACAGCACGAACTGCAGACCTGCACCACGCCGGCCGCGGCCTCAGACTCCCATGACATGATTTGCACACCCTGCGTCCCCCTGGAAGATTCGCTCCTCGCCAAATGGACCCGTCGCTCTTCGCAACAACTTCGCCCGCATACGTGACCTGCGCGCACAATAACAGACGCGCCCCAACGGTCCGGCGCGGCACCTGCACTGCATACAAAGACCGACACGACACCACAGCATGCGCACCTCCATTCCAGCCCCAAACGAATACGACATCCAAATCCTAAAGGCAAACACCGTGTGCTGACGCTTTGAAGCTTGAGCTGACGCGCATGTGTGCCGCACCAAACGAGCGCCGCTACGCATGACGTGTCGCGTGGAGTGATGCAACCCCCAACCCCCATCCGCCGAATGATTGACGCATGCCACCCTGCCCCAGAGGAAATAATCGGGCTCTCACTGTCGCCGCACTCTCTGGTGCCAAATGCTGTCCTTACTAATTTGCCATCCCGCCGTGCGCCGTGGCGCTAGTCAACCTTCCCGGACAATATGGCCCGGCGAGGCGCGTAGCTTGCACAGGATGCGTTGCAATTTCATCCTTCCCTCGTATCGTGTTTACTACCCCGCCCCGCCGTGCCCCTCGGCTTCTATCCCTTACACTTTCACCGCAGCTCCTGCCCACCCCACCAAGGCGGCCCTGGCCCTGCACCCAGCCCCCTGAGCTCTCACGCGCACGTCACGAGGCAGAAGGCGTCGTGCGTTGCCGCCGCGCCCGCCGCGCCAAACGGGTCCCATGACACCAGCTCGGCCCCGTCCGCGGCCGCGCACCCGCCTGCGGGCCCCTCGGGCTGGGCCTGGTGGGGGTCCACCAGCAGGCTGTCCAGCCAAGATGAGTCAGCCTCGCCGGCGTCAGGCGCCTCCGAGGTCGCGTCCATGCCAGCTCCCAGGAGGGGCGCCGACGCATCCGACGCAGCAGCGTCGAGAGACACGCACGCGCCGGCGGCGGCGCAGTTGCCGCTCAGGGCGGCGCCCGGCGCCGGGCCCATCCCCACGCCCGCGCCCGCGCTGGTGGCCAGGTACGTGCCGGGCAGGTCGTGGTCGCCAAAGGGCAGGGCCGTGTGCTGGGCGGCCGGCAGGGGCACGCACGGGCTGTACGGGTCCACCGACATGAAGTGGTGGGGCTGGGGGTGGTACATGTACACGTGGGCGGCCGCGGGCGGCACGGGCGAGTTGCCGGCGCTGCCGACGGTGCAGGTGCGGTGGCTGGCGGCCTGGGGCCCGGAGCTCTGCTGCCAGTCCGGGTACCAGCCCGAGCTGTCGAGGTCGAGAGCCGGTGGCGGCGGCGCGCGCAGGCCGCCAGACGTTGCGAGCGGCTCGGCAGGGCTGGAGGGCGCCAGGCGGCGGCAGCGCTTGGAAGGCGAGCGGTTGCCGCGCGGGGTCACGTCGGAGCAGGCGGCGTCCGCAACGGCGGCGGACGGCACCGAGCCGCCGCTGCCGCTGCTGCCGGCGGCGGCCACCGTCACGCCCACGGCGCTGCCGTGCGACCCCCGCGGGCCTGCGGTGGGGGACGTGGCGGCAAGGTGCCAGGCCGCGTCGTGGCTCCGCTTCGCCCGCGTTACCTGGACCACCAGGGGCTGAGCCAGGGGCTGGCTGGTCGGCACCCCGGTGGACATCAGCGGCAGCAGGGGTGCGTGGGGCATGGCCCCGGCGCAGCACAGCGCCTGTGCCGGGCCCCCCGGCGCAGAAGCAGACAGCTGCACGGGCGCGGGCTGCGGCGCGAGCGCGGGCGAGGCGGAGCGGCTGAGCGGGGGCAGCAGCGGCGGGCCGAGGGGCAGCATGAAGGAGCCGCTGCCGCCGTTGCCGCCGCCGCTGGCGCCGCCGTCGCTGGAGCTCCAGCTGCGGTTCAGGCTCTCGCGGACCCCGGCAACAGCCGCGTCCAGGGCGGTGTGCGGCAGCGAATCGTGGCTCGAGATCCCCGCTGCCGGCCCGTGTACGGCAGCCGGGAAGGGGCAGCCCGTGGGCCAGCCCTGGATCCAGCCAGATCCCGCAAAGCCGGCGCCGGGAAGGCTCGACTCGCCGGTCAACCAGGGTCCGCCGCTGGCGCAGCGGGCGGCACCGCCGCCGCTGGTCTCCACGGAGCCGCTGCGCAGCCGCGCCAGCCCCGGGCCGCGGGACCGCTGCCGCGCGATCTGGGTCGGGCCCGCGAAGGGGTCCGCCGCCGCCAGGCCGGTGTAGGGAGGCGGCGAGGGCACCAGGCGTGACCCGGCCAGGACCTCGCCCGAGCCCTCGGCGTGCGGTGGCAGTAGCGGCAGGAGTTCTTGTGAGCGCATGCCGCCGCCCAGGCCCAGGCCCAGGCCCAGACCGCTGGGCTGCAGGCTGAGGCCCATGCTGACTGCGAGGAGGGTGGTCTGGTCGAAGGACATGCCGGCCGGCAGGAGCTGGGGGCAGGAGGACAGGCACTCCAGGCCCAGGCCGAGCTCGGCGCCCGGCAGCGGCCCCGTCGGCAGCGCGGACAGGCTGGGTGCGTCCGCCGTCGAGGCCTCCACGGGGGCCGAGGGCAGCACCGCGAGGTCGCTCAGGAAGGCGGGGCAGGGGGGAGCGCTGGCGCAGGGCGCGGGCAGGGGCTCCGCCAGGGCGGTGACGGGGCTGGCCGTTGACGACTGGGCCTGGCGGGCAGAACGGCACGGCAAGGAGGAGTGCAAGGGCGCGCTCAGATAGGTAGCCGGCACCGACCCACATCGGCCCAGGGCCCGTTTGCCCGACCCACAAGGATGCCTGCCTCAGCCGTCCTGCCCAGTTGCCGACAATGCAGCCAGCAGACGCAGCCTCCTCTAGCACCCACCCCGCTTCCTTCAAACGCGAACAGCCACCCAACGTGCACCTCCGCTCGCTGCTTGCAGTGCCCACCGCCCGCCCCACCTGCTCCTCCTGCTCCAGCACGAGCGCCTTGGGCGGCCGCCCGCGCCCCCGCCGCGGCTGCCGGGGCCGCCGCGTCAGCTTCATGTCCTCCGGGGCCAGGGACAGGTGCTCGGGCTCCTCGACCGCCACACAGACCTGCTCCAGCTGGTGCTCAGGCAGCGCCTCCTCTAGCGGGGCGTCCTGCCGGGTCGACTGGACCACCGCCAGGCTCGGCTCCACACCCACGGCCTGCGGCTCCGGCGCCTCGGCCTTGACCTCCGGCTCGACCGCGGCCGGCTGTTGTGGGGAAGGCAGGGGCTGCGAGGGCTGCGGGGACGGCGGGGGTGCCGACTCCGCGGCGGGTGCCTCGCACAGGCTGATGTGGGTCGGCGGCTCCGCCTCCGCAGGCTCCTCCTCGTCCTCGTCGTCGTCCCGGGCCAGCTCCCGCTCCATCTGCTGCTCCACCTCCGCCTCCGCCTCCGCCTCCTCTTCGGCCTCAGCCTCAGAGTCGTCGCTCTTGGCCCTCCGCCGGCCCGCGCCGCCCTTGCGAGAAGGCTTGCGCGCAGCCGCCTTCATCTTACGCCGATACTCGACGAAGTATGCCCTGAAGCAACGTCAACAGAGGGGCAGAAGCGTGAGAGTCAGGCTTGGCGCTCGTGTCGGCTGCCGTAGGCACGGGTTGGGTAGCCGTGGCGTTACTAATGGGCAGCATCGCCGCAGCTTCAGGCAAGGGCGCAGGCCCATAAACGCGGGCCCACCCACATGCCAGCGCAGGGTTGGGAGGACTACGTGTCCTGGAAAGAACAGCAGCACCGTGCTACTCACCGGTTTTTCTCGGGGTCACGGCGGCCCTTGGAGTGCTGCACGGGTTTGGCGCAGGCATTTGGTGAAGATGGGTCCAGGGTTTGGTGGAGGGGATAGGCCCGGCACTTGACACATCGGCCTAACCCCTGCATCGGAAACTGCTTAGCGCTATGCGACCACGACGCGATGGGTCACCTGCCCTGCAGCCATCGGGCCGAGATAACCCATCCAACTGTCGGACCCATCCCTGCCGACTCTACCTTTCCCCTTCACCTGTCCCGTCTACCTGAACAATGTCCTCCAGGCTGAGCTCAGGACGCCACGATGGATGTTCCGAACGCCAGGCCTCGATGTCTGATTTGGAGGGGCGCCGGCGATGCTCGAGGTAGAAGGATGACCACCACTTGTTGAAAGGGCCGAAGAAACCCTGGGAGCGGTTGCGAACGGGGATGGGCACTGCTTGGCGGAGCGCGCGGCGGGGCGGGCCTCGGTGTGACACGACGGGGAAGCCGGCGGACATGGCCAACTGGCGGGAGGGGCTAAGAGGACACCTGTCCCGGTCGTTGGGCCGACTCGAGGGTGTAGCGCGGCGCAGCGCGCAAACCGTTTCACTCCTTCCTAGGCCAGGTTGTTCATGGCATCCTGCGCTGGCCCTACCATGGGGCGTCGGCCGCTCCCGCTCATTGTGGCGTCGATGGATGCTCGCTTCAACGTTTTCGCGCCTGCTGAGCTCCTGCGCACAGGATTGCGATAAGAGGGACCACACAGTTGGTTGGGCACCGCGGCACCTCCTCTACTGGCGAGACCGGAAGCTGGGCGGGAGTGAGGGATGTTTACTTACGGTGCAGAGGAAGCTCAAGCGAGCATCTAGGAATAGGTATACCAGGTCGTAGGCGTCAAGTTCAAAGCGGGAGGCGGAGAATTGCGTTGCCCGCGCAGTCTACTGGGTATCGTTTAAACGAGGCGCCAGACTCCCGACAAAGTCAATTGCGATGGTAAAGCAGCCTTTACAAGCTGCTGTATGGTCGGGGCAAGGCGGGAAGCTTAACCGGCTACTGCCTGAGAACCCGACAGGACCCCGCGCACGGCCGAATGGGCCGATCGCAACATCCGCATGGGCGCCGCAACTTGCGTGGGTTCCCTCGACCCCCCCGCTCCTACTGCACGCCACCCGATGCCCGGGCCCCCCCTCCACTTGTGCACTCGGGCGCTATCCCACCGCCTCCTCCACTCCCCCAACTGTACCCTGGAGCACATGAGCCATGCACTGAAGAGAAAGCCTGTATGCTATCTTCTGATTGCGCATCGATCCTTCCATAGGTTTACCGGCCCTGAGCCTCACGACGCTAAGTAGGGTACAGAGGGGTGAGAGGGCTGGCCTGTAGGCGCTTTTTAGTCGGCTTGGAGCTGGTCAGTTGACAAATGGAATGGGAGGCGGACTCGAGGCAGGCGGAAGCAGAGGCGGCGGCGCTAGAAGGCACTGATCCGGCTTCAGTACCTTACAGAAGGCCAGTGCAATGCATGGCGACGCTTCGAGCAGACTTCATGCAGCCGAGAGACTTCCAATGACTATGCAGGGTCATGATGTCTTGCCTCCATCGGCAGCAGCTCAAAGCACACGAGTTCGGCCTCTACTCAGTCACAACGCCGGGTCACGTCACAGTTCTATCGTCCGCGCGTGTTCACGTACGTTGCGTCAAGTACAGGTCCCAAAGCACCTAACCAGCACACCGTCACCACTATGAGGAACCTAAAGGGGGCTGGCGAACGGAGCCATGCCCCCCCATGCACCTAGTTAGAACGAAGAAACGCCTTTGGAGTGCGAACGGCGCAGCAGGAGGGCCGCCAGAAGCGGCCAGGGGCACAATACTATTCAGCGTGCACGGTCTAAGGGACGTTCTCCCCATCCATCCTCAAGGCCCGTGTGACGGGCGGATCAATCAGCACCCCACACAGGGCGTAGCGCATGCTTGCCTCTGCATCCCGAACCTCCTGCAATGAAGAGGGGCACCCTTCGCCCATCACAAGTGCAAGCCTCGATCTGTGACTCCACAAGGCCACGCGGGTGCGCAGTCGCCGTTCGCCAAGACATTTCTATCTGCCGTGTCTTCAACCTGCCAGTAATACGGCGCATCTCGTCACTGTTGTTGCGCCAGTCTCCACGCGTACAATATGGACAACGAAGGAACGTCACGCATAAATCCCATAAGACTCCCACGAAGAAGAACACTCAGCTCTTTCCACCAATAACAAACAAGCATAATAACCTCGCGAGCCACGAGGGGCCCGTATCTAACTTGCAGCCACGGGCTCCAACCTAGCACACCACCAGGGGCGCATCAAAGCCCGCATCGACAGAGATGAAGCTCTCCCACGCCGTGGCCAGCTCCGTGTCCAGGCCGTCACGGCCGTCCTCGAAGACCAGCCCGCAGTCCAGCTCCATGGCCTCCGCCTTGATCTCAACCGCCACCGCCTGGACCACAGCAGGCGAGCTGGGCGCCACCGGCACCTCGCCCGACGCCTGAGCCGTGTGGGCAAAGGGCCAGTTCTTGGAGCGGTCGATGTCCAGGCTCGGCAGCTCCTCAGCGCCCGAGGCCGCACCACCGCTGCTGGCGAGGCTGGCGGTGCTGCCGGCCGTCACCATGCCGCGGCCACACTCCGCCCAGGGTGGCGGGGCCGCCGCGTAGAACTCGGGGTGAGCGTGGTGCATGGCGTAGGGGTGGGGCATGTAGGGGTGGTGGGGCATGTGGCGCATCATGGCCTGCATGTGCCGCTGGTGCTGGAGCTGGCGGAGGAGGTGGGGCTCGGACGCGGTCTTGGGCATGGCGCAGGCAGAGACGGGGCCGCCGCAGGGCGGGCGGCGCTGCTGAAAGGGGCCGGCAGAGCCGCTGCACAGGTGCTGCTGGGGGTCCGACATGGTGCTGCTGCAAGTCTCCGCGTCCGCGGGGTGCGGGTACGCCGGGTACGGCGACTGGGGGCGGCTGCCGCAGCACGCGTCCGACGGCGGGGGCCGGCAGTAGGGGCCGCCGCAGCAGGGCCCGCACATGCAGGGGCCGGGCATGGGGTGCGGGGCAGCCCAGGCAGCCGCGTAGAAGGGCGAGGCACTGCCGGAGCTGGGGCCAGCGGCGGTGGGGTGGGGGACCCCGCAGGCTCCGCACGCACAGCCGGCATCCGAGGCGTCGGGGTGGGGGCCACCGTAGGGCATGGGGCCGGGGTAGGGGCCGTACGGGTAGTGCGGGTGCGGGTAGCACATGTAAGGCGGCGGCGGGTGGGCGAAGTAGGGCGGGTAGCCGTACGGGCCGGGCGGCATGCCGTCGAACATGGAGCAACGCGCCGTGCCGAACGACGCGGTGCGGGCGCCGCCACCCGTGCTGCAGCGGTCCTCCTGCTCCTCGAGCTCAGACTTGACGGAGCAGGGCTTGGCGGAGGCGGCGGAGCAGCTCAGCGGCGGCAGGCGACGCAGGGCAGCGGGACCCAGGGCCAGGCGCGGGGGCGCGCGGCGCACCGGCACCGCTTGGAGGATGGTGGCCGAGGGGATGCCGTTGAAGGAGGGCAGGGGCTCCGGCAGGGCGGGCGAGGCGGAGCCGGGGACGGGGATCATGCCGGGTGCAAGGGAGGGGTGGAGGGAGTCGGCGGCCATGGGCGCAGCGGGCATCAGCTCGGCCGGGAGCTGCACGAACGAGGGCTCCATGCCGGGGACCATGGACGACGGGAAGGCGGCGGCGGCGCAGGGGTGCTCGGGGGCGGAGAGGAAGCCCGAGAGCGGGAGCGCGGCGGCAGTGTCCCAGCTGTCCAGGCCGGAGAAGGCCTGCGCGGGCTCGAAGCCCTGGGCCCCGGGGGGGCAGGGCAGGCCGGAGTCGGCAGCGGCTTCGGGAACGGCTGCCAGCTCCTCCTCAGCGGAAGCCGTGCGGCGGCGGCGGGGCAGCGGTGCCTCCGCCTCGTCCTCGTCCTCGCTGGCCCGGTAGTCCTGGTCTTGGTCCGAGCTGGCCTCGTTCTCGAAGAGCATCTCCTCCGCCTCCTCATCCTCGCTCGAGCTGTCGTCACGAGTGCAGCGGCCCCGGCGGCGCTTGGTGGCGCGAGCCCGGCGCGCGGGAGCGGCATCATCGCCAGCAGTCAGCGCCTGGCCGCCCTGGGGGTCAAACCGGGAGCGGGAGGGGGGCCGCGGGGTGGTAAGAAGAAGACAGCAAGGTGTGCACGGGATTGCAGGCCGCGAATGCCCAGGCCAACGGAGGCACCCAACGCGCAAGCTGAAACCACCCCCCGATACCCGACCCAGATGCAGAACCAACCCACCTGCTGCTTCCGCTTCTTGCGGTACTCGCGGAAGTACTCCTTGAGACCGTCAATGGGGCGCAGGCCTGTGGGCAGAGAGGTGACGTGACAAGATGTGGGCCAGCCGGGGACACACGAAAGCTGCATGCAATCGAGCCTGGAGACTCTCATAGTGACGGGATAGCAGGAGCCAGCCTCACAACACCATGAGCCCGTCTTACCCAGCACGAACGGAAACGTACCCGTCAACCGCACTCACCCTTGCTCTGGCGCAGGACGGCCTTGAGGCTGGGGACTTGACCGGAGGGCCAGGAGGAGGAAGCATTCTTGTTGTACCACCTAGCCGGCAACCACGCACGAGATAGGTGCGGAGGGTTGGAGGTTATGAGGGGAGGAGGTGGGGAGAGGGGGAGCGGAGCGAAGCGGTGAGAGATGGAGGGGTGGAGGAGAGGGGTGAGCGCGGCGGATAGGGTGGTGGAGTGGGGGTGAGCGCGACGGATTTGGTGGAGGAGAGGGGTATGAGCGCGGAGGTTGGGGTGGTGGAGAGGGTCTGCGCGGAGGATTTGGTGGAGGAGAGGGGTTAAGCGGAGGATTTGGTGGAGGAGAGGATTTGAGCGGAGGATTTGGTGGAGGAGAGGGGGGGGGGAGCGCGGTGGATTTTGGGGAGGAGAGGGGCCGAGGGCAACTTGTGTAGATCAACATGTCGCACTTCGGTTGATGGAGCAGGGGGCTGGAGGTGGCAGCACCAAGTGCAACGCTGAGTCTTGTTGGGCTGCAGCTGGTCGCTCTTGGGGGCTGCACGGTGGCTTGCGAGCACGGAATGTCGAAGTCTGGGCGCTGTAGCCATGCGAACCCAGCGCCCTTGCGCGATACCCAGATACCCGAGGGCCGTGAGCCAACCGTGTCTTCTGCGTGTGGAGCATCAACTCACTCGATGACCTCGTTGACAGTCGGTCGCGCCGAAAGTTGCTGGTGGCGACTGCGCCACCATGTTGAGAAGACCTTCCAGTAGCCGCTGGGCCGCCGGTTTAGCACCGTCTTGGCCTTGCCTCGGCTGGAAGACGGCGAGGCGGGAGACTCGAGAAGTCCTGGCCCGTCCATTTGCTCGGCTCAGGGACACGAAGGCCCTCAAAGACGACGCCGCGCAGTACACCCGCTCCACGCAGGTATAGAAGGCAGATAATTGAGCGTTTGAGCACGCCGCAGGCTCAGAGACAGCACTTGGTGCACCCAGTCAAATGGAACGACGTTCTCGCAGTCGACTAAGCCCTGGTAGGATGTAGCGCGCTCCACGGACGTCTAAGGCTAGCTTGGAGAGGATGGAGTTGGCCGAAGCCTGCCTCGACGCTACTCGCGGTTAGCTGCGACTGATGCGGGGAGGTGGGGCGGACTCTAGTCCAGGGAGCTAGCGCCCTGCGCCAGCTGTGTGTTTGAGGACCACGAGAGTCCCGTCAAGCTATTGGAACGAACGTGCAGCTGCGCAGCAAGCTATAATACCGGCCAAGTGCTGCCCGGTACGGCACCATTCCGCTGACTGCACCGGTGCTGCGCCCGGCACCACCAACGCCCCAGGGCCGCACCGGCTGACGTTACATGCAGCTGCGAATCAGCCACACCGGGCGAGAGCACCAGCAACGAGCCGTTCGGGCGCCAACCAATCGGAATGTTGTCCCAGAAACTCGACAGCCAGACCCGCTTTGCGTGTTGACGCTTGCTCTGATAGCGGTACGATCTAGAATGCCTGAACACGGCAAACGGGTCGGGACAGGTTTCGTTTCCCTGTCGTTGCGTCGTTAACTTCGTGCCTACGCGTCGCAAAGTCCGGACACACCACGCAGTCTCGTGCATTCTACCACGATACCTACCGCAGAAGCGGCTTCTGCAGGCCCTGGCGAGCCCGTCACTGTACTCCGCCCGTGGCAGTTGTTGGGTATGCGACTACACCCTGGGTTCGTTACCCTTGGCAGTTAGCTCGGGTGATATCAATTAAGCTGCTCTATTCACCTAGCGGGCTAAGGCTTGTCAGTTACCAGCAGCGAGGGCGCCCGCCGGGCGCAACGGGAGCTTTTGGGCCAACGCAACTTTCGCTGCGCAAGCGACCAGACCCCGCATTGGCAGTTGCAATAAACGCAGACTCTGAAGTTTCATTCACCTACAACGTCGCGCTTGACGGGTCCGCGGGGCCGAACCATCGACATCCGGAAACGGCGGGCGCGGCGCAGCTCGCGTTTCCGCCTGTTCTCTGCCCGCAGCAACTGGCAGCGTTCGCACCGACACGCTGACGGTGACACTGGCGCGCGCGCGCACGCGCCCGGGTTTTGGCACAGCCCGCCATCCATCCAGCTCTGCGGCTGCCGGCGCCTGCTGCAGCTGCTCTCGTGCTCCCGCCTAGAACGCAGGCAAGCACCTATCAAGCCAGTAGCATTACACTGTTCATGCAAGTCGCCTTGCAATGCTTAGCAGCTCTGGCGGCCACGCGCAGGCACGGTTGCCTGCTGGGGACGGACGCCAGGTCCTTGAGGTGCGGTGCTGCTGGCCGGCAAGGTCCTGCTTGGGAAGCTGCTAGCGAGCGCTCCACCCATTCTCCCGCCCCAACACCCACACCTCACCGCCGTCACGGGCCACGGCCAATGGGCGAACGGGCACCTTGCCTCCCTCAGGCCCCCCGCGCAGTAGCCACCCCGACCCGCCAGACCCGGCTAGCTGCACGTTGCGTTAACCCCGACCCGCTTCCGTATCCTACCGCTCCACACTTTTGTCACACTCTGCACTTATCCCTGCCCACCACTCTCCACAGTCCACGCCACACAGCGCCCAGCTACCGCCTCTGCCCCGCGGCTTTCCCTTTGCCCCCCGTCGCCGCTGCCGCCGCCGCGCGTCGCTCCTCCCGCTGCGCTCGCTCGAGCTCGCGCAGGAACTCCTGTTCGGAGCGGCGGTGTCCGCAGACGTTGCACTCGAGCAGGGAGGACCCTTGCGCAGGGGGCGCGGCGGTGCCAAAGCAACCCGGCCGGGGGCACATGTACTTGAGCAGGAACAGGCGGAGGTAGGCCGGCTCCAGGGGGCCCTCCTCGCCCGGCGGCGCCATGATGGGGCCCTGCAGAGTGCCAAGCGGCGGGCGGAGAAAGGGTCAGTCGGCCGCTTGAGACTGCAAAAGGGCTGTTCTTGCCAGCCAGCATCCGAACATGCCTGCTGCCGATATCTAGGATGCCAAGCCGAGAGCCCGAGCCCCGTTACCCACGCCGGCGGTCCGGAGCCAAGCGTGCCATCGTGCACTGCGCAGCATTGCGCTTTGCTTTAAACCCACGCCATACGAACCCAGAGGGGTGTCCAGGCACTCACGATGGCTTCCTCCATCTCCACCTCGCCGTTGCACGCCTCGCCGGAACCCGCGTCGTCGCCCGCCACCTCCTCCTCGCCCATGCCGCCGTCGCCGCTGTCCGTCTCCCACTCGCTCTCCTCGCCCTCCTCATCGCTCCACTGCGACTCGCACTGCGTGAGGAAGCACACGGTGCAAGGACGTAACGGGAAGATGGGTTTGCCTAGTAGCCACTGACAGAGTGGGCAACGTCCCGACGTAATGGCTAAGTCCCGAGCGCCCTTCCCCAGGCCAGCCACTCCCGCCCACGCACGCATCCCGCATTCCCCATCCCCTGGTGCCCCAAGCGCCGGCACGCAGGACCGAGCCCCACCTGACACCGCGGGCACGTGCAGCCGAAGCCGTACACGTCCCTGCACTGCGCCTGCCGCTCCGCCAGGCCCCAGTGCAGCGGCACGTAGCTCTGCGCCAGCTCCGTGCCGGGCGGCAGGTCGTGCAGGGCCCGGAACACCACGTGTGTGGAGGCCAGCCCGCCTGCTGTTGGTGCTACTGCTATTGCGGGGGCGCCAGAGGTGGAGGCGGATGCAGAGGCGGGCGCGGGGTTGCGGTGGGAGGGGTCGTCGAAGAAGTCGTATCGGGCCACGTTGGGCAGGCACTCGTGGTTGATCAGGGAGGCCTGCGCGGAAGGGCGGGGAAGGGCAGGGGCGAGGCTTGAGTCGGAGGCGTTTAGGGACCTCGGGATCAGGGAGAGACCGTCCGCTCGACACCTCAATCGGGCACCTCGAACCCCGAGCCTCCTCATGGCGCTGTGTGCGCGTACACAACCACCCCCCGTCCTGACCCCCCTCACGGGCCCAGTGGCCCACGCACCTGTGCGTAGATCGCGCTGCCCCTCAGCCTCCGCTCCCCGTCCTCCTCCTCCTCCTGCTCCACCGCCCCGCCCCTGCCGCTGCCGCTTGCCCCGCCCTGCCGCGCCGCCGCCTCCGCCGCCCGCACCGCCTCGGCCTGTGCCGCCGAGGCCAGGATGCCGTACGAGTTGAGCTGCTCCTTGCGGAGCAGGGCCGCCAGCTCGCTCAGGTCCAGGGCAGCGGCGCCACCAGGCAGCGCCCCTGCATGGGGTACGGACACCATTGCAGTCAGTGGGGGGGGGCGGCGATGTTCCGGTATGTGTTCTCCGTGGTGCACCAAGTGCCGTCTCCGAGCCTGCGGCGTGCTCAAACGCTCACATATCTGCCTTCTATACCTGCGTGGAGCGGGTATACTGCGCGGCGTCCTCTTTAAGGGCCTTCGTGTCCGGAGCAATGGACGGGCCAGGACTTCTCGAGTCTCCCGCCTCGCCGTCTTCCAGCCGAGGCAAGGCCAAGACGGTGCTAAACCGGCGGCCCAGCGGCTACAGGAAGGTCTTCTCAACATGGTGGCGCAGTCGCCACCAGCAACTTTCGGCGCGACCGACTGTCAACGAGGTCATCGAGTGAGTTGATGCTCCACACGCAGAAGACACGGTTGGCTCCGTGGTTCCGAGCCCCTCTACACACCCTAAGGACCCTTGAAACTACATCAAACCTGACGAGGCCTCCTAGGGCTGGCAGCCGACCCCGGCCCCGGCCCTGGCCCAGGCCCAACCAGAGGCCAGAGGGCCAAACAGCATCCACGCACCTGCCAGTGCCTCCGCCAGCACAGGGGCCAGGCGCGCAGCCAGCGCCTGGTCCGCCGCCGTGGGCTCCCCGACAAGGTCCAGAAGGGCCGCGTACCGTTGGGCTGCACAGCATGAGGGCGACATGCCGTCAGCGGGTTAGCCACGGCCAGACCTGTCGACGTGAGGCCTCAGCCGACATTGGAAGGGCTACTGCAGAGGCCAGAGATTGCTGAGGTCATGCCGTTCAGCGTTCCGGGCAAAGCCAGGCACGCACCCGCTTCGGGCGACTGCGTGTGTTTTAGGGCAAGAGCGTGGAGCAGGAACCTCAGCTGCCCCGCCTCCTCGACCGGAAGCTGAAGCGCCGCTAGCCGGGCGTAGGCCCTGCGGGTGGCCAAAGGGACACCGTCATGGGGCTGGCGCCAGGGTACAGGGCGACACGGCAGGGCCATGGCTACAGACCCCGGCACAGAGGAGACCCACCCACAGAGGGGCGGCGAGTGCACCCAGGGGGTTGAGGTGCCCGCCTGTAGGCACTCGGGGCTGCAGAAGCACGCCTGCTGGCAGCTGGAACAGCCGACGCACTCTGCGGCGGATAGGGACCACATGAAGAGGGGGCGTTGGGTCGGGAGTGGCGGGGGTGGCGTGGAGGGACCTGAACCAGGTTGGCGAGCTATCCCAGACCACAGACCTCCCCCAGACTACAAGACGGGTTTAGCGGTCATGGGGCATGGTAGCACACCTTGCGGCCCGACCGCCCGCAGGCACGTCGCGCATGTGTTCGTGCTCATGTCCGGGGCGACCAGCAGGAGGACAGGTGCCTCCTCAAGGACCACCTCGCCACCCTTGACCAAGCGCGTTGTGTGCAGGCTACGCCCCTTGCGAGCGTGCCGGCGAACCTCCAGCGTCCCGCCGGGCAAAGGCATCGCCGGCGGCTGCGTCGCGCTCTCCATGTTCTCTATCTGCCTAGGTACTGCTAGCATAAGTATCAGTAAATTTGCAAGAACCGTCTCAAATGCAGCGAGCTCCTGAAGGGCGTATGTTGCGCAAGCAGGACGCTCGCTTTGTCGACCGAATGCCTGCCGCCTTCTCAGAATGTTTGCTACGTTGAATTTGACCTAGCCGCGACTGCAGAGCCTGGAAGCAACGAAAATCCCGCATGCAAACTGCATCGTGTACCGCGGTCTCACGAGGCCGAACACAAGCTCCTTGCTGCACGTACCTGCGGCTGTCCCCTCGCTGCTCCAACCTACCGTGAGCGCGACCAGACCCACTAGGAGAGCGAGCGGCACCTTTCACCCGAAAGTGCACATTCCGGTGTCGTGTCGTTCACGCGCTCTTTGGCCAAACCGCCTCCTCGCTTAAAGATGCAGCACACCTTGAAGTCTGGGCATGCCGTCGGCGGGGCTTCCGGTGGCGAGCGTCGCTCCCAACAGCGGCCTCCGCTCGGCCTGCGGACCCGGACTCCGCTTCAGCAGCAGCAGCAGCGTTTCGTTATCACCCGCGTGGCCCAGATTGAACGGCCGGTGAGCATCGCTGCTGGCTGCTGGCTGGTCGGCACAAGCTGGGCCTCAAGCGACGCGACGCGCTTCCGTTCCGTTTAGGCCGTTGTCGACGTGGAGTCGCTGCCCCGCCCAGCACCAGTCACCGTTGAGCGGCCCCGCGCCGTCGACCAGGAGATATCCACCCTCTGCGAAATGTAAGTTTGGAGGGTGGGGGAGGGTGGGACCGGGAGGTGGGGGAGGGCCCTGTCCGCGGTCAATTAAATATGTCGCGCGTCGAATCTATCAATACAAAGCCCGCTGCTACATGCTCGGCTCAATCATAACGTCACGCGCTCCCCATCAGATGGTCGGCAGGGACAGCGCTCACCTTCTCCAGCAGCCATGGATGTTGCGTGCTTGCCGTCCCGCTTGCCCGCAACGCGCTACCGCGAGCTCGCGCTGGGGCGCCAGCTTCGTGAAACGTTACGCCTGATAGCTTTGACAGCAGACCAGCTTGGTGGCAAACAACCCTAACCACCCGCGCGCTTTCTTGGCGGCCCCGTGTACTTCGCAGCTGGCCGCGCAACGCCGCTCGCTTTGGCAACCTCACGGCGATCAAGGATCCCCACCAGGAGGGCAGCCCGGAGCTGACCTTCAGGTGCGCCTTTAGCCTGTAGATCTAGCCCTCACTGGCAGTGCGCCACCCTTGCGCGTGCAGTCAGCCAGCCAAGGGCTCAATTCTTCCACCCCTCCACCTCACCCGAAGTTACCCTTGCCCTCCTGCGCAGCCAGCTGAACGCGGCCATCAATGACTTTGCTGCGGGTCTGCAGGGCCTGGGGCTCCAGCAGTACGACAAGGTACGGTGGGATCTGCCGGCTGCGGTGTCGACCCATATCGCTGCACGGGCCGGGGAGGTGACGGTGCTGTGCGCGTCTCGCGGACGGCCGCTTCCCCAGCTTGTGGCAGGCGGTCTCTCTGGGGCCTCTTCCAAAGCCCGGTCGACCCAGATCGGGCCCCACTCCCAGCCCTGGAAGTCCTTCCCGCGTGCCTCCAGCCACGCCCTGCAGCCGCCACCGACAGGCTCCACTCCCCGTGACGCGCAGGTGGCGCTGTTCAGCGAGAACTCGTGCCACTGGCTGGTGGCGGACGGCGCCATCCTGACGTGCGGCGGCGCGGACGTTGTGCGCGGCGCCACCGCCCCGCCCGAGGAGCTGCTCTACATCGCCCAGCACAGCGGCAGCACGGGCATGGTGGTGCAGGTGCGCCCGTGGCTGCCTTGAGCGAGGGGCGGGGGGGGGGGGGGGTTAGCGGCAGCGGGAAGCAGCTAGAGGTCCGTCAGCGCACTGCCCGGACTGGTCTCAGACTTGGCTTTCCCGACCGCGCAGGATGCTGCCACGCTGGACCGCCTTCTGGCGGCCGTGGCGTTGCACGTCGAGCACCACGTGAGCCGGGAGCGCGGGCTTGTGGGCGGCATTGGCGGGCACAGGGGTCGTGAAGCTCGCTGCTGAGACGCCCGGGAGGCTGTGCCCTGGTCCCTGCTTGAGACTGAGACTGGGCCTTCAGAGGTCCTTCAGGGCAATCAGACCCTGGCTTGGGGGCTTGACCCTACCTTAATGCTTTTCCCCCCGTCTCATCCCACCACCCCGCCGGTCATGCCACAGGAGGGCAACCCGCTGGAGGCGATGCGCTTCGTGGTACTGCTGTGGGGCGAGCCCACGCCGGCTCAGGCGGCGGCGCTGGGCTGCCCCGTGCTGCCGTACGCCGAGGTGCTGGGGCGGGGCGTGCAGCGGCGCCTGGCGGGCGGCTTCCGGCCCGCGGACGTGCGGCCCCAGGACCTGGCCACGCTCGTGTACACGTCTGGGACAACCGGTGCGTGGCGTGGATGCACTAGGCACTAGGCACCTGGCTTGTTGGGTACGAATTATGTGGCTAGTAGCTGGAAAAGCGGGTCTGCTGCTGCGACCTGTGCCGCTGCCCTTGCACGTAGCGGCCTTGTACCGTCATTTCCTCGGACTCTCTCATCCATGGGATGCTGAGGCCCCCACCCCCCACCCACAGGCCACCCCAAGGGCGTGCAGCTGACGCACGACAACCTGGCCTACCAGGTCCGCAACCTGTCCTCCGTCATCAACATCACGCCGGGAGACCAGGTCCTGTCCCTGCTGCCGCCCTGGTAAGCTTCAGAGCCAGGGTGCATGAGTCCTCGGGCATGAGATGGATCTCGGGGTTCGGGCGCTATGCAAAAGCTGCCTTGTGACTGGTGACTGGTACTGCTCATGTTCTAGGCCTCTGCGCAGCCTGACGTTTGGATGCTGATACTGACATATTGGCCCCCTTCCCGACGCGGACAGGCACATCTACGAGCGCACCTGCTCCTACTACGTCCTCCACGAGGGAGCGCAGCAGACCTACACCAACGTCCGCAGGTGAGGACCGCCACTGAGGCCCCCTCCATTCTATCAGTGACCGCCCTGCCACGCTCCGGCCTTTGCCTCCGCAACCACCAAGATAGACTGCCCTCACCTGCCCTCGCCGCTGGCTGTTGCCCCCCCCCCCCGACCCACCACCCACCCACCCGCCCATCCAACCCACCGCAGGCTGCGCGACGACCTGACCGCCTTCCCGCCCGACCACCTGGTGTGCGTGCCCCTGGTCCTGGACACGCTGCACTCGCGCGTGCGCCAGAAGCTGGCCACCGCCTCGGCCGCGCGCGCCGCCATCGCCACGGCGCTGCTGGCGGCCGGCGCGGCGTACGTGCGGGCGCGGCGCGTGGCGGAGGGGCTGAGCGTGCAGCACGCGCTGCCGGCCAAGGGCGCCGAGGCCGGGGGCATGGCGGCGTACGTGCGGCGCTGGGTGGACGTGGTGTCGGCGGCGCTGCTGTCGGCGGTGCTGGCGCCGCTGCAGGCGCTGGCGTCCAAGCTGGTCTACAGCAAGGTGCGACGGAGCGGGATTGCTTGTGTTCCTAGTCCTGTCATGTTGCTGTCAGGCTGCTGTCTGCTCTGTCCGCCTCTGGCCGTGGCTTTGGGGGGATCCTGCCGTGGGTCCGAGGTGCAGAGTCCACCCGTCATCGTGCCCTCCGCACCGCCTACATCTCCCTCGTCGCCCCCTGCAGATCCGCGAGGCCCTGGGCGTGCGCAAGACCGTCATCAGCGGCGGCGGCTCCCTGGCGGCGCACCTGGACGACTTCTTCGAGGCCATTGGGGTGCCCGTGCTCAACGGCTGGGGGCTCACGGAGACGTCCCCCGTGCTGGCGTGCCGCCGGTCCATCGTGCCGGGCCAGGTGCGGCGTTGATCCGGGTCTAGGAAGTACCCCTCGGAAACAACGTGCAGTGCATCGCGAGTACAAGGCGGTCGCCTTGGCGACCTGCAGAGCGGTTCACTTCGACACTCCATCGGACGACGACTGCAACCCACGGCAAGGGCCTAGTCGCTTCGACCCTTGGTCCATCAACAACGGCCACCCACCCCAACCCGTCCCCACCCCCACGGTCCCACCCCGCAGAACATCCGCGGCTCCGTGGGCATCCCGGTGCCGGGCACGCAGGTGCGCGTGGTGGACCCCGAGACCCTGGCGCCGCTGCCCGCGGGCCGCCAGGGCCTGGTGCTGGCCCGGGGCCCGGGCGTGATGCAGGGCTACTTCCGGGACCCAGAGGCCACCGCCAAGGTCTTCCGCGCCGGAGACGGCTGGTTCGACACGGGTGAGAGAGCCGTGAGCGCCGCCGCACGCATAGTTCTGCCGTACGTACGGATGCTGTGCGACTGCTGCCATACTGGAAGCTAGCTTGCGTACAATCCTCATTCGGAGGCATGCCCGTTAGCGACTGCAGTCCGTACTGACGCGCCCGTGGTGTGCGGCCCGCGTATCCGCAGGTGACCTGGGCTGGGTTGCGCCCTCGGGCGTGCCCCTCTCCCGCTGCGGCGGCCACCTGGTGCTGAGCGGCCGCGCCAAGGACACCATCGTGCTGTCGAGCGGCAAGAACGTGGAGCCGCAGCCCATCGAGGACGCCGTGGCGGCCAGCACCCTGATCAAGTATGTGGTGCTGCTGGGGCAGGTGAGGCGGGGGCAGGAGTAGGTGGCCGGGGAGGAGGCGGGGAGGAGGCGGGGAAGGCGAGAGGAGGGAGGGAGGCCGCAGCAGCGAGATCCATGAGCCGTGGTGGGCCTGGTAGCGGCATGCTTGCAGGGGAGCAGGCTCGGCAGAACAGGGGCGCCTGTCCCCGCCCTGTCCCTCGCCAAGCCATCGAACTCATCTCCCTCTCCTTGCCCCCCTTACCCCAACCCCAGGACAAGCGCGAGCTGGGGGCGTTGGTGTGGCCGGACGAGGACGCCCTGGCCGCCTCGCCCGAGCTGTCGGCGCTGTCGCCCCACGACCTGGAGGACCGCCTCACGGCCGAGGTCACCAGGCGAGTCGGTTTGGGTTTGGGCAAGTGGGTCGCTCGGATTCCGTCTGTGACCGACGAAGCAGGGCCCTGCTCGATGTGGGTTTGGATTGGCTCTGGGCCGGCCGCTTCCCTGCCCTCGCGCGCTCTAGTCACGCCGGCCGCGTCCCTCTCCACACGCAGGCTGAACGGCGCCCGGCCCGACTACCACCCCTTCGACCACGTGGCCCACATCGGCGTGGTGCGCACGCCCCTGTCGGTGGACGACGGCACGCTCACGCGCACCATGAAACCGCGCAGGTCGGTGTGGAGGAGGGCGGGGGCTTGCCGTATGTGGCGTTCAGCCGTGTTCTCAGTTGGCCCCGGCGCGCTGAACCCGTTTCAAGCACAGCGGCCCTCGTACCACCTCTGCCTGCGCTTCATTATGCCCTCCGCCCCACCCCGTTCCCCCAGGCCTGAGATCATGAAGGTGCATCGCGCCGTCGCGGACCACCTGCTGCACCGCCTGCGCGGCTGAGCGGCGCATGAAGGGCGGGGACAGAGCTGCGGGGCAGCTGACAGCTCGGGGGGCTGAGGCTGATGAAGGGCTGAGGACACAGATGATCAGGCGCGTAAGGCCGCCTACTCTGCACTTGGCGAGCCACAGACAGGCTAAGGTGGCAGGGCCAAAGCAGTTGCAGGTATTCTATTCTACGGGCTTGATTTTGCCCGGGGCCTCTCCATCATGCACGCACGCACGGGCGCTCAACCGGACACGTGGGTTGGCGTCCGACAGGCATATGCGTCAGCATCCTGGGGAAACAGGTGGAGGGCATTGCTCGGAAGGCCTATGCAGGCTGCTATCTGGCCTGCGGCAAGCCACGTTCGCAGATCGGTTTCGTTATTCGGTGTGTCGGATCGGGTCACGGGGTCGGATCGGGTGATACGGGTTTGGGCCGTGTGTCACGAATGGGGTTGCCCCTTAGGACATAAGAGTGGCGTGGCAGTCAGCCGTTTGACGGACGGTATCCAAGGAAGGAAGCACATTGCGAGTTACGGCCATCAGTGGGAGCGTGTGCGAGTGCGCTCAGCTCTGCTTGCGCGTGTACGTTATATTGTGGGAGTGCTGGCGCCAGGGGCCCGTGGCCACTGCCTTGCCCTTGTGCGCATGAGTTGCGTGGGCCTAATTTTTTGGACCTAAATCCAGGGGAAGTGAAGCGTCGTTTTGCGTGTTGGAGCAATGAGTATGCCTCGGCAGAAGCTCTTCTATGGGAGCGGATTGAGGAAGAAAGGAGCGCGGTGGAGAAGTGCATGGATCGGTGCCTTCACTGGATGTGGGGTGAGTTGTGGCGCGGATCCAAAGAGGCGCGCGTGTGAAGTGTATTCGAGTGCGAGGTCATTGGGGTAAGGGTCTATGTGGGTTATCGCTTGCCGTTATCCTCCTGTGTGATTTCGGAGGCCTGCCGTTGGAGCTGACCTAGTGCCAACACCCCTGGGCATCCAGTCTACCCCCCGTGCCTGATGCCATCGACTGGTAGTGGAGTTGCCCATGCCGTGTATTTGCTCTGTCAGGCAGACTAGCTGCCATGGACAGGCGATGGACGCTATCTTGATGCGGCATATGTGCCGTCGTTGTCCAAGTGCGAGTAGTGGCGATAGCGACGTTGTCAGTGTAACTCGATGGCAACCCCTGGCAGCCTGGTCCTCAGACCTCAGTAGACACTGTCCGCAAGGCCTGGCTGTGAGAGGTGACAAACCGGCTGGCAGCCTGGTTTCGGCGCTTCCGTTGCCGCCCTACATGCTTCTAGATGTCAGGCTTGACCCGGATGCGTGACGGAAGGGCTGCAGGGCCTTCAGGGCACCGGCGGATAGGATTGCGAATTCAAGAGCTTACAGACAACGATACAGTGGCCAACTCAGGGCCAACTTGACCCTCCACCACACCAGCGCACCCTCGCTCTCCCTCACCACCCTAGCCCCGAGCGAGCCTGCCTGCCCCATGCACCGATATATCGGCCACCCCAGCATCAGCCTTCCAAGGCGCATGCCTTATCCGACATGCTACAGTACAAACGCTTGTCCTCCCAGGATCCATCAGTGGGCGCTGCTGCAACCTCCACTGTCAACCCCATGTCCGGGCCGTCCGGCCCGCCTTGAGCACGCCCAGCCATCTGCAACTGTAGCCGCAGGCCCCTGGCCCCTCCTACCCCACGCAATGCGGCTCGGAGTACCGTCCTTGACTTTGGCCATGGCACCATCGAGCTCTCGCTCCTCGAGTTTTGAACGATCCAAGGTGCGCACCCAGGCCCGGGAAGCCAAGCCAGCATAGCCATAGAAGTCACGGTCCTGATGTCGAGGCCAGACCGCCCCAAGCTGCCCCTTTAGGCCTGGGGAGGTGAGCCGAGCAGCGGTCTACTGTGAACCCTACCTCCTGAAGTCTACGCAGCCCCCCTTCCGCTCCAGCATCCAGTCGTTGCTAGCCAGGGACCAGCCAGCAGCGTCCGTCCGGCTCCGTGCCTCGTCACGACACGGCTGGCGCTCCTCAAGTCCCCATAGGCGGCCGCTCGGCCTCTCCAGGGTCGGGCTCCTTGCCCGGATGCCAGGGTCCGGGCTCCACAAAGGGCGCGGGAAGCCCCGCGAAAGGGCGGATGTCGCTGCCCCTGGCGCGGCCCCTCACCGGGGCTTCAGAGCGCGGCCCCAGCCGAGCTCAAACGGCTGCTCAGGGCTGCTCCACCATACATCACGGCCTGCAGAGCCGCCTGAGCCGTGGCCCCTTCTGTCGTATCCCGCAGCTCCAGACGCCGCTGGCTCCACTCCATTCTGCGCCTCCGGCGCAACCTCCACCGCCTGCGGCCCTGCCCTCCTGGGCCTGTGTAAGCGTACCAGCAAGCTAACGCCGCATCTCGGCGCTGGGCACCCCCAGCTTCTGACCTCCAGCTCCCGCGCTGTTGCGGAGCCCGCAGGCTAGCGCAGCGGTCCGGCCCAGGGCCAGGTCTTCGTCGTCACCCGAACACCAGTTTGACTAGGATGACTAGGGCGTTTATGGGAACGAGAACTCCTGCGGGGGGTGACAGGGTGGGCCATCAGTAGTGCAGAGGCATGCAGAGGGTCGGTGGGGTGTGGAGACAGCGTTCTGCTAGGAGGAGGCTGGGCGCAGCAGCAGAGGGGGCTTGGGGGGTGAGCCAGTGCGCGAGCGCGCACCTCGGAAGTAATGGACGGCGTGTATCCCGCCTATGATGGACATTTTCAAGGAGTTCGACTCGCGCATTTGCGAGAAGCCGAAGCCGCCTGCGTTCAGGGCAGGGAAAGTTTGCCAAGGCGCGATCGATGGGCCCCGACCCTTGACGCATTTGCAGCTGCTTCTCACGCTTTTCTAGGAAACGGTCATTGTTTAGCACTGCGACGCCGTTGAACACCAGCAGAACTGCCTGCAGCGAGCAAACCAGTTGAAGTCAGCTCCCTGCACCCGCGAGGTTGGCCCAAGCGGCACATCTCACTTGCAACAACGTCCAGAGCGTCATCGCGCAGGTGCTAGAGCGGGACCCCCTTCCACCGCGCGACTGAAGAGGAGCGACTGTTGCGACTTCTCCCTAGGCGCGCTAGATTGAAGCTTGGATATGTGGCTTAGTGCGGGTACTCGGTAGTCGAATGAGAAGTGGGTTGTGGGGAGCAAGGGGGCGCCCTCACAACAACCCCGATGGTGCGGGGGCTGCCGGACGAAGGCACGGTATGGACGTATGCTGCGACCAGCAGCACATATTCCGCGTGAGCTCGAGCCAGCTCAACATTCAAGTACTAAAAGCAAGAACATGTGGTGCGCAGTGGTTGCGCTCCTCGCCCTGGGCACGCCCCAGGCCTGCCTCAAGGAAGGGGCATGGCCTCCTCCGTTCTGCCGGGACCTCGACTGCCCGCACTATGAGGTTGCCGAGTCCATCAGCGAGGAGCCCAGCGTGGAGCTGCGCTCGTATGACGAAGGTGGGGTCAGATGGCTCGCAGATGCCCCCGGACTTCCTCCGACCGCGACGTCTCGCTTGCTCGTCCTCGGCGCTAGGCCAGCATCCCGGGCCCTGGCAGCCAACACCAGCGCCGGGAGGCATGCATCTAGCCGGGGCTGCAAGGGCGGGGGCGTGGGGCGTGTCGGTTGGCCCAACCACCGCCACTACCACGACGTCCGGTGCACCGCGCTTGCTTGTTGCTGGAGAACCACAGTGCCTGGAACGCCCGCAACGCCATGTCCCCGGTGAGAGCCTTCAATAAATGCCGTGTGCCCATTGCCACAGGCGCATGGGTGTCGACCAAGATCAACGGCGTCAACTACGAGAAGGCCGTGCAGACCGGCTTCATGGTGAGGGGTAATGAGGAACAGGGACTTCATGGTGAGGGGGCGGCCACGATAGAGAACTTGTTGGCCCGAGCACTATTGGTCTTATGTGACGCTTCAGTACTCTGAGCACTGCGCCTAGCGTTCAGCAGAACCCACCAGCAGGGCATTCGCCACTCGGCCCACACGTGCGCAACCCACGCTGCCGTCCCTCTGCCGACCCTTCGCACCTCAGCTCTTGCCGCACCCCGCACCCCGCAGCGCCTGTTCGCCTACATCTCTGGCGCTAACGAGGAGATGAAGAAGATCCCCATGACCGCCCCCGTGCGAGTGGAGATGACGCCCGGGCAGGTGCGCTGAGGGGCCCTAGCAGGAGCACCTAGGCAGGGGCCCTAGCAGGAGCATGGAGAGGAAGGAAGTGGTCGGGACCATCAGGCGGGATACTCATGACGCCAAGGGTAGTGCCACTCGTGAGGGTGGTGTGCAGAGCAGTGAGGCATAAGGGGCAGGGAGGCAGTCGGAACCGCCTCATCGGCGACGGTGCTCGTACCTTGATGCCCCAAACGTTTCCTGTGGCTTCTCCCTTCAGGGCCCCTTCTGTGAGGACCACTACAAGGTAGGCGCTGGGGTTGGGGGGCATGGCCCAACAGTCTTGCAAGAAGGCTGGACACGTGATGAGGGCAGCACGGAACTTGAGGCTAGATGCGAGGACCAGCCATCTAGGCATGCTCAGGGCTTCCTTGTTTCGCCCGTTCGTCATGCCCTTGTGCACCAGGTCTCCTTCTACGTCCCGGTCGACATGCAGGTCCGCTGGTTTCGGGGTTGCGCATTTGGGGACAATCAGCAGGCTAGCACCATCTTGGGGACAAATGGAAGATGGCTCAACCTGTCTTACTCCAATTGCGCCCACGGCACCCACAAGTTAGGAGTCTTGACCCTGCAGCGGTTCTTCCCAACCCTCGTGCAGGACAACCCTCCGGCTCCCCTCAGTGAGGATGTGTACATCGACCCGGCGCCGGCAACCGACTATTACGTCATGTCGTACGGCGGGCGCACCAACGAGAAGTGAGTCATCCGGTCGGGGTCAGCCAACGCAGAGTGGGTGCTGCCTGCAAGGGTCCGCGGTCCTGGCCCCCAACCCAATGCAGGTGCGCATCAGTAGCAGGGCGGGCCTGCACCGCGCACGGCCCGCGCCCCTCCTTTCCTCCCTCCGCAATCCCTCTTCCCCACCTCCCCTTCTCTTGTATCAATCCCCCAGGCAGATCATTGACAAGGCCACGGAGCTCCTGCAGCTGCTGGACGGTGGGTCCTTGGGGGCTTCAGAGCTGAGCTGAGCGGGACCGAATCGCCTCGTCCCTCATCGCCTGGGTCATGGGTAGCGCACGGGTGCACGGTGCGGTGTGTGCCCAGTCATCTTGACACTGAGACCCAAGCGGTGGTCTCGCAGGCAAGGAAACCCCAGTCACAGTGCGGCTGCGAGCCGGTGCCCCCCGGGTTGAGCCGGCGAGGTTCAGTGGCCCTGACGCCGCTTGCCCTGACGCCCTCACCGGCTTCACCCCCACCCCCAGAGCGCGGCCTGTCGTACAACTTCGACAGCTTCTTCCATGCGGGGTACGACAGCCCCTTCCGTATCTTCAACAGGTGAGGGGCGACGTAAAGCTGAAGCTGGATGAGGCCCTGTTCGGAGGCTGCAGACTACGAGTCACAGGGAGCATGTGCTGCCGTTTAGGCCCAAGCCCCGACCACTTGCCACCGCCTCCGCCTTCCCCCCTCCTGCAGGCACAACGAGGTGTGGGTGGCGACCGGCGCTGCGCAGCAGTGAAGACGGTCGAAGGCCGCGGAGGTGGAGACGGGTTTGCTTGAGCAGCAGGGTTGCGGCTGAGCGGTTGGCTGCTTCTGGGTTGCTGTGTTGAGGTTGCAAAGAGGTGGCTAGTATGCAAACAGGGAGGTGACGGGGGTGGCCAGAGCAAGGGCCCGCGAGTTTGGAGAGGGGTGTGAGGGTGGCCCGAACGTGTGGCCCAGAACGCACGCCCGATCTGAGGGGCCGGATCGACCGACCGCGGCCCAAGGGTCAATATGCAAGCTGCGTTGCCTTTCCCCACTCAGTTTACTTCGCGTTCTTAGCGTTCAACCCTAGCCAACTGAAGCACGTTTCCCTTGACAGCATTTGTAAGCGCTATGCAGCCCGCTGCGCGAGCCCCGCTCCTGGCGCTGGCAGCTCTCGCACTTGCACTGCTGGCCGCGGCTCCGCAGGCGCAGGCGCAGCAGGCCGCCTGGCCTCCGTCCTTCTGCAGCGGCCTCGAATGCCCGCGCTTCCAGACGGCGCAGCAGCTGGCCGCAGCGGGCGGCGGCAGCGGCGCGGAGCTGCGGTCCTACGAGCCAGGCGAGTCGCGAGTGCGGGGGCGGCAGGAGCTGCGGCGCTCGGGGGACACCACAGGGGCGGTAGGCTGGAGCCGAGTGCACCTGAAAGGCGTCTGGACCGCGACCGTGCCTCTGCCACGGCCGACGAACCCTGGTCCCTGCCGCATGCTCCCCCCTTCCCCTGCGCCCGCAGCCGTGTGGGTGTCTACCCGCGTCAACGACACGGACTACGAGCGGGCCACCGGCACCGGGTTCCAGGTGGGTCGGGACAGGGGTAGCAAGGGGTGGGGGAGGGCGGGGGGCTTCGTCACGGAGGCAGAGCAAGGCGGAGCGACCCGACCCCACCAGTCGAGGCTGCTCCCTGCAATGCCTCTGTGCGTCACCGCCTTCACTACCGCCCGGCCCCCCCGGCTCCCCTGTCTCAATCCTCCCCCCCTCCCCCGCAGCGCCTGTTTGCCTACATCTCCGGCGCGAACGCCGAGAAGCGCAAGATCGCCATGACCGCCCCCGTGCGCGTGCAGCTGACGCCAGGGCAGGTGGGTAGGCAATGGGGGCGACCGGGCAGGGTACTCCTGGCAGGGAACACGGCCGGTCCAGGGGCGTGGAACGAACGCAGGGTCAGGGACGATGTGGGCATGGCGAGGCTGGACACGCTGACCTGCTCCGACCCCTGCTCCGGACCATGCAGGGTCCGTTCTGTGAGGACTACTACAAGGCGAGCGCGGACGGGCAGGGCGAGGCAGGGGGAGGGGGAGGGGATCGGGGAAGGGCTGGCCAGGGTTGGTGGCTCGATCCTGCTGCGTGTGGTCCCTGGTCCCCAAGACCTCGCCACCATTGCCACCTGTCTGTGACCCCTTGTCTCTGACCACACCTTGTGAACAACACCTCTCCAGGTCTCCTTCTACCTGCCTGACGACCTGCAGGTGGGCCAGGCCGGGCAGTGAGGCGTGACGTGTGCGGGCGCACCCGGACCCACCGGACCCGCCGCCGCCGGGCACGCCAAGCAGGCTGTGGACAGCGCTCTCTCTCTGCAAATACGGGTCTGGCCTCCTGTAAGTCAGCCGTCTTGGCTACTCCTTCACCTGCGCGGCTCCGCATCCCCGCAACCCGCGACCCGTGCAGAAGAACCCGCCTGCCCCCACCAGCAAGGACGTCTTCATTGACCCCGCCCCCGCCACCCAGCTGTACGTGCTGTCGTACGGCGGCCGCAGCAACCAGAAGTGAGTTTGCACGGCTGCAAGCGTTCGTGCCCGCGGCTTGAGACTTGGGCAGGCCACCTTGCGGCAAGATACTCGCAGACACTGGTAGACCCGTCCCTGAAACAAGTCCGCCCTTGCCTGCCCACAGGCAGGTCATTGACAAGGCCACGGAGTTGCTGAAGCTGCTGGAAGGTGAGGCAAGGCATGGGCGTGTCGTGTCGCACATAAGGCCACGGTGGGCCTGGTTGGGCCCGCCGGGAGGCTGGAAGGAAGAAAGGCATGGCTGTAAGACCCATGTTGGTGTGCTGAGGATGTAGACACGTCGGGGCGTGGAGACGGCCGTGCTCGAGGCCTTGCCCCGCTTGCCCTTTACGCCCTACCGGCCTCCCCCTTGCCCCCAGAGCGCGGCCTCTCTTACGACTACTCGCACTTCTACAGCGCTGGGTACGATAGCCCCTTCCGCATCCTCAACAGGTGAGTGGTGACGAGGGATACGAAGGGGTTGTGTGGCCCCCCAGATGCGCTGCGGCACTTGACCCTCCTCATACCCTACCTGTCGAGTGCAAGAGGGGCCTTTGTACCTGCGCTCCCCTCCTCTTGCGTGAACTCACGCCGTCCTCACCTTGCGTGCCATGCGCCAGGCACAACGAGGTGTGGGTGGCGGCTGCGCCCGCTAAGCGTTGAGGGCACTGGAGGGCGTTGCAGGACTGTTCAGGCAGATGCACGCTTGGAGCGGGGTGTGACGGAGAGAGTGTGCCCTATGTTTGCAACGAGTAAAGCAAAGGGCGGAAGTGTGCATTGAGGCTATTCGGGGAGGAGAGAGTCTTCGACGTGGCTGAGAATCCTGAGATTTAACCTGGCGGGCAGTGACGGGACGGACCTCAGAGGCCGCTTCTCAGCTCTCCTCCACAGAGGGGCGGGGGCAGGCCATGAGAGGCGCTGGGGCAACACTAGTTGCTACTACTTGCGTACGGTGTTGAGATTGTTCATTGCAACGTTGTGTGTTTAACGCGACACATTGTCCTGTAAGCTGGGACTCACCGTTCCCTTCTGGTGCCTGCCCCGAGTGCCCCGCGGCCGACGCTATGGCCGCTGACACCATCCTCAGCCTTCCTCAGCCTTGCCACCCCCTCCCTCGCACCCCCGCAAGCCTTCGTGCATCTTCCCCACATCACAAGGGCCCCATGCAGCTGTCCATGCTTGCAGTTGCTGGGTCGGCAAAGCCGCTCTTGCGTGGTGCGTGGCGACTCTTCCGCTGCCCGGCATGGAGCATAGCCGAATCTGCTTCCGCATGCATACTGCACTAGGCATGCTGAACTCTGCTCTGCCTCAACTTTACTCTCGTGAGCTTCCTTTGAAGGGCCAAAAGCACCCGTAATGCTGCACTCCCGACAGCTGCCCGCTTTCCGACCCTCCCAAACGACGATCATAAGTGTTTCAGGCAAAGCACTATAGGTTCTGCACTTAGCGACGCTTGCAAACCGTGTCGATTGATTGGCCTGCAATACCTCGCGTCACTGCTCGACAGTAGCCGACGCGAAGCTGAGGCGTTCCGTGGGAGGTGGCGCTGCTATGCAGGCGCAGCCGGGGCCGGTCCCGGACGACTTGCGGCCCGCCCCACCGCGGCCGCTGAACACCCTCTGGCTGAACTTTCCCGTGTACGTGAGCATCGTGTGCATCACGCTCGCGGCTTTCATAAAGACGAGCGTACACCAGGTGCCGGAGGCAAGTCCGGCGGGTCGGGCGGGAATGGGTAATGTTTGCGGCATGCCGAGAGTTCGGAGGGTTTTCAGCCTTCCTTCCAGTCCTGCTCGGCTTGACAAGGGCCCCCCATGGACCCGGGCATACGCTCGTCACCGCAATCAGACACTGGGGGCCCCAAGTGCAGCCCACGCCCTGGCATGCCGCCGCTGAGCACGGCTGTTGCCTAGCCAACGCGGCACCAGCGGGGGCCCCACCAACCCTCCACAACCCTTCAAACCCATTGTATCTCCGCCCCTTCACGCCCCTCGCATTCAAACCCTCGAGCACATCTAGATGTATCTGCATCTCCCGGTCCCACATGCAAAGACCCCGGGCCACCTCGTTCGCCTTCCGCCCTCCCGTGCCTAGTACTCACCCCACCACCACGCCATCCCTCTCCCCTCTCCCCCCCCCTCCCCAGGGCCATGTGGGCCTCTACTGGCGGGGCGGCAAGCTGCTGCAGCGGATCACACCCCCGGGCATCCACCTACGGATGCCCTTGATCGATTCGTACGAGGCCATCCAGGTCACCATGCAGGCACGTGTGCCACCCACCTGAGGGAGGGGGCGATGAGGAGGGGGAGAAGGGGGTGGTGCTGACGTGTGTAAAGGGCTGCCCCTGAGGATCTTGGGGAAACATTGGTGCAAGCTCGTGTGCGGGGCAGGAGGGGACGCAGGCGGGAGGGGATGGGGGTGTGGAGGAGGCGACCGCAGCAGCGGTGAGGTCTCTGGTGGCATCGTGTGATGCCGTCCAGGCTGACCCAGCTCCCGTACAGGCCTGGCAAAAAGGGGTGCGAACCCTGCGAATAACGTCGCTGAGGCGCAGCGCTGGGGCAGTGCGTTGCGTGGACAGGGGCTAAACACGAACGAAAGCCGAGGTCAGTGCGGTGCGTTGGGCATCTGCATCACCTCCCTTACCCCCATCCCCTCCTGCCCACAGACGGACAAGGTGATGGGTATCCTGTGTGGCACCAAGGGAGGCGTCACCATCACGTTTGACAAGATAGAGGTACGACGATGGGCATCTGGCAGGCGCAGGGGCGCACGGGCGATGCAGGGCACGGGGTTACGGTCGTGCTGCATCGAGAGGTGGACTTTGTCCATCGGTGCCCCTCGCCGCTACGGCCTTCGTGGCCGCAGGTAGTCAACCGGCTAAAGCGGGATCACGTGTACGAGACGATACGGGAGTACGGCGTGCACTACGATCGCACGTGGATCTACGACAAGGTACGGCGTGGGAGGGGTCGGACCCGCTCTCGGGGACTTGATCACTGCGCCCGTCGGCGATGGTTTGCAGGGGCTCCGGCTTACCCAGTTGTTTCACTTCATGGCTTGCCCTCATGCCGCCCTCATGCTCCCGCTTTGGTCGCCGCACGTGCGATGACGTAGATTCATCATGAAATAAACCAGTTCTGCTCTTCACATACACTTGAAGAGGTACGGCACGGATGGGGACGGGTTTGATGCGGGTATTTGGGGTCAAACGTTGGAGCAGCCTTGCCAGCCAGCCACTTGCTGCTCCGTTGGTCCCGCCACCATCCCGGCAGTCCAGTGGACTAAGTCTGCCAGTCTGCCTAGCCCGCCCCGTTCCACGATCCGTTCTCAAACCGATGTATGGCCCCGGCTCTCCCCACCCCCTCGGGTCCTACAGGTCTACATCAGCAAGTTTGACCAGGTGCGTGAGGGAGGGGGCCAGGCATGTGCAGCTGCACGTGTCGTGCTGATGCCGTACACGTTGCCGTACACGCAGGTGGACGAGCAGATCAAGGACGCGCTGCAGGCGGACTGCAACCGCTACGCCCCGGGCATCGAGATCATCGCGGTGGGTACGGGTGCTGCTCATACCGTACACACGTGTTGAGGGGCCGCTCGCGTACCTGAGGAGGGCGGGCGGACGCTAAGGAGGCCGGGACCCTGCTGCCCTACCCTCGTCCGGCTCGGGTGGGCCTAATCAGGCGCCCGATAGCAAAGGTTGCCTGCCCTCCGCCGCCCCCAGGTGCGGGTCACCAAGCCCTCCATCCCCGAGACGGTCTCCGCCAACTACGTGGCAATGGAGGTGCGTGTGCTGGTGTGGGTGGGTGGGTATGGGGGCGCGTGAGGCGGTGCTCGTGACCATAGGCGTCCAGGCACATGCCCGTGTTGGGGTGTACGGCAGGGTGTACGGCAGGATCAGCAGGCTTGCGCACGCGATGAGTGCAGCAGCAAGGCGGGTGCAGCAGTCAAAACAGCCGAGAGGCGGAGGTGGCGGTTAGTCGGTAAGCGGCTAGGGTTAGGCTGCTCCCGTACTGCGCTGACAGCAGGTTTCCCGGCCTCATGTGAGCTCGCCCTCCCCCTCCTCCCCACCCCTTTGGCTCTGGACCTCGGTGCGCATCGGGCTCGCTGGCCGCCGCTGATAACTCCAAGACGCTCAGTTCCATGCCCTCCTCCCCTCCCCTCCCCCTCCCCCCCCCAGGTGGAGCGCACCAAGGCGCTGGTGGCCATGGAGCGGCAGCGGGTGATGGAGCGGGAGGCGGAGGCGGAGCGGATAAAGGCGGTGGCGCAGGTGGGGGTGGGGGCTCGGGGGCGCGGGGGTGGGGGATGGCGACATGCGTCGGCAAGCCAACCTGGGGAGCAGAGGGGGCTGCGAGCCGCACCTGCCGGCGGCGGAGGCAGACGCTGCCCGGAGCCCCGCCTGAGCTTTCCTGTCGCTCTCCTCACCGCTCCAACACATGTTGTCGTCTTCTCCCCCTCCCCCTCTCTCCGCACCCCCCTGAACAACGCCAGGCCCAGTGCGCCGCGGAGACCAGCGCCATCCTCCGGGATGGCACTTGAGCTTCAACCTGCAATGCCCCACTCTTCTCCCCCTTCCCCTTTCTGTGCACGCCTCCCTGCCCCCCAGGCCCAGCGCGCCGCCGAGACCAGCGCCATCCTCATGCAGCAGCTGCTGGCGGAGAAGGAGGCGGCGCGGCGGCAGGCAGACATAGAGACGGCCATGTTCGTCAGCCGCCAGAAGGCGCTGGCGGACGTGGAGCGGTACAGGTACGTTGTCGTACAGTGTCGTACGGGGCCGTATGGGAGGGGGACAGGGTGGTGTGGTGAAGTGGGTGCCGCGCGGCGTTGGGGGAGAGCGGGTGGCGCGGCGCGGTTGGGCGGGGCTGGGGAGGGCTCCCATGGGGTATTTGTTGTGAGCGAGTGAGGATCCGCATTGAGGGCTTCCAGGGGCGCGGCGACGGTGACACCGGCGGGTCCCGCAACGCCGGCATAGGAAGGGGGCACGTGTGGTGATGCGAGTAGCGGGACGCAATGGTTACAGCAGGAACTACCTCGAGAAGGGGAGGGGTTGAGCGAGAGCGCCACTTACTGGGTGTGTCACCTGCACATTGAAAGGCGCGATGCGGGTGGGCAGGCTGGGGAGGCCTCCCAAGCACAGGAGCACGGGGCTCTGGGGTGGCGCGGGCGGGGCGACGTTGACGACAGCAGGTCCCGCAGCGGCTGTCTGGCCGACCTGGGGCCACTCCCGCCCCTCTCTGCCCTCTGTGACCCTTCTTGCCCCCACAGGCTGGAGCAGGAGGCCCCCGGGTGGCGCGCCAAGCTGACGCCCGAGTTCCTCGAGTATGCCTTCATCCAGGTGCGGCCAGGCTGGCCTGGTGGGATGTGGTAGTGCCTTGTGTAATCTGTGGTCTGTGAGAGATTCCCATGCGTTGGGGCCTCGGATATGCTACATGCAGGTGCGGCTGAGCACCTCCACAGCAGTTGCGCCGTGAAAGCTGTGGTCAATCAGGAGGTCCCATGCACCCTCGCCCTCCCTCCACAGGAAGTCTCCGACAACACCAGCCCCCTTAGGTCCCATGCCATGACCCCTCTTTCAAGACACTCATCATGCACCCCTCGCCCTCCCCTCCCTCCACAGGCCGTCGCCAACAACACCAAGCTCTACTTCGGCGACCGCCTGCCCTCTCTGGTGCTGGAGCAGCGGGCGGCGCTGCGGGGGGCGTACGCGGGCTTCGGGGGCGCGGCGCTGGGGGCGGCGGCGGTGCTGGAGCACACGGGGCTGGGGGAAGCGGGCGGAGCCGGCGGGGAAGGCGGAGAGGGCGGAGCAGGAGGGAGAGGCGGGGAAGCGGGAGGCGGGGAGGTGGGGGAAGGGAAGGGGGACGTGCCGGCCGCGGCGGCGCAGCAGGGGCAGTGTGGGGTGGAAGCAGGGGGCGAGCAGGGGCAGGGGCGGTGCGGCGGCGGCGGGGCATGACCGTGGGCGGCCTCCGGCATGTGGCGACGGCTGCCGCATGCTGCAGTGTCGTGGACATGCGAACCCGACGGAGTTCACTGGCATGCGTTCCGGTTGCCAGGCGGCACTGCCATTGAAGGCATGGGCAGATAGTAAATTGGCGACGAGATGGGGGTCACCAGCAGTGGTCCAGTGTAAAGGCCTGTGTGAGGCCCGTGTGTTGTCCCGTGTAGAGCCCTTGTCCGGGTTGGTCGGCAGCTCGGCACAGCTGAAAGGGATCAGATATCCGTTGCAGGTGCGGTTAGCGGGTAGAGGGCATAGCTTCATGAAGCGGGGATGGCCGGGATGCTGCTGAGCTCGGTTATGCTACAGCTGCTGGCCCCCGGCGGGGGTTCTGTGCTCGCAGGGGCCGTGCAGCGTAGTCCGGACGATGATGAAGGGGGATGCAGCTGAGCGCGCTGTCGCAACGCGAGAGAAGAAGGCAGGGTGCCAGCAATCCCCGGCGGGGGGGATGGGCGAGGGTTCCAGGTTCCACCCCGTATCGGTGCAGGTACGCACCAAGTAGGCAAGTCGACTTAGAGCTACAGCAGGATGGAGGCTTAGCCCCTTGCAGTCACGCGCAAAGCTCTGGAGAGACAACGGGGTTGGACGGGGTTGCCGAAGGTGTCGTGGATGCCGTGCCGAGGAGGCACGCCGTGCCGTGTGAGTCTGCAAAGTTGCGGTATGCTTTCGCGTTGTCGTAGACCAACATCACAACACAACGATGAAGGTCCTGTAGCCTGATTTCGCCACGTTGACCAACACAACAGCATGCCGCCGCGCAGAGCTCCGGCCCGAGCGGCGGCAGCTCGCGTCCGCACTCCCGAGGAACGAGCTCTGGATACGCTGAAGTCCATGAGCCGGCAGGCGCTTATAAGCTCGCAAACGGCCGGGATGCATGCGCTTGGTCGCCTACGGAAGTCAACGCAGCCTGCGAGGCGCTCGCCACGCTTGCTCTGAGCGTGCTTGAAGCAGTCGGCGATGAGGGCCTGACCGGTCTGGTCATCATGCTGGGGCTCGCGCTGCGGCGTGCCGCGCCCGGAGCCCCCGGCATCAGCGATGCCCAGCGCACGGCCTACGCCTCCCTCCACTCCAAGCTGGCGGACGCTCTGCTTGATATCAAAGTCGCCGTCAACAACAACAAGCTCAGCCCTGGCACAGCCCTGGAGCTCTGCACGGCCCTGGTCAAGACCCACACGCTCCGCGCCTTCTGCCCCCTGCTGGCCGCTGCGTCCTCCGCCCTGCTGCCCCCGCCGGGCCAGCCTCAGCCCCGGGCCCCGCGCCGCCTGGTGCAATCCGCATTCAGCCTTCTTCAGGCAGCGGTCAACACCAACTGCCTAATCGTGGACATTGTCGAGCATTATGCCAGGTCAAAGTCTCGCCTGTCCCTGCTCTCCACGCTGGCGACGGAGCTGGCTGAGAGCGGGCTGCTGGAGCACTGGTCTCGGCTGGCGCTGGCGTTGGGGGGATGCGAGGGGGTCGACGAAGGAGCGGCGAAGGCGGCGGCGCAGATGGGCTTCATCCTCAGGACCGCGCTTCAAGACAAGTGGGAGCACAGCACAAGGGCTGGCTCGGAGAAGTCGGATGGCGCTGTATGTGACGAGGTCTCCTGGTCCCATCTGCTTTTGTCCGGCTCGTGTCCCTCTCTGGTGTACCTACTCTCCTCGCACCTGGTGGCCTTTGTTGCGGAGGTGGACGGAGGCCCCACCTACGGCCTGCCCACGGCCCCGGAGTAGGCCAAGGCCCGGCCGCCCATACCCTTAATCGACACGGCCAAGCAAAAGCTGCGGCCGGGGCAACCCGTCGACATTCGCCTCGCTGGGCTTGCTCTGGACTCGTGGATAGGCTGTATGTACACTGTGGTGGAACCGACTGAGGGTACCCATGCAGCTGCATCGGCAGTTCGTGTCCACGGGGATGCGGATGCAGCCCTCTCCAACCAGGCAATTGTCAGGCGCGTGTGCCTATTCCGCTTGCGGGAGGCGAGGAAGCTTATGACAGTTATGAGGCAGCAGGTAGCAACAGAGCCCGAGCCGGCTGTGGAGGGTGGGTTGTCCAGCCTCTACTTTGAGGAGCAGGAGTGCGCAAAGGTGCTTGCAGCCCTGCGGCGGCGGGAGCCGTTTGCTGACGTGGCCGCCGCCTACCAGCTGGGCATGCGCCTGGCGCGGGCGGCGGCCCTCTCGCTGCAGGGCTGCCCGGGCCTCACCGCTGCTTCCTGTGGGGCGTCGGGCGAGGGCGCGTGGGAGGCGCTGGTGGCAGCGCACGACCCCTCCGGCTGGCAGGACCCGGCCTCGCCGCCCCTGCCGCCGCCGGGCTCGGTGGCCGGTGGGCGAGTTCCCCAGGATCATGTTGGTACACTGGCAGTTGGTGCATTACTCTTAGCACGCGAGGCTCTTGACAATGCCATAGACGTGCAAGACGGAAACGCCCCGCATGCCGTACTGCCGTGGCTGACACGTCAGCTGGGCGGCTGGTGGAAGGCCGCTGTGGCGTGGGCGGGGTTGCACCGGCGACAGGGGGGACGGCCAGGGCCATATCTTGGCTTGGGGCAGACCGCCAAGCTCATTAGCATCCGGCGCCCCGTCTTCGACCACATTCTGTTGCCTGGTAAGTAGGGTTGTGCCTGGGCTAGAAAGAGGGCGAATTAGGGCTGAGTATAGGGATATGTTAGGTAGAACTCGATAGAAAGGATTCCCGTTATGTGGTTAGGCGCAACATTATTGGTGAGCTTGGTGACGAACGCAAAACAAATCTTGGCGTATCTTTGACTCGCAAGCATAGCTTGCAGCCGTCAGTAACACTTCAGGGCAGGGAGGCTACAGTGCGAGACCATGCGAGCCTGACTCGCTTCACGCCTCCTTCCCCTACAACTGCGCAGGAGGCACGCCTACCCTGCCCACAGGAGCGGTCGCAGCGGCCAGAGCGGGGCAGCTGCGGGCCTTCGAGGGCCTGATCCGTCACCCGGATGCGCTCAGGTGGGACCGGCATCGGCACTCATTGTCTGTCCGGCCCAGCTGCCATTTGCGCTTGGGCTTATCAGGCAGCGATGCCATTCTCTGGCCACAGGTTTATGCCCCGGCAAGGCCTGCTGCCGGTGGCCACCTGGACGGACCTGCTGACCCACTCCCAGGCCGCTGACGTGGCGTCCCTGGCGGGCACCGTCGCCAAGCTCCTGCGCCGCCGCCCCTCCCCGGAAGAGGGCCTGGGCGGTGTGACGGCGCTCGCTCGCCGCTTCGGGCTGATGGCGGGGAGAGACGCACCCGCCGAGGGCTTGCAGCGCCGGCACGTGGCGGTGCAAGCCGCCGCTGGCGGGGTAGGAGCGATCCCGGCTGTGGGGTCAGCAGCTGCCAGCGGCGACGGCAGCGGTGCGCGCCCCGACCTGCCCCTCTCCGCGGCCTGCATCGCCCTCCAGCTGCTGCCCGAGGCCGCCCGTGTGGGCCGGGCCCTGGCGGAGGCCGTGCTCCCGCGCCTGTCCGCCCCCGCCCCTCCCCCGGAGCTCCGGCCCCTGGAGGACCTGGTGGCCCTGCTGCTCGACTGGATGCCGCCGCTCGTGCTGGCGGCCAGGACCCTGGAGCTTTCGAAGGCGACGGGAGAGGGCGCGAGGCCGAGAGCAGGAGCAGAGTCGAGAGAGGTGGCAGCGGCAGCAACCCCGGCCCAGGCGGCGCCCGCGGCGGGCGCTTGGGACAAGCTCCTGTGGAGGCAGCTGGACCCGGCATGGGCCCTGGCGGCGGCTCTGCGGCTGGTCCCCACCTGCAGTGGGCTTCGCAGCCCCCTGACGCACGCCCTTTGGGCGCTGGCCGTACGACAGCCTGAGGGGCTGTGCATGATGCTCAAGGACTCTTAGATAGATGAAAGCGCCGAGGCCTCCATGCAACAGATTAGCGAGATCCTCAGGCAAACAACAGGCTGCCCTTGGGAGCTCGAGCGGCCCGAGACCGGGCCAGGCGCGTGCACGCTCCTGGGCCCCAGCATCCGCCTGCTCCGAGAGGCGCTCGGCCCGGGCGGTGCGTGCGAGGAGCCACAGCTCCTGACTCAGCTCGAGGCCCTCTCTGCGTGCTCCCGTCTGTCCGAGGCAGCTGATCTGGGTCGGGGGCTTGGCGCGTCGCCGGGCCCGGCCCAGCTGTATGCGGGCGCGACGGCGGTCCTGGCGTCTCCCGCCGAGGCGCGGCGGGCGCTCCCCGGCTGCTCCAACCCCGCCTGCACCAACCTGGCGGGTCCCGCCGAGGCGGCGCTGAGGCTGCGGCACTGCGGGGGCTGCGGGGGCGCGGCGAGGTACTGCTGTGAGGGGTGCCGGCAGGCGCACTGGGCGGCGGGGCACGCGGAGGAGTGCGGGGCGGCGGCGGGGTCGAGCCAGGCTGGCGGGCAGGGTGGCTGAGCGTTGTAGCACGCGTAAGCGTGTGGGCGTAAGCGTGTAGGACTGAAGTCTCGCGCCCTCCACGGTCCGCTGGTTTGCGGCCTCGGATAAGGCCGGCGTGTGGCAAGGCGCGAATTTGTCTCGGACATGCGAAGTCGACAGAAAGCTTGCCACCGCGGTGATGGGTTGCGGTTACAGCCGCGGGGAAGCCTTCATAGCTTGGGTGTCATTCGTGCACCAGTCGCCTGCTGCTGCCCACTTTCACATTTTGCCCGATTATCAGGCGCCCGGTCAGAAAGATAGGCCATGGCTTAGGCTAGCCAGGGGTACTAAGTCTTGGCGCGCTGCTGAATCAAGGTCCGCCTATGTGGTGGGACCGTGCCTTTGGTAGCTGCCCTCTGCTCTAATATGCGCACTGATTTCAGGCGGCGGGGACCGGCGGGGCTGTCAAGGGTGTGTTGTGCCGAGAAGGCACGCCGTGTCGTGGGCGGAGTATGCAAGTTTGCGGTTTCCTTCGTGTTGTCACAGCTAATCAGCACAGCAGGAAGATGAAGGTCTCATAGCTTAGGGGGTTCCAGGTTCCACCCCGTATCGGTGCAGGTACGCACCAAGTAGGCAAGTCGGCTTAGAGCTACAGCAGGATGGAGGCTTAGCCCCTTGCAGTCACGCGCAAAGCTCTGGAGAGACAACGGGGACGGGCGGGGTTGCCGAGGGTGTCGTGGATGCCGTGCCGTGTGAGTCCAGGGTGAGTCTGCAAACTTGCGATATGCTTTCGCGTTGTCGTAGCTCAACATCACAACACAACGATGAAGGTCCTGTAGCCTGATTTCGCCACGTTGACCAACACAACAGCATGCCGCCGCGCAGAGCTCCAGCCCGAGTGGCCGCAGCTCGGGCCCGCACTCCCGAGGAGCGCGCTCTAGATACGCTGAAGTCCATGGGCCGGCAGGCGCTCAAGCTCACAAACGGGCGGGATGCATGCGCTTGGTCGCCCACGGAAATCAACGCAGCCTGCGAGGCGCTCGACACGCTTGCACCAACAGCGCTTGAAGCGGTCGGCGATGAGGGCCTGACCGGTCTGGTCATCATGCTGGGGCTCGCGCTGCGGCGTGCCGCTCCTGGCGCCCCCGGCATCAGCGATGCCCAGCGCACGGCCTACGCAATGCTTCATATCGAGCTGGTGGGCATCATGGTGGACACTGATAGGGCAGTGACTGAGCACAAGCTCAGCCCTGGCACAGCCCTGGAGCTCTGCTCCCTCCACTCCAAGCTGGCGGACGCTCTGCTTGATATCAAAGTCGCCGTCAACAACAACAAGCTCAGCCCTGGCAGTGCCCTGGAGCTCTACACGGCCCTGGTCAAGACCCACACGCTCCGCGCCTTCTGCCCCCTGCTGGCCGCTGCGTCCTCCGCCCTGCTGCCCCCGCCGGGCCAGCCTCAGCCCCGGGCCCCGCGCCGCTTGGTGCAGTCCTCCATCGTCCTTCTTGAAGCAGCAGGGTTGATTCTCGGTCTGTTGATGCAAACTCTGAAGCGCTACGCCCAGCAGCCGGATGCGCTCGAGCCCCTGCTCTCCCTGCTGGAGACGGAGCTGGCTGAGAGCGGGCTGCTGGAGCACTGGTCTCGGCTGGCGCTGGCGCTGGGAGGATGCGAGGGTGCCGAGGAGCGAGCGGCGAGGGCGGCGGTGGAGATGGGCTGCGACCTGTACATCGTGCTCAGGACCAGGACGGAGCACGACAAGAATAATACTTGCGCGCGAGGAGGTTGGGACTCCTGGTCCGGGCTGCTCCTGTCCGGCTCGAGCCCCTCTCTGGTGTACCTGCTCTCCTCGCACCTGGTGGCCCTCGCCGCGGAGCTGGACGGAGGCCCCACCTACGACCTGCCCGCGGCACCGGAGGTGGGAGCGGCGGCCGGGCCCTCGAGCAGCGCACCGGCCCCGGCGCCCAGAGCCTGGCTGCCCCTGCCCCTACTCGACATGGCCCAGCAACGGCTGCGGCCCGGGCAGCCCGTCGATGTGCGCCTCGCTGGGACGGCTCTGGACCTTTGGCTACGCTGCTTGCAGAGTGTGAGACTTGTCATCAAAGGCTCATCGGCAGTGCCAGGGCCAGAGGGCGCGGCCCTGTCGAACCAGGGGCTCGTCAGGCGCATGTGCGCCCTGCGCTTGCGGGAAGTGAGGACTTGGATGGAACAGGAGTCAGCGCAGCAGGTGGCAGCAGAGCCTGAGCCAGCGGCGGGAGCGGCCTCGTCGGGGCTCCATTTGGAGGAGCAGGAGTGCGCCAAGGTGCTCGCAGCGCTGCGGCGGCGGGAGCCGTTTGCTGACGTGGCCGCCGCCTACCAGCTGGGCATGCGCCTGGCGCGGGCGGCGGCCCTCTCGCTGCAGGGCTGCCCGGGCCTCACCGCTGCTTCCTGTGGGGCGTCGGGCGAGGGCGCGTGGGAGGCGCTGGTGGCGGCGCACGACCCCTCCGGCTGGCAGGACCCGGCCTCGCCACCACTGCCGCCACCGGGCTCCGGGGCAGCAGGGCGGTCCTTCCAGATTCTCGCTGGTACAATGTTTGCAGTTCATGGGTTGTTCGTGGCACGCGAGGCCCTTGCAACGGCTCATGCCCATGCCCATGCCGTACTGCCGTGGCTGCCACGTCAGCTTGGCGGCTGGTGGAGGGCTGCCGTGGCGTGGGCAGAACTGTCATGCATAAAAAAATGCAGCGGGAGAGCTAGTCCCCGTCCTGGACCTGGCATCAGCCGCCCACCTCCTCAAGGTGCAGCGCCCTTCCTACCGGGACAACCACGGTGAGCCGTTTGTCCTCGTCTGAAGTACAAACGGAGGAAGAACTGACGGAGTGGGCCTCACTCTCTGCGCGCCTCCTCTGTCACCGTGTACACAGGAGGCCCCTCGACAGATGTCCTCGCAGCGGCCAGAGCGGGGCACCTTCGGGCCTTGGAGGGCCTCTTCCGCCGTCCGGATGCACTCAGGTGGGCCCAGCGCCGGCCGGTGCCGCCTAGCTGCCGCTTCTGTCCGCTCCCTCTGGACTGGCTTTGCACTGTGAAATGTAGAACAGGGGAAGACGCAGCCCTACGTCTCCTGCCCACAGGTCCACGCCCCGGCAAGGTCTGCTGCTGGATGCCACCTGGACGGACCTGCTGACCCACTCCCGGGCCGCTGACGTGGCGTCCCTGGCGCGCACGGTCGCCAAGCTCCTGCGCCGCCACCCCTCCCCGGAAGAGGGCCTGGGCGGTGTGACGGCGCTCGCTCGCCGCTTCGGGCTGATGGCGGGGAGAGACGCACCCGCCGAGGGCTTGCAGCGCCGGCACGTGGCGGTGCAAGCCGCCGCTGGCGGGGTAGGAGCGATCCCGGCTGTGGGGTCAGCAGCTGCCAGCGGCGACGGCAGCGGTGCGCGCCCCGACCTGCCCCTCTCCGCGGCCTGCATCGCCCTCCAGCTGCTGCCCGAGGCCGCCCGTGTGGGCCGGGCCCTGGCGGAGGCCGTGCTCCCGCGCGTGTCCGCCCCCGCCCCTCCCCCGGAGCTCCGGCCCCTGGAGGACCTGGTGGCCCTGCTGCTCGACTGGATGCCGCCGCTCGTGATGGCGGCCAGGCCCCGGGAGGGGGCAGGCGGGGGCGGGGGCGAGGGGCCGAGAGGAGGAGCAGAGTCGGGAGCGGCGGAAGCGGCAGCATCCCCGTCCCAGGCGGCGCCCGCGGCGGGCGCTTGGGACAAGCTCCTGTGGAGGCAGCTGGACCCGGCATGGGCCCTGGCGGCGGCTCTGCGGCTGGTCCCCACCTGCAGTGGGCTTCGTAGCCCCCTGACGCACGCCCTCTGGGCGCTGGCCGTACGACAGCCTGAGGAACTGTGCATGATGCTCAAGGACTCTTAGATAGATGAAAGCGCCGAGGCCTCCATGCAACAGATTAGCGAGATCCTCAGGCAAACAACAGGCTGCCCTTGGGAGCTCGAGCGGCCCGAGACCGGGCCAGGCGCGCGCACGCTCCTGGGCCCCAGCATCCGCCTGCTCCGAGAGGCGCTCGGCCCGGGCGGTGCGTGCGAGGAGCCACAGCTCCTGACTCAGCTCGAGGCCCTCTCTGCGTGCTCCGGGCTGTCCGAGGCGGCTGATCTGGGTCGGGGGCTTGGCGCGTCGCCGGGCCCGGCCCGGCTGTATGCGGGCGCGACGGCGGTCCTGGCGTCTCCCGCCGAGGCGCGGCGGGCGCTCCCCGGCTGCTCCAACCCCGCCTGCACCAACCTGGCGGGGCCCAGCGAGGCGGCGCTGTCGGTACAGCGCTGCGGCGGGGGCTGCGGGGGCGCGGCGAGGTACTGCTGTGAGGGGTGCCGGGAGGCGCACTGGGCGGCGGGGCACGCGGAGGAGTGCGGGGCGGCGGGGGGGTCGAGCCCGGCTGGGGTGCAGGGTGGCTGAGCGTTGGTGCACGCGTAAGCGTGGAGCGCTGAAGCCTTGAGCACACAGGCTCGTCAGGAGGAATGCAAAAGGTACGGACGTTATTGCGCGGAGGCATTTTGGCATTATGGTCGGCTTTTGCACCGATATTCTGTACCGATGTTAAGGTGCTGTGTGATCAAAGGATAGCCAGGTGGCCGTGTGCTGAAGCCTTGCAACCAACAGCAGCGCTGAAGCAGTCTTGGATGGAGTCGCTCTCCGTGATGGCGAGGCCACGGGCCACGCGGAGGAGTGCGGATCGGCGGCAGGGTCGGCGGCATGTTTGGGTGGGCAGGCTGGACGCCTCGGGGTACCTCACTGGGATTGGAGAACTGGGATTGGGGTTGCAATGTGTGCCCATGATGCGGCCCGCCGCTGCTGTCATCCACTGCGCTGGGCTGGGAGATGACACGGGGGCGACTACACTTGGAAGCAGTTTGTGCCGGACATGCAAAATCATTGATGTCGAAGGGTTCAGGGCACCGTGGGCCCAGGGGCTTGTGTTGACTGGATTGGTCCCTGATCGGCGCATGCTAGTTGGCTTGCCCCAGTTACCCCCGGAGGGGGTAAACGGGGCTACGCCATTGCGATCACGTCTCAGTGGACGCTCTTCTCACTCTTCCGCTTTTGGATAGTAGGGTATCTGAGTTAGGAGTCAGACATGCAGTTGGGTGGCGGGACCGAGCACTCGCTCACGAACGCATGTGTTAGCTATCGCTTGTCTCCGCGACGACTCGCGCCCTCTCGGACGCGAGGGTGTACTCGAGGTGTGATCCCGCGGGGCCGTGACACGGTCTCACGCCCTGGGCTCGCGCGCTCATGTGATAAGGCGTTTGACTAGCCATCTAATATGTATGTACATGCACACCTGAGCTAGCGGTGCTGCGGGGAAGCGGGATGGTGCACACCGATGTTCGTCAAACGTTGCCCTCTCAAGCCCGAACCGACCGTGATGTCGCGATCAAAACCTAGGCAACTGAGACCTGTAGGGAAAGCGGTAGTCGCACACTAGTCGTAGGTCGGTGTGGAAATGTGTTTCACCCCCACGACCATCCTCGGCCCCCTGCCGGACCGGCCCACCCAAAGCTTCGCGCAGAGCGACCCATACGTCCCGTCACCCTTCAAGAAGAAAGGGGCAAGCCTTGACTGCAGCGCAGCTCAGTGGTTTCCTGCTGTGCTTGCGGTCGCGTAGTTCCGTAAGGGGTACCAGGTGTGTTGTGGCGGTGTCAAGCAAGGATGTGCTCAAGAGGGGCGACGGCTGAGGGAAGATGGAGGGATGTGGCAGCTGGCTGGTGCAGCTCATGTTGGGGGGAGCAGAGGTGAGGCAGTGGGAGCCACGTCTTATCGTTAAGCTGCTATGGAACCTGACGAAGGTGACAGGCTCAGCAGTGCAGTGCGGTCAAGACTACGGCTAGCTAGTATGGCTGCTGCTGGAGCACTTGGCCTGTAGCTACCGGTTGACGTGAACGTTGCCGTTGCCGTGAGTCTGATCGCACGTCAGTCACATGTCAGTGCCTTCACGATTACAGTCTTGCAGCATGTCAACTGTCAACCTCCAACCGTCGTTGAGACGCCACCCGTTCCCACGCACTCGCCGCATCCGTCAGAGACGCCGCCTCGCCCTCTTCAACCCCTCTCTGCAAGGCCCCTTCCTTCAGAGGGATCCACGGCAACTCCCCAGACCCCCAGGTCCTCCTTTACCCCAGGTACCCGCACAATGGTCGCCAAACCTACCAAGGCCTAGGCCTATGCAACCAACGGTCGCGCCATGCTGCGCCTGCCAAGATTTCGAGCTCAGTAGGCAACATGCAAGCAAGCCTCGACCGGCCGCCAGCGCAAACTCCTCCGCCCTTGCGCCGCGTTCACTTAGGAGCGGGGCCCCCGCTCGCCCAACCGGCAGTGGCCCAACCGTCAACCATGCAGCGTCAGCAGCAATCGGCATGCTTGGCCCCCGCTTCGAGCGAATGAGGTCAAGTCCCAAAAGGCCTGAAGTGTGTCAGCGGCCCAAGGCCATGCGTCACAGAGCATGCATGCATCGGGTGACCCCACACCATCACCTCCACCGCCTCCGCCGCCTGCCCTCCCCTCCTACGCCCTCGCACTCAACAGCAAGCCACCGCCGACCGGCTCGACTCGCGGAACTGCGCGTAACCCTTAAGCCCTAAGCCCACTCCAGCTCCATCCGTCGGGGCTCTGTCCGAAGGCCCTCAACACGCGACCAGCCTTAGACCAGGATTGCGGCCCTTCCTTCCCCTCAGCCCCTCCCAAGCCCCTCGTTCCCCGCTCCGTTCTCCGCTCCTTTCACCACTGAACCATTGGCCGCAACCCCTTGTACTTACTCCCGTACCCATCGCCTCCTCCACGCTTCGCGCCTGCACCCACGCCCACGCCCACGCCCATCGCCGCCCTCTCCCCGCATCACGCCTCCACCTCACAGGCCGCCGGCGGCGATGGGCTGCTGTCCGGCGGGGCCAGTGCCGATGGGCCCCTGCCTGGCAGCCGCCGTCACCTCGCTCACCAGATCCTTGACCGCCCCTAGCATGCCGCCGCCGTGCGTCGCCGGCCCCGCGCCGGTGCCCGCGGGCGGCAGCGCGGCGGGCGCTGCGGGGCGGGGTGAGGGGGGGCACGGGGCACGCACGATGAGAGGAGGAGGTTGTCGGCGCGTACAAAGCACGTTTGACGCTGGCGCAGACTGACTTCTCTTAGCGGACTAGTTCCACCTCATCCCCCACCTGCGGCCGCCGCCGCCAGCTCGTCCGCCGGCACGCCCGGCTGGCCCCGCACCACGGGGGGCACGGGGCCGTAGCGGGGGGTGGTCAGGTCGGCGGAGGTCTGCAGCCGGGGGCCGTGGGGGGCGTGGGGGGCGTGGGGTCAGAGCGTGCCGGGGGGAGCCGTGCATGAGCCGTGCACCAACGTTTTCCATTGACCCCAACCGCACGCATGACCCAAAGCAAAGCAAAGATCCCCACGGTCCCGCCCTAGCACCTGGTACCTCCCCCGCCCTCTGCTGACCTGCAGCGGCTGCGCCGTGATGCGCTTGGGCCGCAGCGCCGCCGCCACGTCAGCAGGGGACAGACCCACGCCGCCGCCGCCCGGGGAGGCCCCCGCCAGCGCCAGGGGGGTGGTCATGCCGCCCAGCAGGCCGCCGGCAGCGGACTTGAGCGACTGGGAGGGGGGGCGGGCCGGAGGTAACGTGGGAAGGTAGCATAGCTGCATAGGGACTGTGCAGTGCAGGCGAGCGCGAGCGCAAGAAAAGTAGAGTGGGGAGGGGGCCGCCAGTATCGTATCGAGATGGACGGACGTATGAAGATACCACAAAGGGAGGGTGAGATGGGTTGCACTCGCGACCCCGACCAGGGCATCCACACCCCCGCCCACCCCCACCTCCGGGATGTCGGCCACCAGCGGCGAGGGGTCGCCGATGGCTCCGTACTCGCCTCCCGCGTTGAAGCGGGGGAAGGCGGGCAGCGGCAGCTTGCAGGGGCCCAGGGCCACAGCACTGGCCTGCGGTGAGAGGGAGGAGGTAGCGGATCAAGTCAACCGCATGTAGCACACCAACCGCCACAGGTCAACAACCAACCGCCAACCCACCTGCAGCGCCTCCTTGATGTCCAGCAGGGCGCCCGCCACGAAGGCCTTGAGCCAGGCCGCGTCGCGGACCTGCGGTTGGCGGTTGGTGGTTGAGCGGCATGGAACGGAGCAAAAGCTGTCAAGGTCCGTGATCACTCGCGCCCAGTTAGTGCCAACCGCTGCCCGGGACCGCTCGGGCCCAACCAGGGACACACAGGCCCAGCCAAGGACCCACCAGGCCCGACAGGTGCTGCCACACCAGCTCCTCCTGCTCCTGGTAGCTGCTCTGCACGGCTGTGTGTGGGAGGGGTGTGTGCCGGAGGGAGGGCTTGAGGGCACTTAGCGAGGGAAAACGGGTCAGGACCGCACGCTGCTGGAGCAGTCGCCACACAACCCGACCGACCCACATGGCGGTATCCAAATCAACCCACGTGCGCCGCACCCAGCCTCTATTCCTCTCAAGCCTGCGCCAAGCCCCCGCCCCCACATCCTTGCATCATCGACCGGCTTGCATCAGCCCCTCGCCCCCGCACCCCCGCAGCCGCGCGACCCACCGTCCAGCTTGCGCTGGTAGTAGAGCGCGGAGCGGATGAAGTCCTCCTGCCCGCGCACCGCCCGCACGTCCTCCACGCCCGCCCCCTCGGGGCCGTACCGCAGCTCGTACTCCTCCTCGTCGCTGGCGGGCGGAGAGGGATCAGGGGGCGTAGCGGTTGGCGCGTGGCACCCGAACGTTCACTGCCTACCGGTACTTATGGATCCCCCAAATCTGGGATCCAGCGCCGATCGAGCTCGGATCTATGATCCTTCCACGTGGACCCACCTGGACGAGGAGACGGAGCTGGTCTCATCGTCAGTCATGGCGCGGCGGCGGTGGCCGGGGCCGGCGGAGCGGGCTGCGGAAGGGGCGAGGCGGCGAAGGAATGCACACGCGGTATAAAGAGGGGTGACCTGGAATGGCGTGGGACTCGAATGAAGCGCACCACCACTACCGGCAACCCTTAAGCCAAAGCGCGCCCCGCAAGCCACACACGCCCTCCCCTGCCACTCCGCCCCCGACCCACCGCGGCGGCTGGGCCCCCCGACCTCGCTGCCGTGCACGCCCATGGTCCCGCTGCCGCCCGGCGCCCCCCGGCGTTCCATGCGCGCCAGGGCCCGCATGTAGCGGCGGTGCACGCGGCGGCGGCGCGCGTCCACGTCCAGGCGGAGGCCCTCGAGCTTGCGCATGCGGGTCTGGGGGGGTGGGCGGGGAAGGGGAGGGGGTAGGGGGAAGCGGTGAGGGGAAGAGGTGAGGCGTGCGGGTGGCGGGGGGGAGGGTGAGAGGAAAGACGGGGACGGACGAGGCGGTGCGGTGCGATGCGAGGGGAGGTGCGCCGCAGCCGCATGCGCCGCAAGCCCGCGGCGGCCCCTGCTCAGCTCCGTCCTCCGCTGTCAGCGCCCCATCGCCTGCCCCGTGGCCAGACCCCGCCCAGCGCCCCCTCCAGCCCCTTGCACCCCGCTCCTGCACCCCGCTCTTGCGCCCCCACGACCCCACTGGCCCCGCCGCCGCGCCCGCCCCACCCGCGCCACCGCCAGGCTCTCCAGCCAGCGGTCGATGGGGCGCAGCACGTCGTGGCCGACCTGCGCGTCCAGAATGTCACGCGCGTCACGCAGCAGGCCCTGGGGGAGGCGGGAAGGGGCAGGGGGCGAGGAGTGAAGCCCGGAGGGAGCGGGGGTGGTCGTGGCGAGGTCGCGCTGGCGGGAAGCAGACGGGGAGCTGGCGAGCGCACAAGGAGGGTCACCGGTGTGGGCTGACCCTATTACATGGACGCATGTAGGAACCCAAGAAAGCGGAAAGACCAAGGCTGTGTGTGGAGGCGGTCGGTCACTGTGCAGGCCGGATCTCGGGTGATGAATTGAAGGCTGCTTGAGCGTAAGGTCGGCCGGGAACACATCCGCACCCCCGGCCCGCCCAGGCCCCAGCAAACCCACATCGTCGTATGTTCCGCCCACGCGCGTGGGGTGGTCGTGGGAGACGTTGGGCCTCAGCGGCTCGCACAGGCCCCCCTCCACCCGCTCCCACACGCGGGGGAGGTTGCCGCGGGCCACCTGCGGCAGCGAGCGGAGGAAGACTGCGGGCGGGGGCGGGGGCGGGGGCGGAGGTGATGGTTGGTGGGTTGTGGTTGGGGGTTGGTGGTGGTGGTGCAGGAGGTGTGGTGTGGGAGGAGGTGGGGCGCACAAGGGGCGTCCGCTCGGGTGCAGGCTGTAGGACCCCGCTCAGACGTGCTACGTGGGCAAAGATTGCCTTGGGTCGGCAGCAGCGGGAACTCCAGCCGTCCTTGGCCCCATGTCCCCCTCGCCCCTCACCCTGCACTGCAGCCTGGTAGCGCTTGAGGTTCGTACGGAACTGAGTCATGTGTACGGCAAAGTCCTCGGCCTCGTGCTGGAGGGGGGGCGACGGGCAAGAGTGGGAAGAGGGCAAGAGAAGAAGGAATGCATAGTGGGTGCTTGGGCAGAGGGATAAATGCCTGCGCCCTCTTCAAAACCTGCACCCCTCGCGCCCCGCCCCCGGCCCTCCTGACCGTCCCCGGGGCCGGGCTCGGGGCAGCCGACCCTCCTCCCCTCCCTCCGAGTCTTCGACCCTGCCCAGCTGCCCCGCAACCCCACCCCGTCCCTCACCAGCATGGCCCATGGCCCATCCCATCCCATCCCATCCCATCCCATCCCATCCCAACGGGCTCGGGGCAGCCCACCACCAGCAACTGCACTAATACGTATCACGCGCCCACCCCACGCATCCTCAACACGCCCTCACCAGCATGGCGGGGTTGCGCAGGTTGGGCGTGGGCTTGAAGGTGCGCTCCCCCACGTGGAGCGACTGCTTCGTCTGGGGGCGGGGGCGGGGGGAGGGGGAGGCATGGCAGCGAGTTGGGCGGGTTCGCGAGGGCATGTCAAGTCCGCCGGCAACACACGGGTGAATGCCAGCAGTTCTGGCTCCCTCCTGATGCGGCGCCAGGTGCGTGCTGGGTACGTATCGTGCGGCGCAAAGCCGCCAGCGCCAAGGCTGCGCGGCGGTCCTGGTCGCGTGCGGCACGAGACACACGCAGCGCTTTGGACGCGGCGGGCGGCGTTGGCTGGGCTTCGCACGCCGCCGGCCCCGGCCCACCCGGCCCGGCTGAACGCCGTGCCCACCAGCACCGCAGCACGGAGGCGTCGACAGCGGGCCAAGCGCGCGGCGGGCGCAAGGGAAGAACCCGAGCGCCGCACCGCAAGCCGCTGCCAGCTGGCGCGGCCTCCCGAGCCGCGCTCGCCGCCCACTGCCTCCGCTCAGCCCCGCCCGCGCTGAGAAGCATGCTGCTGCCGAGGCTGCTGCCGCGGCGCCGTTTCGTGGCAGTTCGGCTCGGCTCGGCGGGGGTGACGCCACACACGGTCCCGCGGGTCCGTGCTCCGGCCTCGCCGAGCTCGTGTGCGCGCGAGCTCAGCCGAGTGGCGCACCTTTTCTACTAGCTTCTGCATGGCTGCGGTTCTCTGTGGCGCTGTGAGCAAGGCCCGGCCGGCGGTGCGCGGTGTGGGGGCGGTGTGAGGCGGTCAAAGGTGCGCGTCTGCGCAGTGGCCTAGGTGTTCTTGGCTCTCGGTGTTACTGCTGTGGGGTGCACTGCTATACCAGACGCGCAGGTTTCAGGGCAGCAGAAGAAGCACTTGGCGCTGAGCCGAGGCCGGCCATGACGTTCGCCGCGCCCTGCGCCCATGCCCCAAATCCGGCCCCCACGCCGCCCCCTGCTGCGGGCCGCACGCTGCGCCCCATACACACCACAAACCAGCGCTGCTTAAAAGTGGAAGCACCTGAACCCCTACCGCGCCTCCGCGCCGCTGTTTAGTTCGCGCCCCGAAATTCCCCCGCGGCCCTCGGCGGAGCGCCGCGTTCCCGCCCTCCCGCCCGACCCGCTCCCTCCTCACCGGCCTCTCCTCCGCCTCCCGTCGTAGCTCCTCAGCGGTCCTTCCAGCATCGTTCCGTGCTTCCAGCAGCCGCTGCGCGCCGGGCTGCCGCTTCGGCTCGCCATGAAGGCACCGAACGCCCGGGGCGCGGCCGGATCCGCGCTCCCTGCTCTGGGCTCGGTAGGCTTGGGTGGTGGAGTCCGTGGCGCTATGGACCTGAGCGGCATGGACGGGTTCGACTGCGACCGCGACAACGACATTCTTCACGAGGATCCCGACCAAGACGTCGGCTTCGATGGGGGTGATGACGAGGAGCTCGCAATACTGCAGCAGCTTCTGCAGAAGACTGCGGCGAAGAAGCGCGAATCTGTTGCGAAGCGGCAAGCAGCGATCGTGGAGGACCTGAAGCAGGAGGCTCTCAAGCGGGCTGCGGCGGTGGACGATGCCATCAAGAGGGTGGGGGGGCCGGGGGGCAGGGGGGCCGAAGGGGAGAGCAGGAAAAAGGGGCGGGGACCGGGTAAGAGGGACTGGGAGGGTTCAGGAGCTCCGACCCACATCGCCCCAACTCCCACGTGTGCCTGTCTGCCTCTGTGCTCACACCTCCTTCCCCTCTTCCGCGCCCAACCCACCATCGCAGGACGTGCAGGGCCTCGTTACCCAGGCGAAGGGCCAGTACACGCGCGCGCAGAAGAAGTGGGTCGAGGGCTTGCTTGCTCAAGGGACCGCACGAACCGGGCCCCTTGCTCCTTCGCGGGCTCATCAAGTTTCCACCAGCCACCTTGGGGGCCACCACCCCGCCATGGTGGTCTCGTGCCGGCATGTTTCACCCCCTCCAGTCCCTCCCCTCCCAGGCTCCAGTCCCGGATGGAGGAGATTGAGGCCATCACCAACAAGTACCAGCAGGTGGGTCAGGCGGTGCTGTGGGCAGGGGGTTAGAAGACATCAACGAAGCGAAGCGCTTGGTTGTGGCGTAGGGCGTGTTCTGCAGACAGGGGGTCTGCTAGAGGGGGGAGGTAGGGGTAGTGATACGAGCAGGGAGGGTCGAGGGGCCAAGGAGGCGGGGAAGGACAGCACGGCAAGGAACAGGGGCAGGGCCGTCAGGGGAGGGCAAAGGGTCCCCTACAAGGCAAAGGGTCCCCTCAGTCATACTTACGTTACCTCCTGTCGATGCCGTTCAACGCCTGCATGCAGGACCTGCAGGCTGCGTGGCAGTCGTACAGCGAGGACTACGAGTCCGTCATGCAGGCACGTGACTCTGCTGCGGGGGCCTGCGGGGTGGGGGAAGGTTGTGATTGGGGTTGCTTGCGGGCTCGCGTCATCGCTTTGTTGTACCCGGCAGGTGTGGCCTCTGCTCTGAGAGCGTGCCCTGCCCGGCTGGTGGGCTACACCCGTCTGCACATTGTCTTGAACCTTTCCGGACCCCCGACCCTCTCTCATGTTGGTATATATAGGTCACTCACCAGCTGTCCGCCGCCGTGGAGGGCAAGCAGACGGGGATCAAGCGCAAGATGCAGCAGCTGCAGCAGGTGCGTGCGAGGGGGGTAGGGGCAAAGTGCAATGCAGCGCAGTGTGGGGCAGGAGGGGGGCGCAGACTGACGGGGTGATGCAAAATGTGTGGATGGATTGCAAGATTGGGTTGCTTGGGCTGGATGTAAGGGGCCGTGAGGGCGCCGAGAGGGGCCAAGCAAGCAGGGACGGTGCCGGGGGTGTGCCTAGTCTCATCAAAGCAGGGCGCCTCCGCGCTCCGCCGTTGCCCTTGGCTAGCCCACACACCCGCCCGGCCCTCCAAGTTCCCAATCCGCCTGCCCCTCTGCCCACCACTTCCCACTGCGACCCTCCACCCCAACCTATCCCCCCACAGGAGAACGAGGCGGCCCTGGAGGAGGGCCGGCGCAAGGTGGCGGAGGTGCGCAAGAAGTCCGCCGCCACCACCCCCGCGCTCAGCAAGCTGCTGCATAATTTCATGACCAACGCCAGCTGAGGGCCGAGCGCTGCCGTACAGCAGTCCTGGGGCCCGGGGCTGGGACCTGAAACTGATGAGGGCTCAGGCCTAGGGGCAAAGGGCCAAGCGTGGGGCTTGCGGCGCCCGCCAGACGCGGACGTCCGCTGAGGGCCGAGACCCGCGGGCCCAGCGCTGCGAGCTGAGGGCAGGTGGAGCGCAGAAGCAAGCTGGTTGAGGGCTGAGGTTGGGGTGCTGGATGGGCCGGGCCAGGCCGGCCGGACGGGCGGGCGGACGCTAGCTGGCTCTGAGGGCCGAGGGCGGGGGCCGGGTTGTGCGCCAGCCGGGGTCGAGCTAGGAGTGGAGGGCGGGCTGAGGGGACAGAAAGGGCTGCGGGTTGTCTGCTCCGGCCTGACATCATCGGAGCGAAGGGATCAACCGGGTCCAAGCTGGGTGGATCGGGTGGTAGGTTTGACGGGTGACGCTAGCGCTGAGGTGGTGCCGGCGTGAGGCGAGGCGGAGCGCAGCCGCCACACGCTGGACTGATGCATGCAGCATGCGGTGAGGCACGGAAGGCCGCGCAGGGCGCTTGCGCGGGAGAGGGACGCGGGCTGAATAATGCAAAAGCCAAGCATCATTACCGTTTGGGCCAAGGTTGCTTCCACGGCACTCGGCCTGGCCAAGGAGCCAAGGGCTAGGGCCCACTATAGTCCATGATGCGCCAGCAGCGAGGACACATTATCAGCTCTTATGCCCAGGACGCACTAGGAAGATCAAGTATCAACAACGCGCCAACTGTCCCTGCCCCGCCGCACGCCCGCATCGAGCCTCCGCTAGCTCCATTCGCCTCACCCGGCACCCCCCGTATATCGTGGCCCGGCTCAGCATTGAACGGATTAAGCCGACACGACACTCAGTGGTAAGGACAACCCGACCATGCCAACGACATCGAGCAGCCTAGGATGAGCACTGGCTCGTCAAGCTGCCACCGTTCTTTCCCTCGCTCCCCCATCCCAACAAGGAACAAGCAAGCCACCTGGCTGCTCACATCGCCTATGCCACCCAACGGAAAGCCAAGACTCGGGTGCTGCCGAACATGGCGTAAGCCACCCAAAGGACACCCGCTACCAGACTGGTTGCGGTCCACCACGGCATCGGCAGCCACGTGGGTATGCATGCGGGCCAGACCGTTGCTAGCGCCACAGTTATGTGCAAAGCCAGGCTTCACCAGTGCTCTGCCATGCCGCTGCCTAACCCTCCTAAGGCCCAGAACCCTGCACAGGCGGCCCGACCGCGGCAATGGCGTTACCTGCCCCAGCCCTAGCGTATTCTTCCCCGGCATACCGTCTCTGGCATCAGACACGATCCTGATCTGAATCCTTTACATCATTGCCTGGCTACTATCGATATGATACACGTGCATATGGATCTGCTACTGCGGGGCTTGACCGTACGCACGCAATCGCTTGCGCCAATGCTCAGCCACCCTGCACCCCAGCCTGGCTCGACCCCCCCGCCGCCCCGCACTCCTCCGCGTGCCCCGCCGCCCAGTGCGCCTCCCGGCACCCCTCACAGCAGTACCTCGCTGCGCCCCCGCAGCCCCCGCCGCAACGCTGCACCGACAGCGCCGCCTCGCTGGGCCCCGCCAGGTTGGTGCAGGCGGGGTTGGAGCAGCCGGGGAGAGCCCGCCGCGCCTCGGCGGGAGACGCCAGGACCGCCGTCGCGCCCGCATACAGCTGGGCGGGGCCCGGCGACGCGCCGAGCCCCCGACCCAGATCAGCCGCCTCGGACAGACTGGAGCACGCAGAGAGGGCCTCGAGCTGAGTCAGGAGCTGTGGCTCCTCGCACGCACCGCCCGGGCCGAGCGCCTCTCGGAGCAGGCGGATGCTGGGGCCCAGGAGCGTGCGCGCGCCTGGCCCGGTCTCGGGCCGCTCGAGCTCCCAAGGGCAGCCTGTTGTTTGCCTGAGGATCTCGCTAATCTGTTGCATGGAGGCCTCGGCGCTTTCATCTATCTTAGAGTCCTTGAGCATCATGCACAGCCCCTCAGGCTGTCGTACGGCCAGCGCCCAGAGGGCGATCCTCAGGGGGCTGCGAAGCCCACTGCAGGTGGGGACCAGCCGCAGAGCCGCCGACAGGACTCATGCTGGGTCCAGCTGCCTCCACAGGAGCTTGCCCCATGTGCCAGCAGCAGACACCGCCTGGGCCGGGGATGCTGCCGCTTCCGCCGCTCCCCAGTCAGCTGCTGCTCCTGCCCCCGCCCCCTCGCCCACCCCACCCAGGGGCCTGGCGGCCAGCACGAGCGGCGGCATCCAGTCGAGCAGCAGGGCCACCAGGTCCTCCAGGGGCCGGAGATCCGGGGGAGGGGCGGGGGCGGACAGGCGCGGGAGCACGGCCTCCGCCAGGGCCCGGCCCACACGAGCGGCCTCGGGCAGCAGCTGGAGGGCGATGCAGGCCGCGGAGAGGGGAAGGTCGGAGCCCGCACCGCTGCCGTCGCCGCTGGCAGTAGCTGACCCCACCGCCGGGACCGCTCCTGACGCCCCGCCGGTGGCGGCTTGCACCGCCACGTTCCGGCGCTGCAAGCCCTCCCCGGGCACGCCCCTCTCCGCCATCAGCCCGAAGCGGCGAGCGAGCGCCGTCACATCGCCCAGGCCCTCTTCCGGGGAGGGGCGGCGGCGCAGGAGCTTGGCGACGGTGCCCGCCAGGGACGCCACGTCAGCGGCCTGGGAGTGGGTCAGCAGGTCCGTCCAGGTGGCCTCCGGCAGCAGGCCTCGCGAGAATACGGACCTGTGGACGGATGGTGGCAGGAGGCGTAGGGTTTACGGCTCGGTGCCGTTCGGAGACGTGGGGCTACTTCTTCCCCGGTTCTCAGTTCCACAGCAGTACAATGGAAACGCATCAAGATAGCGGCAGACAGCAAGTGCGTGGGGCCCACCTGAGCCCATCCGGGTGACGGATCCGGCCCTCAAAGGCCCGCAGGCGTCTCCCTCTGGCCGCTGCAATAACGTCTGTGGACGGGCCTCCTACGGGAACAATCAAATTGGGAGGCCGAGAGTTAGACTTGAATCTTGCACTGTTGGCAGGTTGGAAAATGTGGACAGACTTACCAAGCATCGAAGCAACACGTCGCCGTATGACTTTGAGGCTGGAGGTCGAAACGCGGCCAAGCACGGGCAGTAATTGCCCCTCTTGTTGCCAGTACAACCCCGCCCACGCCATGGCGGCCCTCCACCAGCTGCCAAGCTGACGTGGCTGCCACGGCAGTACGGCATGCGTAGCGGCCGCGTCTTTCATGTCTATGGCCGCAAGAAGGGCCATTCGTGCAAGGCTCAACGCCCGCCAAGCAACTTCAGCAACACGGCCAGACGCGAGCCGCCCCGCCGTTGCCGAGCCCGGAGGCCGGGTCCTGCCAGCCGGAGGGGTTGTGAGCCGCCACCAGCGCCTCCCACGCGCCCTCGCCCGTCGCCCCACAGGACGCAGCGGTGAGGCCCGGGCAGCCGTGCAGCGAGAGAACCGCCGCCCGCGCCAGGCGCATGCCCAGCTGGTAGGCGGCGGCCACGTCAGCAAACGGCTCCCGCCGCCGCAGGGCTGCAAGTACCTTGGCGCACTCCTCTTTCTTTTAATGAAATCTTGGCGTCAGCTGCATCCCTGTCTCCCATCGCCTTTCCGGACGGCCCCTCTACCCCGACTGCCTCGACGATACGCCTCTCAGCATCAGCGAACTTTTCCTCCAGGCCCCGCAGGCGAGCGGCGCACGTGCGCCGTACGATTGCCTGGTTAGTCAGCGCCACATCCTCTGGCCAGCAGACCGCAGGTGGGCCCTCGAGCAAGTCTGCAGTCGCTGTCGTCTCCACGGTATGCATGCACCGTACCAGCAGGTACAGAGCGAAGCCAGCGAGCCGCATGTCGACAGGCTGACCGGGCCCCAGCCGTGATTCCTTGACATCGAGCAGGGGCAGGGGTGGCCGGCCTTTGGGCGCCGGGGCCGGTGCGCTGCTCGAGGGCCCGGCCGCCGCTCCCTCCTCCTCCGGTGCCGCGGGCAGGCCGTAGGTGGGGCCTCCGTCCAGCTCCGCGGCGAGGGCCACCAGGTGCGAGGAGAGCAGGTACACCAGAGAGGGGCTCGAGCCGGACAGGAGCAGCTCGGACCAGGAGTCCCAAGCCCTTCCAGCGCCCGCCAGCGTACCGTGATCCCACTTCTTCTGTATCAAGACCATGAGGTTCAAGCCCATCTGCACAGTCAGTCTCGCGGCTCGCTCCTCGACCCCCTCGCGTCCTCCCAGCGCCAGCGCCAGCCGAGACCAGTGCTCCAGCAGCCCGCTCTCAGCCAGCTCCGTCGCCAGCGTGGAGAGCAGGGGCTGGCACACATCCGGCTGGGAGTAACGCTTGAGGACGTCCACGATCAGGCCGAGCGCGTTGCTTGCCTCCTGAAGAAGGACGAAGGAGGACTGCACCAAGCGGCGCGGGGCCCGGGGCTGAGGCTGGCCGGGCGGGGGCAGCAGGGCGGAGGACGCAGCGGCCAGCAGGGGGCAGAAGGCGCGGAGCGTGTGGGTCTTGATCAGGGCCGAGCAGAGCTCCACGGCCGTGCCGGGGCTAAGCTTATGCTCAGTCACTGCCCTCTCAATGTCCATGAGGATGACCGCGAGCTTGGAGTGGAGCGAGGCGTAGGCCGTGCGATGGGCATCGCTGATGCCGGGGGCTCCAGGAGCGGCACGCCGCAGCGCGAGCCCCAGCATGATGACCAGACCGGTCAGGCCCTCATCGCCGACCGCTTCAAGCGTTTTCGACGTGAGAATGCCTCGCAGGCTGCGTTGAAAACCGTGGGCGACCGAGCGCAAGCATCCCGGCCGTCTGCGAGCTTGAGCGCCTGCCGGCCCATGGACTTCAGCGTATTTAGAGCACGCTCCTCGGGCGTTTGAACTCGAGCTGCAGCCGCTCGGGCCACCGCGCGACGGCGCGGCATGCTGCTTTGTTGGTCAACGTGGCGTAAACAGGCTACAGGACCTTCATCTGTGTGCTGTGCTGTTGAGCTATTACAATTAAAAAGGATATCGCAAGTTTGCAGACTCACACAGCACGGCGTGCCTCCTCGGCGCGGCATCCACGACACCCTTGGCAACCCCGCCCGTCCCCGCCGCCCTCACAAGGTCCTGGGTCTGGTTGAGCTCCCTCAACTGCGGTATCGCCATTCGGCTCCCGCAGTCTCCTAGCCGTCCTTACTTTCCCCGTTCTATGTGTGGCAGCCTCTGACATGGACAGTCGAGCACTTCACGTAAACGTTTACATGTTCCCCCAGGGGCGGCACCTTGACGTCGCTATGATGAATCAAGGGTATCGATGAATTCCGGTACAGTATCCCTCCTCACTTCCCTCCGACTAGCTGCACGCGGGCTTGGACACTCCGTACTTCGCCCTGCAGTAGACCTTGCCCTCATCCTCCATGATGTTGCCAGCCCCCCCCTCGTCGTGACCCCCCCACTAGGTCCGCGGCCATGCCTCCCCGCCCCCATGAGTCCCCAGTCCTCCCGAGGTGACTGCGCCCTACGCCAGCCACGCGGTGCACGTCAGGCTAATGCCACGCATCGCAGCGCGCCCCCGGACGTACCCGGTGCCCTCCGCTGCCGCTCCTTTCCGCCGCCGTTCGGAAACGGATCCAGCGCCTAGGGCCGCCCGCACCGTCGCCACCCTTTGCTCTCAATCCCAAGTACCAAGTTCATGAAGCGATGTCTTGATGGAACGCTGCTTGCGTGATCCGGCCTGCAAGTGACTGCATGTGACCGGTATGGGTACCGGTACCCTACCCTGCTGCTCCTCTCCGCCATCGACCGGAAACGTAATTGAAGTGATGTCTACCATATCTTGACACACTTGTGTCTCTACATGCCTGCACTGACGCGGATGAGCTCCGCAACCGTGGAGCCAGCGGGGGCCGCATCCAGGGGCGTGCGTCCGTTCTGGAGGCGTTGGGCGCCGGGGCGGGGACGTGGAGGGCGGGTCAGGTGCGGTGCGGTGCGGTGCACAATGATGGCTCCTTCCCTACAGCACGTCGAGCGCTACAGCTGGGGCCAGCTCAGTGAAACGACAGAAGGCAGGGGCGTTGCTGCGCGGTGCATGATCAATAGTGGACCGGACTACGCGGGACAGTTCACTGACACCACACGGCCCGTCGCTTCCACGACTGCATCACGTGCGGGTTCCATCACGCGGGCTCTCACCTTGTCCCGTGCGAGGGGGTCCGCCCCCGCCTGCAGCAGCGCCCGCGCCACCGCCCAGTGCCCCTTCCTGGCGGCGTAGTGCAGCGGCGTGCGCTGGTCCTGCGAGCCCAGACGGGGCAGAGAAAAGGGCGGGGCAGGAACGGTCACAGCAGCTTTCAAGGCAGCCCACGCTGGCTCTAGCAGTCTAGGGGCCGTGTTGTGGCAGAACGGGAGCGCGCTGCCGGTGGTCACGGCCGTCCGAGCTAGGCGGTGCGCGCAGTGCGGAACAGGAGGCCTCTGCCAGGGCGGGGATGTGCGGGGATGCGCCCCACACGCGCCCCAGCAGGGCAGGCGCGTCCGCCCCACGCCACCACCACGCACGCACGCACCTTGTCTGCTGCGTGCACCGAGGCCCCTGCGCTCAGCAGCGCCTGCACCGCCTCCACGTCGCCGAACACGGCAGCAGCCACCAGGGGCGTACGGCCGAACTGTGGGGAGGGGGGAACACAGGGGGGAAAGGGGCTGTGAAGACGCACAGCATCGCAGGCGCCGTCGAAGCAGTCGTGTGCACGAAGGCCCGTTCAAGGGCACACCGGGGCCACAGGGTCAAAGGGGTCAAACGGTCAAAGGGTCAACGGGTGTAGGGGAACTGCCAGTATGGCCACAAGGCTCGGAACCCACCCAGTCCGCTGCCTCGTGGCTGGCTCCGCCCGCCAGCAGCGCCCGCAGCGCCTCCAGCCGCCCCTCGGCCGCGGCAAAGTGCAGGGGCGTGCGGCCGCCCTGGAAGCGGGTGTGGGAGGCGTGGGAAGGGCACGTGTGAGCGGGATGCAGACTCCAGAGGTTGAGAGCGCACCGCATGTGGGAGTGTGGGCCATTCCCGGGAGCAGAGCACTTGGGCTACCCCTGCCTCACCTGTCCGACGAAGGCCGTGGTCTGGGCGTTGGCGTCCGCCCCCGCCCGCAGCAGCGCCCGCACCTGCACGTCCGGTTGGGGTTGGACCATTGGAAATCGAGTTCAGTAAGGTGTACGGGGACAACGCCCGCACCGGGTACAGTCTCACGCATGTCGGATACGGCGGCAATTTCGCCCCCGCTCCCCTCAAATGGGCCCCCTCACCGTGTCTGCGTGGCCCTGCCGAGCCGCCAGGTGCACCGCCGTGAGGCCCTCCTGCAGGGTGTGTGGAGTGGGGCAGGAGTGGGGAAGAGAGGGGCATTGGGTACGGCGGCAAGAAGAAGACGGCAAGGCCCCCCTAAGCATTCCCGAGTCCGAGAGCGGGGTGTGTAAATCGCACGATGTACGACGCACCTCATCCGACACGTCCGCCTTGGCGCCCTCCACCAGCAGCGCCTCCACCTGGCTAAGCCCCCCCAGCTTGGCAGCTGCCAGCAGCTCCCGACCCAAATCGGTCTTGCGCTGGTCCTGGGGGCACAGAGGTGACGGGCAGGTACGCAAGGCATTGGGTTTGAGGTTACAGGTTGCAGGTTGCAGATTTCAGGGTGCAGGTTACGCATGGGTCTAAACAGGTTTGAAGCCGGGGACTTGATCCAAGCCAGATGGAGGCGCGGGGCCGGGCAAGACAGTGGCGCGGAGCTGTGCACCCCCTGTGGGGCCCCCTGCCGGCCCCTCCCCCGCCGCCCCGCCCCCGCTTACGCTCTCGATGGGCGCCGTGTTGGCCCCCGCCTGCACCAGCGCCTGCGCGATGTCCCGGTGGCCCGCGCGCACCGCCACCTGCAGCGGCGTCAGGCCCTCCTGGGGTGGGGGCGGGGAGGGCGGGGGTGGGGCGGGGCGGGGGCGGAGGGGCACGGTAAGTGACCTCGAGGTCGTCAGGGCCGGGGTCGGGTCGGGGGTCGGCATCACCACGCATTGACTAAGAGCAACAGCCCCGCGGTTGCAAGGCCAGGCGCAAACCGCCCGTCGACGCCCTCCCCTGGCCCCCCTCCACCCCCCGCACATGGTCCAGCGCCTCTGCGTTGGCGCCCCCCAGCAGCAGAGCCCGGGCGGTGGCTGCACGGCCCTCGGCCACTGCACGAGCCAGGGGGGTCAGCTCGCCCTGGGGGGTGCGGGGAGGGGTCGCATGGGGCAGGGTGCCAGGTTGAGGCTGGGGTACGGCAGATGCGGCCGAGTGCGTCAGTTGGCTACAATCCCTCCGTTCGGCGTTCGGAGTGAGTGGATGTCAGGTGGTACCAGTATCTTATAGGCCCGCCTCTTCACGCTCCGGCCCTCCTCCGGCCATCCGATCCCCACCTTGGGTGCGGTGTCGGGCCGTGCGCCCGCCTGCAGCAGAGCCCGCACCATGGCCACCCGGCCGCCCGCGGCGGCGATGCCCAGAGCCGTGTAGCTGGTCTGCCGCACAACGACACACGCGTATATATGTACAGGGTCATGGCATGAATCTAAAGTCGGGTCAACCTACGGGACCAAGCCTCTTACACCCCTCCCACATCCCGCCCTGTACGCAACGCATGCGGCATGCCCCTTGGGCACCCAAGGGACCCGTACGACCACACCCCTCAGACCTACCCCACCCTCCTCTCCTCCACCTCCCCTCCATCCCCCCCCCCCATCCTCCCCCCACCGAACCCAGCCACCTCCCCCACCCACCTCGTCCTGGGCGTCCGGCGCCACCCCCTCCTCCAGCAGCTGCCGCACCTCGGCCGCCTGCCCCCCCCGCACGGCCGCCAGCAGAGCCACCCGCCCCGCGGCCGCAGCCGCCTCCTTCTCCGCCTGAGCCCGCAGCCGGGCGGCCTCGGCCTAGGGTTTTCAAAAGGGTGGTGGGTGAGTGGGAGCAAGACGGCAAGAGCCAGCGGAGCTAGCAGCAGCAGTCACAGAGGCCTGTCCTCTAGGCTCACTGCCCCTCGCCCTCAAAACACACCCACCTCCTCCGCGCCTGGTTTCTCCGGTTTACACGAGCAGCCCTGCACCCACCTCCTCCTTGGCGTCCACCGCCCCCGCCTGCTTGAGCGCCCGCGCCACCTCGGCCTTGCCCGCCTCCTGCGCCACCTCCAGAGCAGTGCGACCGTCCTGGGGGGGTGGGGAGGGGATGGGGAGGGCAGTGAAGAAGGAGTGCGATTGGGGCACGGCTTGCGGCAGCTTGCACAATTGACTCGTCAGGCTGTGGATTGATTGCACTCGGGGCTAAGAGTGACCCCACCCCGCTCTCGTCCGCCCCCTCACCGAAGTGCGGTTGTCTGCGCGGGCGCCCGCCAGCAGCAGCGCCCGTACCACCCCCAGGCGGCCCGCCCGGGCGGCCAGCGCCAGGGGGGTCATGCCCTCCTACACAGGGAGCAACGGGCGGGCACGAAGGAAGACAGGTGAGGTGAGACAGGGTTGGAGGGGATGGGGGGTCAGGTGCACATCAGGTAGGCAAAACGTTTCAGTGTAGCTCTCCCGCCCCAGAGATCCAAACAGATCTTGACCCTTCCCGGAGTGCGTATGACGAACCTTGTCCATGGCTTCCGCGTTCGCTCCCGCCAGCAGCAGCGTCCGCACCGCCCCCGTGTGGCCCCGCACCGCCGCAACAGCGAGCGCCGTCTGCCCATCCTGAGGAGAGCAGGAACGAGGTTGATGTGGGGCGAGAGACAGATAAGGACAACGGCTGGGACCGCGTCCGCGTGTCAGGACGATGAGATGACACGCGCTAACTCGGATCTCATCTTATCCCGTTGGGGTTGCCGGTAGCTGGCTCAAGATAGGTCAAGCACGTGCCCCGCCCCTCACCTTGTCGTCCGGCAGGTCGATCTGCGCCTTGGCGTGCAGCAGAGTGCGCAGCGCCCTCTCATCACCCTCGGAGGCGGACATCCACAGGGGGGTGCGCCCGGCCTGAGGGGAAGAGGTGGACGGGCAGGGGACGGGTGGGCGGGCGGGTGGGTGTGACGCCATGCAGGGCTGCCGTGTTCGTCGAAAACAAGAAGGGAGAGCGCTGCAACTCCCCGCCTGCACGGTCCTGTCCGACCACCGACCCGAGCCCCCAGCCCCTGCTCCGCAAGTGCCCCCACCGGGCTGCCCTCGACGCCCCCATGGCCCGCCTCGAAATCCCAGCTAAGACCTCTCCCCCCATTCCATCTGCACCCACCCACCCCACGGCGCGCTCCAAACCCCAAGCTAAGATAGCCTTTCCCACCCCCTCCCTTCCCCACCTCGTCCCGTGCGTCCAGGTCCACCCCCGCCTCCCCCAGCACCAGCAGCAGCTCCACGCGGCGGGAGCGGATGGCCAGGGCCAGCGGCAGCACACCGTTCTGGGGGGCAGATGGCAAGGCGTTAAGCCAAGAGGTAAGGTGTAAGACAAGAGGACCTGGGGTAGGGGCTCCAGACAGAGTGACACTATCAGGGCGCCCTCCCTAACGCTGCTCCCCAGGCCCACCCCAGGCCCACCTCTCCGGGCGCCTGAGGGGACGCCCCTGCCGCCAGCAGCACCCGGGCCGCCTCCACGCGTCCCATGGTGCAGGCCATGTGCAGGGGCCGCCAGCCGCTCTGTGTATCGGTAGATGCGGGCAGGTGGAGGGGAGGGCACCGTCAGGGGTAGCCGGCAAGGGTCGCATCAGGCAGGCTGCTATTATTGCCCAGGCACCGTGGGGACGCGAGACGGAGCGTCAAGGTCTAGCCCAGAGGGTACTGGGTGGTCTGGGAGGCGCTGAAAAAAGACGGCAAGATCCTCGCAGTCTCTCCTCAGCGAGAGGGACGCCTCTGGACCCCGCCTGCCGCACCTTGTCCGCCGCCTCCACGTCGCCCCCCGCCTGGATGAGGGCCTGCAGGGTGCCCACCTGCCCCCCCTCCACCGCCCCGTGGAGGGCGGTGCGGCCGGCCTGGGGGGGATGGTGCAAGGGCGTACGAGGGCAAGGGGCGCAGCAGAGGAGGTTAACTGGTGTGGGTGCTGGGCGAGATCCTCACTAACGTCATGAGGTCATAGCAGGACCCCCACACTGCAAGTCACCGCCATCATTCACACCCCGCCCCGCCCCGCCCTGCCCCGCCCCCGCCTCTCGCACCTCGTTTGCGGCGCTGAGCTTGGCCCCTGCCGCCAGCAGCCGCTGCACCTCCGGCTCGTCCCCCACACGCGCCGCCTCCAGCAGCCTCTGTGCTGGCGACCTGACGCCCCGCCTCACACCCCGTCCCCCTCCCCCTTCCCCGCCTCCGTTTGCGCCGCTGGCTGCCAGCGCCTGCAGCTCCAGCTTGACAGCCTCCTCCAGCTGCTTCCGGCGGGCAGCTTCCGCCGCCTTCCGGCCAGCTTCCGGCAGCTTCCGCGCCTCCTCCTCCGCGATCCGGGCAGCTTCCGCCAGCAGCCGCTCGCCCAGATCCAGCTTGACGGCCACGGAGGCCAGCAGCGCCGTCTCCGCCTCGCCGCCGCCCCCCACCACACGGACCAGGTCCCGAATGGCCTCAATCAGACCCGCCTCGTCCTTTGGTTGAAGGGGAACAAGCAGGGGGGTTGGGAGGGGATCGAGGCAAATGTTGATGAGGGCCCGGGTGGTCACGGTAGTGGGGAGGAAGGCCTGGAGGCCGGTGGCCGGGCCCAAGCTTGGGGCAGTAAGCACCTCAGCTGGTGTGCCAATGTAGACCCGGCGGAATGACACCCCCCTCTCCCCTCCCTCCGTTTCCCCACCTGCGTGCGGCGGTTCCACGAGAAGTACGAGTAGATGGCCCACACCTTGTCCGCCTCGCTCCAGGCCTGGGGTTTTGGGGAGGATGCCGCATACTCAGTAAGCATGCAATGCTTCAGCATCTCGGGCAGCAGCATCACAACACGGCAACCGCGCCACATTCCACCTCCCGCACTGGCCCCCAACATTCCCACTTTTCCTCCTCCCATCCGCACGCCGCGCCTACGCTTTCACGAGCAGCCAGCCCTTCACACACGGCCCCCCCGGCCCCACCTGGTACCCCCCCGCGTCTATCTCCCCCAGGTAGGCCGCCAGCCACTGCGTGGTGGGGGCCTCGCTGAGGCGGGAGGCGGAGCGCCACACGTCCACCCCCGCCATGAACAGCCGGGCCACCTGGGGGGGAGGAAGGGGGTAAGGGGTTGAGCGAGGGTGGGGATGGCGGACTTCTCGGGGAGCAGCGAGGTGATGAACAAGGGGGGCAAGGGGTGGATGAGGCAAGCGGCCGAGGGGTGGTGGAGTCCGGTAAGCAAGCCGTGCACATGCGCGAAGGGTACCGTGTGAGGCGGGGCGTGCGGAAGGAAGGCCATGGCCACATCCCCCGTTTCCTCCTTCCCTTCCCTCACCCACGTCCCCCGCACCTGCTGCTCAAGCCCCTTTACGGCGTGCATGCTGGCGGTCTGCAGGGGTCAGGAGAAGGAGAAAAACGAACAGCAGAGGTCGTACGCAGGCTCCAAGCAAGCTGTACCTAACACCGCCGGCCCCGCTAAGACGGCGCCCTCACACCCAAACACAGACCCTCCCGCACCCCCCCGTTGCGACTCCGGCGCTCCTCACACACAGAGCCCCTCTGCAGCCGGCAGCCCCCCGCACCTGCACCGCTGTGGTGAGCGGCCCCACCACCTCCTCCAGCAGCCGCCCCGCCGTGGGCCCCAGCAGCTTGCGGTACATGGCGGAGGCGGTGCCGTCCTCCGTGCTGCTCAGCATGGCGTCGGCCTGGGGGGGGGGGAAGGGGGCCTGGGCTGACAAGGTATGCTGACTGCGTCAACCGTGCTGCTGAGCATGGCATCGGCCTGGGGGGGGGGGGAAGGCGACATGGGTGGGGAGGCTGGGCGGCTGCCTAAGCTTGTGCACTGTAACCGCGGCGCTCTTGGGAAAGGTGTGAATACTGGTAAGCGGCCCATCTCCACCCCCCTCCCCCGCCTCATGATCCTTTCCCCTTCCCCCCTCCTCCATCCCCTCTCCCTCCCCCTCACCCTCCCCTCCCCCACACCCACCAGCATGCCCAGCCACGCCTCCAGGCTCATCCAGTGGCACAGCTGCTCCTCGCGCCCGAACCGCGCGATGCGCTCCGCCAGCGTCCACACGCGGCTGAAGTAGGTGCGCGAGGCCACCAGCTCCTTGTCCAGCATGGCGCCCAGCACGTTGGCGGCGGCGGAGGCGGAGCCCTTGCTCGACTGCTCAGACAGGAAGCGCCTGGGCGAGGTGGAGGAGGGGAGGTTGAGGGAGGGGAGGTGGGGATGGTACCGTAGTTGGGGTGGGCAGTGCAGGCTTGTCCAGGCTACCGAAATGGTCCGCAGACGTGTCGCCCAGGGCAAGCAAGTCCCACGGGCGGATGCCTTGCCCTCCCAAATGAAGGAGCGAAAGCGGATGCAGCGCCCTTTGCCGGCCCCGTTGTCAACCCCCCACCTGGCCCTGGCCAGCAGCAGCTTGGCGAAGCCCCCGTCCGGCAGGGGCTCGTAGGTGGGCACCACCAGGCAGGCGCGGGCGCGGGCGTAGAAGGCCTTGGAGCGCATGACCTCGGTCATGGAGCCGGCGGAGTACTGGGGCACGCAGGACCTGGGGGTGTGGGAAGGGTGGGAGGGGGCGGGAAATATATGGGAGCAACTTGTGTGAGTGGAGGAGCCGGCAGAGTACTGGGGCACGCAGGACCTGGGGGGGCGGCAGAGGGAAGGGTGGGAGAGGGGAGGGGAGGGTAGGTCAGCTGATGGGAGGGCTGGAGAGGACGAGCCGGAGGAGTACTGAGCCACGCAAGACCTGGAGGCTGGAGGAGGCAAGACAGGGCAGGATCGATTAGGGTCGTCAGGCTTCACGAAAGCCGCCAAATTTGAGTGGGGTGGGGTTGCCAAAGCATGGTTGTGGGTGTGTACGCATGATGGCCCGGCTCACCAGTCGATCCAAACCCATGCGATGCCGCCGCCCGAGGAGGCCCTCAGCTGCTGCAGCCCCAGCTTGAACTCGCTGAACTGGGGGCCCAGCATGGGGGAGAACCTGGGGGGATGGAGGGGGGGAAACCGCGTGGTGGTGTGTTGGAACGGAGGAGTGGGGCAGAGGCATTCAAGGCCTTAATGCTCTGCGGCTTCCAGGACCCCGCTGGTGAGCGCATGGCAGCAGAACCACGTGGGAGCTCGCCCCGGAGCCAGCACCGACGCCCATGTGTCCTGCCCTCTCCTGTCCTGCCCTGTCCTATCCTGGCCTGCCCTGCCCCCACCCACCCGGGAGTGTAGCTGCCCGGCTTCTGAGCGCCCCAGCGCCAGCTCAGCACAGCCGTCTGGGACCACAGCTCCCGCTCGGCCACCTGAGGATATGGAGGGGGAGCAGAGGTGAAGGAGATGTGGGGGCACGTCCAAGGCAGTGCACGAGTCAGGATCGAGGAAGGCGGGCGAGGTGCCAGATGATAGGTGCCGCATCGTACCTCGGTGTACGGCAGGTCCATGCAGTCCTCGGGCGACACTTCCTCGTACACGGGCAGCTCGTCCCACGAGAGTATGGCATCCACCTTGATCAAGCGCATGGGCACCCTGCGCGACAGGGAGCGACCCGCCTCGGCGGGATTGGAAGGGGCTTGCGTTCCGCACCGGTCCTTTCCTCACGCGTGCCTCCCCTCGGCTTCGACTTCTCGTTAAGCAGTAACAGCCGAACCGCAACCTGCCGGTACACCCGTGTAAGATCCGGACCCGACCGACCTGGAGATCTCCCCCGGCATGGCCTCGTCCAGATCCCGGATGGCGTTGGGCAGCTCCTCCCACTGTTTGTCCTTGGCCAGGCTCGCCAGCATCGACTGCGCATGCAACCGCCAACCACCAACCGTCAACCACGCACCTCAACGGTCAGCCGCCACCCAACCTCCAACGACCAACCAACTCAACAACTGACCTGGTCGATGGTGTAGGCCGTGGTCATAGAGCCGCCGCTGCGGCACACGCTGGCGGCCGCATCCGCCTCGTCAGCGGCGCCGTCGCCTCCCTTGCCGCCGCCTGCCTGGGCCGCCTGCCGCCGTGCCGTCCTGCCCCGCATGAGCTGCTGCAGCTCCCGGCGGATGGCCGTCATCACCGCCGCCTCCTTGCGCTGCCGCTCCTCCGGGGCCAGAGGCTCGGCGGGTGCGGGCTTGGCCGCGACCTTGGTGGGTGCATTGGGGACCAAGACACAAGAGTTAAGGGAAGAAGGAGGTTTCGAAGATGCGCCGTAAGCGAGCTGGGGTTCCCTCGATCGATACAGGAGCGGGCGGGACGCACCTGGGCCGCGGCCGGTGGTGTCCGCGTGCTCGGGGCCCGCGGGGGCGCCGCCTGCAGCGCCTGCAGCACCTCCTGCAGCCCCTGGGCCTCGGCCAGTAGGAGCGGCGTGCGGCCCTCCTGCGGGTTACCGTGAAAGGCACAGTCAGGGGGTCAGGTCAGGTCAGGTCAGTCGGTGCGACTCATGACATAGGTACTGTCCCAGCTCCCAGAGCACTATGGCATGATAGGGTCCGCGCCCACCCCAAGGCCCCCCCTCTAGGAAGGAGCCCATCCCGGCGCAGCCCAGATCGCGACAGGCCCCGGCCCTGCTGGGCCCCCGCCCACCCACCTTGTCCGCGGCCCGTGGGTCCGCCCCCGCCTCCACCAGCACCCGCACCACGGCCAGCTGCCCAAGGGACACCGCCACGTGGAGGGGCGTGAGGCCGGCCTGAGGGCGGGGCAGGGAGTGGTGCCAAGTGGCAGGCATTGGTGGCAGGCGTCAGGGTGGCGCATCAGAGCCGCGGGGGAGCGTAGGAGGTCGGAGAATAGGAATGGCGCTTGGCGTTTAGGCAGGCGGTACGGTGGTGAGCCATGCATGCGTCCCTTGGGGCCCCCCGCACCTTGTCGGCCCGGCTGACCGCCGCTCCGCCCTGGCCCAGGGCCGCCACGACGTCCGCCCGGCCCCCCGACACAGCCAGCAGGAGCACGCTACGACCAGACTGCGAGCATGGAGGCCGGGTGAGGAGGAAGGCGGGGAGGCAAGAAGGTATGAGAGCGAGGGGCATGCGTCAATGTCGTCCAAGCATGCGCACTCCCAAACAGCCCTGAACCCTCCTCAACGTCAGCGCACCCAGCCCCTCTCAACCACAGCTCCTAAAAGCACCCCTTTAGCCCTCTACGTGGCCGCACCTGGTCCCTCGCCGCGTCCGGCCTGGCCCCCGCCGCCAGCAGCCGCTGCACCTCCCCCAGGTCGCCCCCCACCACCGCCGCCAGCAGCTGCGGGGCCAGGGGGTCGGGCGGGGGCGCGCGGGCGCGGGCCTGGCCCTTCGGCTGTTGTGGGTTGGAGGCTGCGCCTGCGGCGGAGGCGGAGGAGGTGGACCCGACATCGGAGCTGGCGGTAGCGCCGGAGGGGGTGCCTTGTCCTCGCTTGGCGGGAGAGCCCTGGCCCGACCGGGCCTGGGGCTGGGTATGTGGGAGGAGGGCCAAAAGGTAAAGTGATTCGCAGGACCTGGTTACGCTTGCTTTCAGTGCAAGAGGGGGCCGAGTGCGCGGGTGATACCCCCGAAACCAGGGGCCTACCTCGGCGGCATTCCCCTGGGCACTGCCGCCGCCACCAGACCCAGCGCCGCCCGCGCTTTGCTGCTGCGGGAATGGGGCGAATGAGTAGGCTTAAGGCAGAAGAGCCGGCCTGAGCACAGTCACCGTTCGCCCACGCGCCCGAAGCCCCGTTCACCTGCTGTCGCAGCAGCCACACCACCTCCGTGTGGCAGTTGGCTCTCGCGAGGGACAGCGGCGTGGAGCCATCCTGGTCGGGGGGGCAAGGGGCCAGCGGTGAACTGTATGCCTGGTGGCGTGCCCTTTCAGCCCAGTTCCCAGTTTGATGCGAGCTTGTTGCGTCCCCGCCCTCCCAGGAGCCGCCCACTGTACCTTGGCCGGGGCGCTGGGCGTGGCCCCTGCTGCTAGTAGCACCAGGGCTGCCTCCGTGTTGCCCTGCCGCGCCGCCAGGTGGAGGGGTGTGTAGCCGTCCTGGATTGGCGGGGAGGAGATGCATGGCAAGTACCGTTAACCAAGCATCCAGGCATCAAGCAATTAAAGCCGTCAGCAGCTGCGTGAGCCTCTCCACAGGCGGCTCAGTCTGTGTCTTGTCCTCAAAACCCGCAGGCGTGGCTCAAGGCCTGCAGCAAGGCCAGCCAGGTGTAGGTCGCAGCGGAAGCATGCAGAACGGAACAAGACGATAGGTCCGGGCCAGGTGCCTGGATGCTAGAGCAAGGCCAGCCAGGCTCCTCACCACGTCCGCCAGGTCCAGCTTGGCCCCCGCTGCCAGCAGGGCCTTGACCGCCTCAGCGCTGCCCTTCTCCGCAGCCAAGGCCAGCGCCGTGCGGCCGCCCTGAGTGGGGCCCACGCCATCCTCGGCTTGGCAAGAGTGGAGGGATGCAGAGAGCGGCTGCCTACCCAAGTTGCAAGGGACTTTGCACTCGAGAGTCTCACGACCCGAGGCTGTGCATGCAGCCACTCACCTTGTCCGCCAGGTCCTTGACGGCGCCGCCGGAGAGCAGCAGCAGAGCCTGCACGGCCGGGCCGTGGCCGGAGGCAGCGGCGAGCGCCAGCGGAGTGCGGCCGTCCTGCAGCCGGGCAAGGGCCGGGCACGTCATGAGATGCATGTGAGTATGGGGGCAACGGATTGACTTTGATTTACGGAGCAGCTCCCAGCTCCCGGCTGCCCCACCTTGCGTTACCATGTTCATTGCTTCCCCTGGCCGTACGGCTCCCGTCCTCTTCCCTTCCCGACTCTCAGCCTACCGACCCCCACCCCGGCCCCTACCCACCACGTCCACGGCGTCCTCCTGGACCCCCGCCAGCATCAGTGTACGGCACAGATCCACGTGGCCCCCTCGGGCTGCCAGGTGGAGCGCCCGTACGCCGCCCTGGCCGTTGGGAGCGATGGACGAGTCAGTGGGCCAAACCAACTGCCAATGGGCTATTACAATGCCGCTTCTGGCCTCTCCGTACTATGCTCTTCCCCATGCTTCATTCCCAGGGACCCACCGCCGCTGCAGCCTCGGGTGAAGCACCAGCCTGTTGGGCACGGAGGAGGCGGGGCAGGCAGTGTTAGCGACAGAGAGCCCGGGGTGGGCTGTGCATAATGCGCGACAGCATGCACGCTGCCCACCCTCAAAAGACAACAGGTCCACAGGTGACTGTTCATCGTTCCTCGCCTCCCCGACCCCGCCAGCTCATCGCCCCCTGTCACCCGCCTGCAGCAGCGCCCGAGCCACGTCCACGTGTCCCCGCAGCGCCGCGGCGAGCAGCGGCGTGCGGCCGTCCTGGAGGGGGGACACCAGGATGGGCAACGGCGCACGGTCAGTCGCCGACAGCTGAAGCCAGTGTGGCTGGGTCTCTATACGGGGGTGTCGCCACGAACGGGCCAGGGGCAAAGCCAGGAAACGCGACGGGACGTCCCACATGCGCCACAAGAGTTCAGAAGGGACGCAATATAAGGGGCGCTATAGAATCGGCCGGTGCGCGCAGCTCCGCACCCGGTCCGTGGACTCCAGTCGAGCTCCCCCCCCAATGAGGGCCCGCACCACCGCCGCCTGACCCCGAGCTGCTGCCACGCCCAACGGCCCGTAGCCGACCTGCAGCGGAGCAGCATCACAGGCACATACGAAGATGAACACAGGGGTGAGCGCTTTCCCGGCGTGCGTTGCTTGCACCCGGCACCTGGCGGTGCCTCTTCGCGCAAACCCAAAAGCCCCTGTGGCCTACCCGGCTCGGCGCATCTGGGTTCGCCCCTGCTCGCAGCAGCGCCCTCGCCACTCCCTCGTGTCCCTCTGCCGCCGCCAGGAACAGAGCCGTGCGCCCCGCCTGACACATGCGGACGGAGCAGGGGGCAGGAGGTGTAAACAGGAGGTAGCGGCGGGCAAGCTTGGGCCACATGACACAGGGTCAACGTCTTTGATAAAAGGATAGGACCGGAAGTTTCCTGCTTCCACCCCGCTGCTTCCGTTTGCTACCTCCTACCGGGTCAGATGTGTTGGGGTCGACCCCTGCCGACAGGAGGCGCTCCACCTCCGCAAGGTCACCCGCATGCGCCGCCGCCTGCAGCGCCGGCCCCGTTGCCGCCGCCACCGCCACCCCTTGCCCCGCCTTCGGGGAGAAGTCCCCCCGGCCCCGCCCCCGCCCCAGCAGCTCCCCCTCCCGCTCTCGCTCGTCCGCCGAGGACGGCGGTGCGGGGTTGCTGCCGGTGGGCGTGCCTGGCTGCAGCGGCGACTGAGGCATGGGCGGCGAGGAGGACGTGTGGAGCTCTCCAGCAGTGAAGCGGCTCCGAAGCGGGGCGCTAACGCCGGGCGCTGCGGCTGCGGAGGCCGTGGCGGAGCCGTCCGGGTTCCGCACGGGCGTGCCTGAGCGGTCGGAGCTCGCCCAGGCAGAGCGGGGAGGCGCCCGCACCGGGGCTGGGGCTCCCGGCGACCGGGCCCCCAGCGCCGCGCCCGTGCCGCTCCAGGTCCGGCCCGCCACCTCCTCGCTGCCGCCGCTGGATCCGTACTCGGACTGTACGGTAGCCACGCGCAGCTGCCTCGCGTTACGGAAAAAGTGGGAGCGCCGCAGGTCAACGCCAAAGTCGTCCTGGGCAAGCACGTGGCACACGTGAGGCAGGCCGCTGCTGAGACCGGGTTCGGGGGCGCGGCTGGAGGAGTTCAGCCCGACGATCCGGGGGCCCCGGATGTACGGAGAGGTCGCGACGACCACGCCCTTGAAGGACGAAGCAGTCGAGTCCGGATCGTTTCTACTGCCCCTGCTGGTCTGGCTCAGGGGGCGGGGCTGCAGGTTGGGGTTGGTGAAGGACTTGGTGCCGGGGGCGGGCGCCGTGTGGGGGCCTGGCCAGGCGTGGCGTGGGGAGGTCCCCGACGGGGAGGATGGGCTGCCGCCGTTCTGACCACGCCCGGTGTCGCTTCCGGGAAGCGGATAGCGGCTGCTTGCGAGGGCTAGAGGAGACGCCGGTGCAGAACTCCCGTGCGACATGCGAGCCGATAGACGCCGCTCCCGGTCATCGCGGTGTGGGCTCAGCCTAACCATTATTTGAGTTGTTGCTACGCGAAACAAAGGCGCCTCAGGCTAAACGTGTTAACGCTGCAAGAGAGGGCCCATGTTCGCCTGATGTTCAGCCTGCAAAGGCACGGGTCTCAGTGCTGCGTATCGTCAAGGCAGTAGTTTGAGCTTACGTAGTAATATTAGTCTGCGGGTGCGGGTGTGCATGACCTGAAGGGCCTACTAAGTGAGGCCTCGGTGCTGATCGGGCACCGTGGCGAAAGTACCCATCCCCCCGGCCCCGGCGCTTTTGTGAGGGGAGACTGAAGGGCCGTCAGAGGAGCACGCACCATCGAGTGCGGGGCTGAACTTCGAAGGGTTAAGGGTTGAGCGGGTAGCTTGTTGGGGGGCCGAGAGTGCGCGGGCTGGGCGGGCAGCCAAGCATGTGTATTTTGCAGACGCGTTGTGCCGGAGTATCGAGGCCCCTCAGCAAAGCCCAGCCGCACATCCGCGCTGTATATAGGGTGTCATGCCGCAAGCTTACGTCACAGACCCGCTTGGCAAGCTGGCGACAGAGTAGTGCTTTTCCACCATGCCGCCACGCAGCTCGGCGCCCCGGGCGGCCCCAGCTAGAGTGCGAACGCTCGAAGAACGCGCTCTGGATACGCTGAGGTCCATGGGCCGGCAGGCGCTCAAGCTCGCAAACGGCCGGGATGCATGCGCTTGGTCGCCCACGGAAATCAACGCAGCCTGCGAGGCGCTCAGCACGCTTCTGCCTAACACGCTTGAAGCGGTCGGCGATGAGGGCCTGACCGGTCTGGTCATCATGCTGGGGCTGGCGCTGCGGCGTGCCGCGCCTGGAGCCCCCGGCATCAGCGATGCCCAGCGCACGGCCTACGCCTCGCTGCATCCCAAGCTCGCGGTCATCCTCGTGGACATTGACAGGGCAGTGACTGAGCACAAGCTCAGCTCTGGCACTGCCCTGGAGCTCTGCACGGCCCTGATCAAGACCCACACGCTCCGCGCCTTCTGCCCCCTGCTGGCCGCTGCGTCCTCCGCCCTGCTGCCCCCGCCGGCGGGCCCCCCTCGGCCCCGGCCCCCACGCCGCTTGGTGCTTTCATCCCTCGTCCTTCTTCAGGAGGCAAGCAACATGCTGGGCACAATGATAGATTTCTATGAGCGCTACGCCCTGCCGGATGCACGGCGGCCCGTGCTCTCCCTGCTGGAGACGGAGCTGTCTGAGAGCGGGTTGCTGGAGCACTGGTCTCGACTGGCGCTGGCGTTGGGAGGATATGAGGGGGTCGACGAAGGAGCGGCGAAGGCGGTGGCGTCTGTGGGCGCCGCCCTCTCAATAATGCTGAAAATGAAGAGGGAGGATGAGAACAACTTCGAAGAGAGTTGGGACTTCTGGTCCCATCTGCTCCTGTCCGGCTCGAGCCCCTCTCTGGTGTACCTGCTCTCCTCTCACCTGGTGGCCCTCGCCGCGGAGCTGGACGGAGGCCCCACCTACAGCCTGCCCGCGGCACTGGAGGAGGAGGGAGCGGCGGCCGGGCCCTCGAGCAGCGCACCCGCCACGGCGCCCAAGGCCCGGCCGCCCATCCCTTTGCTCAACGCCAGCGGCGTTCTTCTCAAACCCGCACAGTACCTGGACACGCCGCTGACGTACACAGTCTTGGACCTCCAGAAAAAATCCCTTGAGGTCGTTGTGCACACCGCCCTCGGCGTTATGAAGGCCCAGCCGACGGTCTACGGACCGGAGGGGGCGGCCTTGACCAATCAAGCGCTCGTGACTCGGACGTGCGCTCTGCGCTTGCGGGATCTGGGGGCGGAGATTGCACACGTTGAGTCGGCCGGCGAAGGGAGTTGGGACCGTGACGGCAAGTGGCATGCCATTGCGGTGTCACACAAGGAGGAGTGCGCCAAGGTGCTCGCAGCGCTGCGGCGGCGGGAGCCGTTTGCTGACGTGGCCGCCGGCTACCAGCTGGGCATGCGCCTGGCGCGGGCGGCGGCCCTCTCGCTGCAGGGCTACCCGGGCCTCACCGCTGCGTCCTGTGGGGCGTCGGGCGAGGGCGCGTGGGAGGCGCTGGTGGCGGCTCACGACCCCTCCGGCTGGCAGGACCCGGCCTCGCCGCCACTGCCGCCCCTGGGCTCGGCGGCGGCGGTGCGGCTCGCCCCAAAAGACGCTGTGCAGGTGGCGTGGCGATGCCTCGTGATGGCCAGAGACGCCCTGCGGCCGGCCCGCGACATGTGCGATAAGCATGGCCCGGAGGCAACGCCGCCCTGGTTCAAGCAGCAGCTGGGGAGCTACTGGCGGGCGGCGGTGGCGTGGGCGGGGCTTCTGTGGCGGGAGGGCCCTCACGCTCAGCCTGCGCCGATAATGGGTCGCGCTCCGTCTTTGAGGCTTCTAAACCTCTACAAGTCAGCCCGCGGCGGTGGGTCTGGTAGCGGTCGGGGGTGCCTTTGGGTGTCAGGACGTCAATTCTGGTTTTCCGTTTGTGTGAAGCGACAAAGCGCGCGGGCAGCGATGTACTCAAGTGCTTGCTGAGGTTACGTAGCGGCCAGCGGCCGTCTTGACAGGCACTTGTCATGCCGGGAGTTCTTATCACCGCATGCCTAGCAGCCGTGCTATGCCCGCTCCATGATATGCATGCCCTTCGCCCTTTCGCGCAGAGAGCGTGTCCGTTGACACCTTGCACGCCCTGCCGGCGGGATACCTCGGGGCCTTCGAGGCGCTGATCCGCTACAGCCCCGGGTGCGCATGCATGGGCGCGGCGTTTTGCTCTTGCTGCATGCTGGCTTTGCTCTGACTGTATGTCGGTAGGGTGGAGATGGTAAGAAGCCTGTTGATGTGCGCTTGTATCTGTGTTGGCACTGCGCGTGCACATGCGCCTGATGCAGTCTGCTGGTTCAAGGTGGTTCCTGCGCCTCTTTCCCGAACCACAGGCAGCCGGAGCCACTTCCCGACTTTTACGACGCAGCCCCGTACAGATACCTGCTGACCCACTCCCGGGCCGCTGACGTGGCGTCCCTGGCGGGCACGGTCGCCAAGCTCCTGCGCCGCCACCCCTCCCCGGGGGAGGACCTACAGCGTATCGTCGCCCTCACTCGCTGCTTCGGTCTGGTAACGGGGAAAGATCAGGGCTTCGGGCAGCAGTCTCGTCGTCAATACAGCACGCTTCAACCCAGCGGACCGTCAGGAGCAGTGCCAGCGGTGGGGTCTGGGTCTGCCAGCGCCGCGACCACCTCTGGCGGCGCGTCGGGCGCCGCTGCGGGAGAGGCTCCCAGCTTCGGGGCTGCCAGCGGCACCGGGATTGGTGTGGTCCCCGACCTGCCCCTCTCCGCGGCCTGCATCGCCCTCCAGCTGCTGCCCGAGGCCGCCCGTGTGGGCCGGGCCCTGGCGGAGGCCGTGCCCCCGCGCCTGTCCGCCCCCGCCCCTCCCCCGGATCTCCGGCCCCTGGAGGACCTGGTGGCCCTGCTGCTCGACTGGGTGCCGCCGCTCGTGCTGGCGGCCAGGCCACTGGAGCTTATGAAGGCGACGGGAGAGGGCGCGAGGCCGAGAGCAGGAGCAGAGTCGAGAGAGGCGGCAGCGGCAGCAACCCCGGCCCAGGCGGCCAGACCGCTGGGTTGGGAGGGCGAGGGCGCGGGGGCAGGAGCAGCAGCAGAGTCGGAAGCGGCGGAAGCGTCCCCACCCCAGGCGCTGTCCGCCGCGCAGGCTTGGGACGACTTCCTATGGAACGAAGTGGACCCGGCATGGATACTGGGCACTGCTCTGCGGTTCGCGACCGAGTCCTCTCCGCTCTGCGCCTCCATCAAACACGCCTTTTGGGCGCTCGCCGTGCGGGACCCGGGAAGGCTAAGGGAGCTTGCGATGCCTGCAGAAACACGGGCCAGCCGCTCGGCTGAAGCAGGAATACCTGCCACCACGCCCCCAGGGTCCATCGTGAGCCGACTTGCAGAGCTGTTGGGCTGGGACGACGGCGCGTCACGCAGGGATGAGGATCTCCGGATTATGGTGGCTCACGTCCTCAACACACCCGACATCCCAGCAATGTTTCGAGCACAAGACTTTGCAAGCTGGAGCCCAGGGCTTGCTCAGTTCTACGCCAGTGCGGTGTCCGTCCTGGCGTCCCCCGCCGAGGCGCGGCGGGCGCTCCCCGGCTGCTCCAACCCCGCCTGCACCAACCTGGCGGGGCCCAGCGAGGCGGCGCTGAGGCTGCGGCGCTGCGGGGGCTGCGGGGGCGCAGCGAGGTACTGCGGCCACGACTGCCAGGCGGCGCACTGGGCGGCGGGCCACGCGCGGGAGTGCCGGCTGCTGGCTGCAGCGGCGAATGGGCGGGAGGGTTGAGCGCATGGCCCTGCACACCAGAGTGGGGACCAGCAGGTTGCCCCTGCCTTGTGCCTCGCAGGGGCTGGGGGCAGGGGCAGGGCAGCAGCGATGCATCTACACATTTTGGGGGGTCCAGAGCACGGGGTAAGAGGAAGTTGGATAACCATGCGTCAGACCGTCTGCCGGTCGTCAATGCGCGGCGCCTGAGCCTGCTGGTGGTACTGCATGTTTTAGCACTTATGGTGGTCCATGGCCAGTTGTTTGTTGTTGAGTTCTTTGTATTACTGAGGACTGTCCCGCTCGTGCTGAAATAGCGCTCGATATCGTCATGTTGACACTGTAGGGAGGAAAGTTCGGGCAGGTCCTGGGGGGTTCCGCCTGGGGTCCGTGGCGGGGCATGAGCTTGAGGCATTGGCACGTACAGACGTCGCGTAAGTCTCCAGGTGAGGTCGACGCAAGGGTAATACATAAGACATCATTTGACCCAGTCCAATGTAGCAAGCCTCTGTCACAGCTTGGCAGGCAATCACAGGCGGCGGGGACGGGCGGGGCTGCCAAGGGTGTCGTGGATGTCGAGCCGAGAGAAGGCACGCCGTGTCTGCAAACTTGCGGTATCCTGTAGTGTGTTGTCACAGCTAAACAGCGCAAAGACGAAGGTCCTGTAGCCTACAGGCTGACCAACAAAGCAGCATGCCGCCGCGCAGAGCTCCAGCCCGAGTGGCCGCAGCTCGGGCCCGCACTCCCAAAGAGCGTGCTCTAGATACGCTGAGGTTCATGGGCCGGCAGGCGCTCAAGCTCGCAGACGGCCGGGATGCATGCGCTTGGTCGCCCACGGAAATCAACGCAGCCTGCGAGGCGCTCGACACGCTTGATCGTGGTGCTCTTGAAGCAGTCGGCGATGAGGGCCTGACCGGTCTGGTCATCATGCTGGGGCTCGCGCTGCGGCGTGCCGCTCCCGGCGCCCCCAACATCAGCGACGCCCAGCGCACGGCCTACGCCTCCCTCCACTCCAAGCTGGCGGACGCTCTGCTTGATATCAAAGTCGCCGTCAACAACAACAAGCTCAGCCCTGGCACAGCCCTGGAGCTCTGCTCGGCCCTGATCAAGACCCACACGCTCCGCGCCTTCTGCCCCCTCCTGGCCGCTGCGTCCTCCGCCCTGCTGCCCCCACCGGGCCAGCCTCAGCCCCGGCCCTCACACCGGTTGGTGCAGTCTTACCTCAGCCTTCTGCGGGAGGCAGGAAACACGCTGGGGATACTGGTCGACATAGTCGGGAGCTATGCCCAGCCCGATGCTCACCAGCCCCTGCTCTCCACGCTGGCGACGGAGCTGGCTGAGAGCGGGCTGCTGGAGCACTGGTCTCGGCTGGCGCTGGCGCTGGGGGGATGCGAGGGCGTCGAGGAGGGAGCCGCGAGGCTGACTGCGCAGATGGGTGTCGACCTCTGGACCGTGCTTTAACTCCGAAAGGAGCACGAGAAGACGCCCGCCTTCGACAAGAGCTGGGACTCCTGGTCCGAGCTGCTCCTGTCCGGCTCGAGCCCCTCTCTGGTGTACCTGCTCTCCTCGCACCTGGTGGCTCTCGCCGCGGAGCTGGACGGAGGCCCCACCTACGGCCTGCCCGCGGCACCGGAGGAGGAGGCAGCCGCCGGCGGGCCTTCCACCAGCGCACCAGCCCCGGCGCCCAAGGCCCGGCCACCCCTGCCCCTGCTCGACACAAACGGGTACCGGCTGCGGCCCGGGGAGGACTTGGACCTGAGGCTGACGCACACGGCCCTGGAGCTCCATCAGAGGACCCTGAAGCTCCTTGTACACACGGCTATGGGTGTCTTCAAAACACAGCCAGCCGTCTGTGGACCGGAGGGGGCAGTGTTGCCCATGCAAGGGACCATCACCCGCACGTGCGCCTCGCGCTTGCGGGATCTGGGGGCGGAGATCACACGCGTCGAGTCCACGGACACGGCGCGCTGGGATCCTGATGGCAAGTGGCTCGCCAGAGCTGTGTCACACAAGGAGGAGTGCGCCAAGGTGCTTGCAGCGCTGCGGCGGCGGGAGACGTTTGCTGACATGGCCGCCGCCTACCAGCTGGGCATGCGCCTGGCGCGGGCGGCGGCCCTCTCGCTGCAGGGCTGCCCGGGCCTCACCGCTGCGTCCTGTGGGGCGTCGGGCGAGGGCGCGTGGGAGGCGCTGGTGGCGGCTCACGACCCCTCCGGCTGGCAGGACCCGGCCTCGCCGCCACTGCCGCCCCTGGGCTCGCTGAGGCGTCTTTCTCCACCAGAAGCTGTGCATTTGGGACTGCAAGGGCTCTTGATGGTCGGCGAGGTCTTGCGGCCGGCTCGGGACATGTGCGATAAGCATGGCCCGGAGGCAACGCCGCCCTGGTTCAAGCAGCTGCAGGGCAGCTACTGGCGGGCAGCGGTGGCGTGGGCGGGGCTCCTCTGGCAGAGAGACGCCCATGCTCAGCCTGTTCCTTTGTTGGGGGGTTCCACGTGTTCCATGCTTCTCTACCTCTACAAGACAAGCCGCGGCGGTGGGTCCGGTAGCAATACCTTTGTGCGCTGTGATATGGTAGTTCCAGGGAGAGGAGCGGCATCGCCAGCGGCCGTCTTGACAGCCACTCGTCATGCCGGTAGACCTTTTGTTTGCATGCCTAGCAGCCGTCCTATGCCCGCTCCAAGACACGCATGCCCTTCGCGCCTGCCCCTTCGCGCAGAGAGCGTGTCCGTTGACGCCCTGCACGCCCTGCCGGCGGGATACCTCGGGGCCTTCGAGGCGCTGATCCGCTCCAGTATCAGGTGAGCATGCCTACGGTACTGGGGCCAGCATCTTGTGTCTCCTGCTGGCTGGCTTAGCATTATGCCTGGTCATGCATGGTCACGGTAACGGTAGCAGGCGGAATGTACGTCTTGCCTGATGCTGACTGAATCAAGGTCTTTCCTGCGCCCTTTTTCCAAACCACAGGGAGACGGAGCCACTCCCCGACTTTCACGACGCAGCCCCGTACAGATACCTGCTGACCCACTCCCGGGCCGCTGACGTGGCGTCCCTGGCGGGCACGGTCGCCAAGCTCCTGCGCCGCCACCCCTCCCCGGAAGAGGGCCTGGGCGGTGTGACGGCGCTCGCTCGCTGCTTTGCGCTGGTGAATGGAGAAGACCGCGCTGCTGAACGGTCTGGTCATCATTACAGCACGCTGCAATCTGGCACACCGTCAGGAGCAGTGCCAGCGGTGGGGTCTGGGGCTGACACCTCTGGCGGCGCGTTAGGCGCCGCTGCTGGCGAGGCTCCCAGCTTCGGGGCTGCCAGCGGCCCCGGCAGCGGTGCGGGCCCCGACCTGCCCCTGTCCGCGGCCTGCATCGCCCTCCAGCTGCTGCCCGAGGCCGCCCGTGTGGGCCGGGCCCTGGCGGAGGCCGTGCTCCCGCGCCTGTCCGCCCCCGCCCCTCCCCCGGAGCTCCGGCCCCTGGAGGACCTGGTGGCCCTGCTGCTCGACTGGATGCCGCCGCTCGTGCTGGCGGCCAGGCCCCTGGAGTTCCTGGAAGCGACAGGCGAGCTGACGGGGGCAGGAGCAGCAGAAGCCCCGGAGGCGCAAGCGCGCCGAGCCGATGCGCTGTGCACTGGGCTGGCTTGGGCGAACTTCCTGTGGAGCAAACTTGACCCGGCATGGATCCTTGGCATTGGTTTGCGGCTCGCGATCCGCGGCTCTGTTGCGGTTCGCGACTCCCTCACTCCCGCCTTTTGGGCGTTCGCCGTTCGCGACCCAGTAATGCTGGCAGACCTGGCAGACCGTGCGGAGCTCAAGACCAGCCGCACAAGCGAGGGCCCGGAGCGTTCGAGTCAGCTTCAGGGGCCCTCAGGAGCAGACACTGCTGCCTCCACGCTCCCAGGGCCTACAGCGCGCGTGCTTGCAGAGCTGCTGCGTTGGCGCTATGGCGCGTCACGTGATGACGAGAATCTCCTGCACCTGGCACTCAATATTCTCGAGAGTGAAGACATCCCAGCAATGTTTCGAGCGAAGGACTTCGCAAGCGGGGGCCCAGGCATGGCTCAGTTTTACGCCACTGCCGTGTCTATCCTGGCACCTCCAGACGAGGCGCGGCGGGCGCTCCCCGGCTGCTCCAACCCCGCCTGCACCAACCTGGCGGGGCCCAGCGAGGCGGCGCTGTCGGTACAGCGCTGCGGTGGGAGCTGCGGGGGCGCAGCGAGGTACTGCTGTGAGGGGTGCCGGCAGGCGCACTGGGCCGCGGGCCACAGGCGTGGGTGCTGGGGGGCGGCGGGGTCTGAGACGTAGCGGTAGCAGTGAGTGTGCCTCTGGCCAAGCCCTCAAGTGAGGCCGGGTCTAGGCGGGACTGCATAGAAACAGTCGAGTGCAAAGTACCCGGGGCGTGATGTCAATTGACACTTGATACTGCGACGGTAGCTGGTAGCTGTTAGGGGCTTGCATGGCGTGCTTGGTTGACGAGTCTGTCCAGCCCGGCCAGACCAGTCTAAAAGTTTGGGGGCTGTCGCTCTTGAGCCTCCTGGGGATATACTCCCTGTTGACGTGCGTGCGTGCGATAGAGTCGCTTGGCGGGAAGGGTATACTGATCTCCGTTGTACCGGCACATGGTCCGGGTCAGAGGCAGCGAGCTGGAGGGCAGCGGCCCCTGGTTGTCGTGCGGTCCCTGGGTGCGTGCTTTCACAGGCGGACGCTGCGCATGGCGTAGGATGCGGGCGCAAGCGGCGGGGACAGGGCCAAGGCGCGGTCAAGGGTGCAGGCTCGCGAACGGCGCCATGCCTGCTCGACTCGGTCGTTAATGTGCGATGAAAGCAAGCAAGGGTGATGTGCCCTGGCGCCCAGACTGAGTTGCCGAGGGTGTCAAGCTGTCAACAGCAGAGCGAGGGGCCGCGTTACAGGAAGCCGGGGTGGGCCTTGGGCGGGGATGCGAGTGCGTGCCGTGGGTGGCGTGGGACGAAGACATCATTGCGAGGAGCCGGGGGCGAGAGGGTGTCGTGCCGAGGGGAATACGGCACGCTGCCAGCAGCATGCATAGCCATACCAGCTATCCTCGAAAGTGTCACAACTTGAACACACTTGAACGATGAAGGTACAATAGGAATAGGCTCGTTTCACCACAACTGCAAGGGAGCATGCCGCCACGCAGTTCTGCGCCCCGGGCGGCTGCAGCTCGCGTGCGCACTCCCAAAGAGCGTGCTCTGGATACTCTTATGTCAATGGGCCGGCAGGCACTCATGCTCGCAAACGGCCGGGATGCATGCGCTTGGTCGCCCACGGAAATCAACGCAGCCTGCGAGGCGCTCGACACGCTTGCACCAACAGCGCTTGAAGCGGTCGGCGATGAGGGCCTGACCGGTCTGGTCATCATGTTGGGGCTGGCGCTGCGGCGCGCCGCTCCTGGAGCCCCCGGCATCAGCGATGCCCAGCGCACGGCCTACGCCTCGCTCCACTCCAAGCTCGCGGTCATCCTCATGGACATTGAGAGGGCAGTGACTGAGCATAAGCTTAGCCCCGGCACGGCCCTGGAGCTCTGCACGGCCCTGATCAAGACCCACACGCTCCGCGCCTTCTGCCCCCTGCTGGCCGCTGCGTCCTCCGCCCTGCTGCCCCCGCCGGGCCAGCCTCAGCCCCGGGCCCCGCGCCGCTTGGTGCAGTCCTCCATCGTCCTTCTTCAGGAAGCAGGAAACACGCTCGGGGCACTGGTGGACATAGTCGAGAACTATGCCCAGCCCGATGCTCACCAGCCCCTGCTCTCCACGCTGGAGACGGAGCTGGCTGAGAGCGGGCTGCTGGAGCACTGGTCTCGGCTGGCGCTGGCGCTGGGCGGATGCGAGGGTGCCGAGGAGGGGGCCGCGAGGGCTGTTCAGGACTTCGGCCCACGCCTTTACGACCTGCAATCCGGCGGGGAAGATGAGGATGCGGAGCGCCGCTTCCCAGCAGAGTCCCACTTAGACTCCTGGTCCGAGCTGCTCCTGTCCGGCTCGAGCCCCTCTCTGGTGTACCTGCTCTCCTCGCACCTGGTGGCCCTCGCCGCGGAGCTGGACGGAGGCCCCACCTACGGCCTGCCCGTGGCACCGGAGGAGGAGGACGGAGCAGGGCCCTCGAGCAGCGCACCCGCCACGGCCCCCAGAGCCCGGCCGCCCATCCCAATCCTCAACACAAGCGGGTACTGGCTGCGGCCCGGGCAGCCTGTCGACATGCGGCTCGCTGGGCCTGCCATGCGCCTTTGGCTACGCTGCGTAAACGCGGTCGCCAAAGTATCCACTGGCGTATACTTGGGGCCGGATAGGCCGGCACCGCGCGCCGAGCTCGCTAAGTCGAGCCAAGCGACTGTTTGGCGCACGTGCGTCTCGCAGCTCCGTTGGCTCGAGGCTGCCGTCAGGTTGTACGCGGATAAGGCCGCAGCTGAGCCGCAACCGGAGGGCACCGTTGAAAGTCGGCAATACTGGGCCTACGCAGCTAAAAGCAATCGCGACAAACTCAAGGGTGTGCAGATCCAGCTGAGAGAGTGTATGGCAGTGAGGGCAGCGCTGCGGCGGCGGGAGCCGTTTGCTGACGTGGCCGCCGCCTACCAGCTGGGCATGCGCCTGGCGCGGGCGGCGGTTCTCTCGCTGCACGGCTGCCCGGGCCTCACCGCTGCGTCCTGTGGGGCGTCGGGCGAGGGCGCGTGGGAGGCGCTGGTGGCGGCTCACGACCCCTCCGGTTGGCAGGACCCGGCCTCGCCGCCGCTGCCGCCGCCGGGCTCGGCGGCAGCAATCTCCCTGCCGTCCGATGTCGCGTCTCTGCTTGCAACGGACGGCCTCAGCATGGCCAGGGAGGCCCTCGAGGCTGCTCGCCGCATGTGCGACCAGGCTAGTCAGGAGCAGCCACCGCCCTGGCTCGCACGGCAGCTGGGCGCCTGGTGGCGTGCGGCCATGGCTTGGGCGGGGCTGTGGCAGCGGAGCGAGGACGGCGCGCCGCCGAGGCTCATGGTCGGATTCCGAAAGGCGGTGAAGCTGTTTACAATGAGGGACGGCCGACTCTTGGGCTACGGTGGGTGGGCGTCCTGGGGCTTGTTGCGGGGCTACCGGTTGTTTCGGTTGTTCCTTGGCACTGCATTGCGTCTGCATAAGAATGAGGATTGTATCACCCCAACGTGGTGCCAACGTACGTCCCCACGCCCTGGCCCCGCTCCTGCAGGCGGCAGGACCGCTGATGTGCGCCTCGCAGCTGCGGGGGGCTACCTGCCGGCCCTGGAAGCGTTCCTTCGCCACCCTGACGGACCCAGGTGTGTGTGGCACAACGGGGCTGGGATGCGTGGCAGCAACGGGTTGTCGAGGCTCTTCCTTCCGACTTGCAACCCGCTGTCACGCACCGTCACGCAGGGACGTGTTCAAGCCTGTGACCGAGTGTGGGCGGGGCCGGTACCTGTGGACTGATCTTCTCCTCAGCTCCAACACGCAGCTCGTGGCTTCGTTCTCGCGCACTGCCGCCAAGCTACTGCTCCGTGCGGCAGCGAGCACAGAGGAGCAACGGTCGTGCCTGCGAGAGCTGCCAGGACTTGTCAACCTGATGGCGAGCGACAGATCAGAACTTGAGCCTGGCGTGTTCTCAGTCGACTCACGTTGGAGACACGCCGCGCTCAGACTGGAGCGCTCCCAGGCGGCACCGAACAACGATAGCGCTCTCAGCGCGGCCTGCATTGCACTGCAAGTGCTGCCTGTGGCTGCCTCGCTCGCCCGCGCTCTGCTGCCGGAGGTGCTCGGGCTGCTACGCTCAGGCGACATCAGAGCTCTCTACGAGACGGCAAGCGTTCAACTTATGTTGGCCGATCTGCTCAGCCTGCTGCTCGAGTGGCTGCCGCCGCTGCTGGCCGCATCGGAACCGCTGGTTGCGGACGGCGGGTTGCAACCAGGGGTCTCGGCTGCCGGGCCCCCTGCTCCGGCCGATGCTCCAGCATGGGGGCTCCCACCGGACGGGGCCCGGGCCTGGGGCGAGCTTCTGTGGGCCCAACTGAACCCGGCCTGGGCCCTGCGCACCGCGCTGCAGCTGACGGTCGAGCCAGTCAAACCGATGCACGTGAGAGTTTGTAACGCTCTGTGGGCGCTCGTCGCCCGCGCACCGCTGCGGCTGGCAGCGATGGTGGCGGCGGGAGACGCAGCGGAGGCGCGCGAGGAGGGGGCGGGGGTGGGGGCGGCAGCGGGAGGGGACGGCCCGATGCAGAACGCAGGGCCCAGCCTGCGGCTGCTCCGGCAGGCCCTGACGCGCGACGCGGTGGGCGAGGTGGAGCTGCTGGCAGCTGTGGAGGCGGTGTGCGCAGGCGCCCAGAGCTCTGACCTCACCGCCGAGCAGCAGGCGGCGGGGGCGGCCGAGTTGCAATATTACAGCAGTGCGGTGTCCGTCCTGGCGTCTCCCGCCGAGGCGCGGCGGGCGCTCCCCGGCTGCTCCAACCCCGCCTGCACCAACCTGGCGGGGCCCAGCGAGGCGGCGCTGAGGCTGCGGCGCTGCGGGGGCTGCGGGGGGGCAGCGAGGTACTGCGGCCACGACTGCCAGGCTGCGCACTGGGCGGCGGGCCACGCGCGGGAGTGCCGGCTGCTGGCTGCAGCGGCGAATGGGCGGGAGGGTTGAGCGCATGGCCCTGCACACCAGAGTGGGGACCAGCAGGTTGCCCCTGCCTTGTGCCTCGCAGGGGCTGGGGGCAGGGGCAGGGCTACCTGTGTTACTGATGGGCTGGTGCTGGTGCCGGATGAACTGTCTGGAAAGTGAATGCCGGGATTCCTGACTAATGTTGATGGATGGCCGATTGACAAAGGGCACAGGGGTATGTCGCAGACCAGCGCGTTTGTCTCGCAAGCGTTGTCCGTTGTCAGGCTGAAGTAGTTACGCCCCCAAACACCGCGTGTCCTGTCCGTGCCAACCGAACTTACGGTCTGTTTTGGCCTTGTCAATCTGTGCGCGTTGATGCTTCCGCTAGCTCTTGGAACGTGTACGCAATCCTGTGTGGGTATTGAGGACTTGTACTTCGGTTGCCGACGGTCAAGAGTGGCCGTGGCCGCGGCGCTGAGCCTGCTGGAGAAAGCTGTCTGTCCTTCAGCACGGCTTGCTGATGCGCCATTGATACACAGACCAATGTAGCAATCACTCAGGCATACCAGGCAGATCAGGCAGACCTGTAACGCTGATAGTGCCTAGCGTCGATGCCAGCCCGGGGCCGGCGCCCTGGGGGTGCTGCTCCGAACCCCAGTCCCTCTGACTGTTCGGTACGGACATCACAGGAGCATCTGTAAACGCTGGTTCGTGACAGCGTATGATGATCCGCTCGTAGGCAGAGCCCGCACTGGTGCACGAGTGAGTGGCTTTAATCGCATGCCGGTGAACTTCCTGTCTCCACCCACCAGGTGAGCGTGATATCTTAGCCTCAACTCAGTCAACCCTCAACTCCGGCCAGCCAGGCCACAGGCTATGCTCAACCTCAGCACCACCAGCCGTTGGCTTGCCCCGATTCCCCGGCAGGGGGAAACGGGGCTACGCCAATGCAATCGTGTCTGAGCGGACACTGCTCGTCAATTTACAGTTCGTTGACCTCGTCCAAGCACGTTAGGCGCAGTCTGACATGCAGTGCGGTCGCATGACGGAGTGCCCACTGACGAACGCATGCAAAGCCGCGTGTTAGGTGTCGCTAGCCATCAGCGACGACTCGCGCCCTGTGGGGGCGACGGTGTAGTCGAAGTGTTCGCTCGGCCGACGAGCGCGACGAAATCTTGCACAGCCGCAGCGCTCGCTTCACAACGTACGTTGATGCTATGATACTATGATGGTATGAGGATGCCTATCGGTGTCGTCGGCATTATCGGCGATACGATGCGGGCCCCGCGTGCCCGCAAACCCCGTGGCCCCCCTGAGGCGCATTTGATCACTCTGATCCTCTACATGCCACCTCCAAAAAGGGGGCAAGCCTTGACTGCTGCGCAGCTCAGTGGTTTTGGTGCTTAGAGGCAGCTCTTCCTCGCACTGCCGCGACGTCCACTAGACCTGCTAACAGGCAGTCAACTCAGTGTCATATCCCCTCCCCCTGCCATCCATACCCCCTGCCCCTGTGTCATACTCCCTCCCTCCGCCCTCTCAAAACTCTGCTGCGGCAACCATCCGCTCCACACACACTGTAAGAAGTACATGGCCCCCAAACAGTACAACAAGCGGTACCTGCCGGCCCACGAATTGGCAACACGTGTACATGCCTCGCGGAGTGTGTCCGTGAGATGCCAGAAGGCCAGCCGACCGCGATCATAAATGTGCCGAGGCCTGGAGCTGCCGAGGGTGTGTGTGCGCCCCTGACGCTGGCAGCCAGGTATCACCAAATGGCGTCATCCAGGATACACGCTCAACCACCTCTGCCACGCGCAACCTGCGCTGAACACGCCCCCAACAACTCAGGGATGGTGTGCGACACAGGTACCCATCCTACATCCTATCTCCCAGTACTGACAGGACCATCGCACACGTGGCGCAAATTGCGCCTTTGCTACGTTGCACAGATTCACTCTTCTCTGTCATTCTTCGTGCAGGCAATCAGGCGGGCGGTGGGCCATAAACGCCATGCGACATGAAAGCTTGTCTGCGCGCTTAGCTCACCTCTGTCCAAAAGCCTGTTGCTGCATGCCCTAGGGGTGCGCCGCAGGCCGGTGCTGGCTATGACTATGCGTGGCGTAGTTGCGTATTCCCAGCGACCGTCCCGCACCGCCAACCCTCATCAGCCACAGAAAGGGCGCGCGTGCCCCCCCTTCCTGCTTTGCTCCTCACAGTCAATCCCCCACCTCTCCTCGACTCTCACCGCTCCAGCCCCACCCTCCTGCTAACAGGCAACCCCCTGAACAACAGCTGGGCTACCTCGGTACCCACGGCAACACGCAGGTCCGCCCCTTACTCAATGGACAGCGGCCGGTCGGCCCAGCCGTACAGGCCCTTGTGCCTGTCGTACATCTCGCCCAGCTCCGTGATGGTGGCCTCCAGGAGCTCGTCCACCTTCTTGTCGAAGTCGGGGTGGTCCCGGGGGATCTGTATGGCAGGGGCGTGGCCGGGTTACGTCAGCACGCCAGGGAGGAAGCAGAGGAGCATATGCTTGTGTCAGGGTTAACGGAGAAGGAAGTTCGCAAGGCTGAGCCGTGTCGTGAGACGTGCGCTGCAGCCGTGCAGCGACCCCTTGGCACCAGGACGCGAGACCACGTGACAGCAGATCTCCCCGTGCCCCCGACCGCACCCTGGGCACGGGGATGGGCTTGCCGTTGACCATGAAGATGGGCAGCGGCTTGGGCACGGGCAGGCCCATCCAGCCCGTCAGGTAGCCCAGCGAGGTGCGCATGCGCCGGGACACACCGGCCAGGAAGGCGGGGCCAAAGGACAGCACCTGGGGGCCAGGGGGCAGGACCCGGGGAACGCCCTCAGGACACGGCGAGGGTTCTTAGTGGGCCCTCGATCCGACTTCGCACCCATGTGAGGCCCGGCCAGCTGCATTCCACGCTCCCGGCCCCGGCCGCACCTGGCTGTTTCCAAAGTAGTAGACGCACACGACTGGGGGCGGGGGCGGGGGATTGAGGGACGACAGGAGTTCGTCGTACAAGTGAGGGCAAGCCCGACGGAATCCTGCAGCCCACGAACACCTCTGCCTGCTCCCTTGCTGCCAGCGCTACCGATATGTGAGAGCGCCAACCCTGCACCAGGGCTCCCAGGGGCCCTTCAGCCGCAGACTCACTTCCGTCCACCTGCTCCTCCAGGGCGATGCGCGCAAAGCCACGCCGCCCCACCAGCTTGATGCGCTCCTTGCGGGGGTGGCCCATGTACATCTGGGCATGGGGGATCCAGGGGAGGGGGTGTGTGGGTGAGGGTTGAAGCGGGGCTACTAGCCCTTCTGTTCAAGCCGCTTGATGACTGGCTGGTGTGCAGAGCTCGCCGGACGTTTTCTAGTGTGGCTGCCTCCCTCGTCCTCTAGCCCCTCTTCCCCTACCCCGCCGCCCTCACCTCCGCAATGCCTCCCACCACCACCGCCACGCTGCCCTTCTGCAGCAGCCGCTTGAAGTTACCGGGCGTGGCGGGCACGGAGCCGATCCAGCTGCAGTCAAGGCGAACGAAGCACATGTAGTTGAGAGGAGTAGAAGCGAGATCGTGGACACTTTGATGGCCGGCTGTAGAGGTCGGTTGGTGGCCACCGGTGCGTGGCCCTGTTGCACCCCCCGCAAAAAGGAGAGGTAGCGTGTTTTGTGTAAGTCGGCGCGGTCGGTCTGTGGCGGCGTCACTTCCTGGCCCACAGAATGGCAATCCGAGACGTTCGTTTGGACGTTCGCTCATCCACCTACTACAGAGCAGCACCCACAGCACCAACAGCAGCAGGACGTTCGTTTGGACGTTCGCTCATCCACCTACTACAGAGCAGCACCCACAGCACCAACAGCAGCAGGACGTTCGTTTGGACGTTCGCTCATCCATATCCAGAAGCACCAGCAGCACCCAAGGGGGGGCGGGACGACGGTTGTTCGCTCAGCAATCCGCAGCCATGAGGCGGTTGTAGCGGGTAGCTATGATGGGGATACTGTGCCAGGCTGAACAACCGACCTCTACAGCCGGCAACCCACTCCTCGACGCATGTGCACCCGCCGCCCGCTCCTCAACGCATGTGACCCCACAACTCCTGCCGCCCGCGCCTCCGCTCATGTGCCCCACATGGCCCCCGCCGCCCGCCCACCCCTCCCTCGCCGCTCACGTGATCATGTGCCTCCAGAAGGGGATGTAGAAGACCACCGAGGCCGCCACCGAGTAGATGGCCATGTGCGGGAACAGCGTCTGCATGAGCGTGCCGGCCACGATGGGGGCTGCGGGGTGGGGGCAGGGAGGAGGGCGGGCCATGGAGGAGGGCGGGCCATGGAGGAGGGTGCCGAGGAGGGTGAGCATGAGCGCCGCAGACGGGCGGAGACGCGGGTTGCGCGGAAGCCGCCCCCGTAGTGCAGAAGCTCGGAGGAGCTAGACGGTAATGCTGGGAGGCAGGCTGGGAGGTAAGGCTGTAGTTCAGGGTGCGTGGTGATACAGTGCAGAGAGCCACGCCAGGGTGCTGGGGGGCTGCGGCGGCACCGCTCCTGGCCCCCGACCCACCGATGGGGAAGGCCCCGTGCGGGAACTCCACGAAGATGTACCGCTTGGTGGGGTCCAGCTGCTGCTCCACCAGGAAGCTGGGGGGGGGGGCATGGGGAGGGGGGCAGCGGAGTACGTGTAAGCGGGCTTGGCCTGGGGTGCCCCTGGGCCTCATCCGAGGAGCTGGGCTTGACCTGGCTCGCCCTGAGCCCGTCATCCATCGCCCGAAGCGCTCCACAACCCACGCCGCAAGCTCCCGCACCGCTACTGGCGTCCGCACCTGTAGTGGAAGTAGTGGCGCCACGTCTTGAAGATCCACAGCCGGTTGAACGCGGGCCACAGCACAGGCCTGGGCGGGGCAGGGGAAGCAAGCGAGCACGGTAACTTCCGGTGTGGTGCAAGACACGATGATCATCCCTGAAAGCTACGGGGCTGGAGCTCCCGCCCCCATATCGTCAGCGACTCGGCCTGCAACTGCCCTGCTGCGGCCCTGCCGTTTCCATAGAAGCCAGGACAGCAACCGCAACCCCTCCCCGTCTGCCTCCAGCCTGCTTCGTAGCCCCTCCGTCCCTCGGCTGCACGTCGACGCGGTGAACCCGGCGCGGCCGAGCCCGGGAGCTCCGGCAGCCAGGCGCCCGAAAGGCAAGGCGGCCAGCGTCTGCGAAAGCCGCTCCCTGTACCTCCTCCTCCTTGAAGCAGCCCCTCCTGCCGCACCCCAGAGGCGGTCCCCCCTTCGGCCGCCATCGCCACCGCCCCGGCCCGTACGCACTTGCAGGGCAGTGCCAGCGTGGAGAGCAGCGCAATAACAATGTAGAGGCACACACGGGACCATATGGCGGCGATGCAGAGGAGCAGGAAGTAGTTCTGTGGGGTGGGACGGGTCAGGGTAGAGTGCGACCGGGGTGGGGAGGGAATGTGGGATGGGACGGAAGCGGGCGCGGGGTAGTGCGCAAGGATCGCGCGCTTTGCACGCAGTCGCGACACCGGCATGCCTCGGGTTGAGGGTGCCACAGCGTTGTGGTGGCTGGGCCGAAAGGCGCAGATGCTGCCCTTGCCCTTGCCCGAGACGAGAGGAGGCGGGCGCCGGCAGCTCTGGGCGCAACGCCTACCCACGCTTGTAGAACGCCCCACGAATCCACCCTCCCTTCGACGCCTAGCCACCGGCGGTCGCGCCCCTGTTCCTGACCGTGCCCGTGGCCCTGCGCTTGGCCCCACCATGAATCCCACGTAGATGGACATGGTGATGCCCGCGAATATGGTCACCAGCGGATTCTGGCGGTGGTCAGGCTTGATGCTGGGGGAGGGCGAGGGTGCACGGCGTGCGAGCAAGTTGGGCCGTCGGGCCAAGTCTAGGGGGACTGGTTTGTCAGAGCGCAAGCACGCGCCGTCGGCATGCGAAGGTTGGGGTCTAGAGGTGTGCGCGCCAGGCACCCTCATCCCCCCGCCCCTTAGCTAACTGCACGTGCGTTGAGGGGCTGCGTCAACCTTCCCGCTGGGGTGACGGCAGCCCCCGCCAGCGGGCAGGCGCCGCCGCTGCCCCCACTTGCCCGTCCGCGTAAATGCGCACGCCAACGGGGGGGTCCTCTCCCTCCTTCAGGACGTGGTAGCTGGTGGATTTGGACATTCCGTTGGCGTTCGAGCCATTCGCGGCGCCGTTGGCCTTGGCCGGCGCCATGGTCGCCTTCGCGGTTTCTCAGAAATGCGATCTGCACGAACAGCGAGGTGGCGCAGCGCGTCGACGCGTAAGAAAACCACGAATGAGGCGCGCCTGCGCAGGAGCGACGCTGCTTGCGAAGTCCTCGGCTCTTACTCAACCGGGAGCGCGAACAGGTATCAAGCCAGCGCCCTTGTGAGCGCTAGCGGCACAATGCGAAGCTCGATCGGCAGAGCCTTGCTATGTTCGCTCAGCAAAGGCGTAAGATGGTTTGTGTAAAGAAGGTGATGCAGGGGCAATTGGGTTGGGAGGTGGGGCGCGACTCAGGCTCTCTCTCTTGACATGGAGAAGCGCCCATGCAAGGTCTTGGTCCACACGCCTGCCGCAACTCTTTCCACTGCCTTGTGCACCTTCCATAGCAGCTTAGAGAAATGGCCCTGGCCAACGCGCTCGCCCGCAAGGCGGGCTCTGCCACGAGCAGGCCGGTCCCCTTCACTAGCCGACCCCTGGCGGCCAAGGCGGTCCGCGTCGCCCCTGTGGCCGTGACCAGCCGCGTCAGCCCCCGGATTGTGTGCCAGGCTGCTGCTACGGATGCCAAGGCGGAGGCTAAGCCGCTGAAGCCGTCGCCGCTCAGCATTGCCCCGCCCGCGACCTACGCCATTGTGGAGATTGGCGGCACCCAGATGTTCGTGGAGCCCGGCAAGTGGTACAACTGCAACAGGCTGAAGGCGGAGGTGGGCTCCAAGATTCAGTTCGGCCGTGTGCTGGCCCTCAAGCACGATGGCAAGCTCACGGTCGGCAAGCCATACCTCAGCAACGTGGCCGTCGAGGCTGAGGTCATTGACGAGCTGCGTGGCCCTAAGCTCGTCGTCTACAAGATGCAGCCGAAGAAGCACTACCGGTTGAAGAAGGGCCACCGCCAGGACCTCTCGCGCTTCATGGTCACCAGCATTTCGGCGCAGTAAGCCAGCCCTGGCGCAGCTTTAAGCAGCTGGAGCACTGGGCTTGCAAAAGCGGGCGGCCTGGAGCAACTCTGGTGGCGGAGCGGTGCTGGAGCGCCGCATGGCAAATTCGCGGCTGGCGAGGGCCGTGGCAGGCCGTTAGCGGCCTTGCCCGCCCCCTGGCCGCGAACTGGCGGGTTTGAGCCTGGAGAGGCGCACGGCATGGGCTGGCGCCGGTCGCCCATTTTCCGTCGGGGGCGCCGGTGCCCGCGGGGCCACGCGTGTGCCTGGTGGTGGGTGTCGCAGCCCCAACGCGATCAGCTGTCGGGTGCACGCTGATCTAGCGAGGGGCAATGTGCGAGGGGCGGACTTGAGGTCGCGTAGGGTGGACATAGGCTTGGGTGACACGCCTTCGGGGTGGGTCCGGAAGACTTGATTATGGGCAAGGCGCAGATGGCTGCGCGACACGCGCAATTTGCAGGCAAGGTGGGGGATGCCCTTGTGTGTTTGTGCGGTAGATATGAGCTGTGATGGCGTTGGTGGGGTGCGCACAGATCAGGGTGTGGGGTTGGTACCAGAGCCGATGGCTAGTGCTGCTCACCGGGCGGGGACCAGAGACGACGCTCCTACACATTGGGGCCTGTTGCTGCCCCTTGCAACGCGCATGGCTGGATGTCCCCTCTCGTGCCGATTCGTGGGTATGGTTTCGGAGCTTGAGGCCGAGCGGCCCGCCGAAGCAGAGGATGGACAGCCTTGGTCAGCCCCCAGCCCGGCACGGACTGAGTTTATTCTGCAGGTTACCTTGCTTTGCTGCCAAAGCAGTTACAGCTAGCACAGTCAGCACGAAGTGTCAGCTTACCGGTAGTCTATGCGGAGATTGCGGACAGCCTGTGGCCTGGGACAGCGTGTCAGTTCCACTGCACCGCAGGTTCGCAGCTCCATTCACCGTCCTGACCTGAACCCTGCCGGCCTGCCTAGCCACGGGCTTCTGCCGCCGCGGACTTCACAGCCTGCTAGGACTGAGTGGCAACAACCCCCGTCGTGGTCTGCCTCTGCATGCTGCAACCAGCCACACAGCGCGCTGTCCGTGAACCGCCTCTCTCTCACCATGTGACCTTGACACCTCAGCTGGCAGCATCCACCAAGCCTTGCTCTCCAACACCCAGCCCCCGCCTCCCAGCATGGCCGAACCAACCTCCCCATATCCCCACACCTCAGTACCCCGTCACATCCCGCGTCACGTGCCTGGTGATCTTGCCGTGCAGCGGCCGCCCCTCCTCCGTGAGGAACGCCAGGAACGCCCCCACGTCCACCGCACGGAAAGGCGCCGGCCCCGTACTCCCCGCCCCCGTCCCTGCCCCCTCCTTGCCTGCCTCCGCCGCCGCCCCCGCCGCCGCTGCCCCTGCCCCCGCCGCCGCCCCGCTTTCTTCCCCCTCCTCCCCAGCCGCCGCCGCCGCTGGCCCTGCCGCCTCCGCCGACCCTGCCGCCTGGGCCGCCGCCGCCGCCACGACGCGGTCGCACGCGGCCACTGCCGCCGCCCGCAGCGCCCGCTCGTGCGGCCCCGCCGGCAGCTCGCTGCCTTCGTCGATGGTGGACGCCAGCTCCTCGGAGAGCTGCAGCACGCCCTTGGCCCGGAGCACGGCAATGGTGGTGGCGCCTTTGGGGGAAAAGGAGGGAAAGGCGGAGGAGGCAATGGGAGTGAGGCATGGGTGTCAGCGCTGAGGTGCCGTGGTTGTCGGGGCCAGGGCAAGGGACTCCCCAGCTAGGTCAGGACTGAGTGCCATGTGGGTTTGGATGTGACATTGGTTGTTGGAGTGACAGGGGCCTGTGATAGGCGCCCTCCAGCGCGTATGGGCGCAAAGCTACCAACGGCCAACTCCCAACCGCCCCACCAGAGTCGGCCGCCAGCTGGTCCACGTCGGAGAAGGCGAAGCGATCGTCCCGGCCGCCGTACACGATGGCCAGGTCAGCCGCCAGATTCTGTGGAGTCAAACGGGCAAGGAAGCGTGCGTGTAAGACCACAACATGTGAGGGCAGGTCTTTGGTTGAGGCAAGGTTAATGCAAGCCCCCCCAGGCAGACGGTCTCCAGAACACGGTGCACCGGGCGCTTCAGCACGCGGCGAGCGTACCTGCGCCCGCCGGTGCAGCGTGAGCGTACGGCCGTCGTACAGTACGGAATCGCGGAAGCCGGGCAGGGAGTCGATCAGCTCCTCCACGAAGGCGCCAGCCGTCGTACGGCTGCAACACATGGGAAGGCGGGCGACACCAGGGCTTGCTTACAGGAGATGCGCGGAGGAAGGGGGTTGAGATGGCCAGGGGCGGAGTACGGTACACACAAGAGCGTGGACAAAGCCGTGGCACTGGACTGGGCTTCCTGTAAGCCCGCCCCACGACGTCATCTCACCCCGCCTTCTTGAGCCCCTCGGCCAGGCTCAGCAGCAGCTCCCCGGGGCTCTTGGCGCCCGCCTCCTCCAGCGCCGCCCCCGACTCATTGATAGCGGTCAGGAGCGCCTTAGCGTGGGGCTGCAGGGGGCCCTGTTCGGTTGGAGGAGAGGGGAGGGGGGAGGGGAGGGGACGAACCGGATAGGCACGGAGGTCGATGTCGGCCATGGGACAGCCTCCGATCTCTGCTGTTGGTACCGGCCGCACACGCCTGTCCCTCGCTGGTGCTAGAGAGCCATCCATTGCTCATTCACAGCTCGGCCACGCAGCCAGGCCCGAGCTGGCGACGCAGGGTTCGGTCCCTGCGTGCGGCCCCCCGCGCCGCCCACGCTCACGGGCTTAGTCATGGTGACCCCCGGCATGACCGCCACCTCCTGGGTGGCCTCGATGTTGAAGGTGGTGTACAGGTCGTACATGGTGAACGACCTGCGTACGGCAGCAGCGTACGGCATACGCTCGGCCCTCCACACTTAGCCAAGGACACTCTCGGCAGCCGAGGCGTGCTAGTCTTGGACCGGCGCCCCCTCCAAGTGCCCCCGCGGCCGGCCGCCCGTGCCCAGCCAACGGGCGCCTCCGCCGGCCTCTCCAGCCACTCCCGCCCCTCCGCATCCTCCCCGCCTCTCTCCCTTCCCCCCACTCCGCAACCTCCCCCCCGCGCACCCCTCCCTCCCCCATTCGCCCACTTGAGCTTGTGGTGGTCCATGCGTGTGCCCCCCAGGTGCAGACCGATGAGCCCAAACAGCAGCGTCTCGCGGGCGTCCCGGCCGCCGCTGGTCTTGGTCAGCAGCGGGTCGTAGCCGCTGCCGAAGTCGAGCAGGTGGTAGAGGGCCAGGAGTGTCAGCTGGGGAGGGCGTGGACCGTGGAGGGGAAGGCAAGGGGTAGGGGTAGAGTAGTTGGGAGGGGAGGGGAGGGGGCGCACGGCCTCGCCCGGATTCGATCACGTACTGTCCTACAAGCTCCTGTCAGTGTGACCCGGACCATTCCACCGCGCTTCACCTCACCTCACCACCACCCCCACCCCACCTCCTGCTCCAGGCTGCTGAACTTGATGGGCAGGGGAAGGCCCCGCACAGCTGCCCGCACGTCCTCCCGCTCCTGGAGGAGCTCGGCAGCCAGGGCCGACACCGCTGCGTCATCGATCTTGACGTGCTCGGCGTGAGCCGCTGCCACGTCAGTGCAGGACCTACGGGCACGGCGTTGAGGTGAGGGGCTCAGGCGATGGATGGGATGGATGCCCCGGTCGCCGGAGTGACGAGGCCCAAGTCGCCACCGTGCTGGATTCGGGTGTTGAGCTGTGATATGGGCCATATCGCACCTGTGGACCAGGTCCAGCACGTTTGGCGAGCCCGGCATTGGGTTGGCAGCGATGCCGAAGGACCGCTAATGACGACGCGTGCAGGGCGCTAAGTCGCGTATGTTGTGCGCAGCGAGTGCAGGCGCCAGGCAGAGTGTGAGCGGCACTGCGGGCAACTGTCGGGTGCACGCTGATCTAGCGAGGGGCAATGTGCGAGGGGCGGAAGGCCCGCGTGGAAGGAGACTGTATTGGTCCTGTGATTCAGGCAACGTATCGTTATAGCGTGTAGTCTCCGTCGCTGCTCCAGGGTACTTGTGCGAGCCAGCCCTCGGATGAAGCGGCCTCAACTAATACCTTCCGCGACCCTAAACGCATCAACCATTGTCAATTTGTTCTACCCAGTCCACTAGATTCCTTGCGCTGTTACACCAGCCTTGACGGGCACGCTCCCGACACTTCAGGGCGCATGGCCGAAGAGGCGCCTAGCTCCAAGCGCGTCCGCTTCTCCGAGGATGCCCATGTAATTCACCTGCGAGAGGAGGCTGCGCAACAGCGGCAGCGGGACGACGCAGCGAGGAAAACCATTCTGCCGGGACATGGTGAGCGAGGTGCTGCGATGCGTCCAAGCGTGGAGCGTGCGATGCCACAAGCGCGCTTAAGCGATCGGGGCGGTGTCGGGGGCGACCGACCCCGCCGACCAGACCGTGAGGCAAGGAGTGGGGCAGGCGCCACGCCCCCTTCCCTCCTCAGGACTGGGCACCTTGGCAGCCAAGGTTGACCGTGTCGGCTGCAGCAGCCCTCTTATCTTCCTCTCATCATCCTTGCCACGTCCATACTGCTCTTCCAGACGATGCCGTCAAGACCCGCAAGGCCCCAGCCGCGGAGGAGCCCGAGGACGGTAAGCCCCTGCCCCGCCTCCTCAGCCCTCCCCAACGACGACCTCACCCCCCCTGCCCCCTGCCCTGCCCCTCAACTCCCTGCCCCTCTCCCCCACCCCACCTCCTCCTCTCACCCCTCACCCCACCCCCCTATTCTCACCCCACCCCCCCAGGCCCCATCAAGGGCATGGACCCCGCCCTGGCCGTGGCGCGGAGGGCCCGCTACCGCGCCGAGGCCTCCCGCCTGGCGGCCCTGGAGGACACGGCCATGCCGGACGACCTGGCGGCGGCCGAGGAGGAGTACGACGAGCCGGAGGAGGTGGGGGAGGCGTGGGGCGGGGGGTGCTAGGGGGGCTAGGGGGGGCGGGGAGCACAAGACCCGATGAGCACTTTGTCTACTCCGTCTCCATGTCGGCCCCACGGCTTGTGGGCTCTCCACGACCCCACGGCTCCTTCCGCCCTAACGCAGGCCTTCAATGAGATGGGCATCCCCATTGAGCCCTTCCACCTCAGGGCGGAGCGGGAGGCGGGGTACTTCGACGCTGAGGTGGGGGCGTGTGGTGGGGCGGGAATTGGCCTAGGCGAGGAGGGCCGACGGCGACCTGCGTTACCGCCCCGGGACTGGGACCGGAAGACGGTGGCGGTGGTTGCGGTGGAGAGCTGCCTGGCGGCCTGCAGGCCCTTCTGCCTCTCCCACCGTACGGCATCTGCCAGATGACTGGCACTCGCGGTTGTCATCGCGGTCCGTGGACCCCCTCGCTGCACCCCCCTCCCCCAGGGCAACTACCTTGAGTACCGCCTGGACGCGGACGACACGGACGCGTGGCTGGAGAGCATCATGGTACGGCAGGGCGTACGGCAGGACGTACGGCGGGATTTTGGTGGCCTGAGGCCTGCCCGGGGGCTGCCCGAGCCTGGCCAACTGCGCATGCAACCGACGCTTGGGGGGGGGGGCAGGGGGCTGAAGGGCGAGCCGCACGCACGCACCCAATGAGGTTCCCGATATATCCACTACACCGATACCCTGCCCCCCGCCCCCCGTCCCCCGCCCCCAGGACGAGCACCGCCAGGTGAGGGCCGACCCGCAGCTCCTGGCCCGCCGCCGCCAGGCCGCCGCCGCGGCGGCGCGGGGCTCCGGCCAGCCCTCCGGCACCGCCGCGGTTGCAACGGCTGCGGCGCGCAAGCGCCCGCGCCCCCAGGCCCCGGCCGCCGAGGGCGCGGCGGCTGACGGCACAGAGGCAGTGCGCAAGGCTGGCGCCGGGGAGGAGCCCAAGGATGGTGAGAGGAAAGTGGTTTGTGTGTATGGGGGGGGGGGTTCAGGGCTACATCAATGCGGTCGTGCCTGCTGGTCTCCCCAACGGCGAGGACCGTACGGGCGGGCATTGGATGGAGGCGACGTGTTTGCCGCACGGCCAGGGCCGTACCGGTGCTGCCCCGCCCCGCCCCACCTCATCCCCCCCCCCTCCGCGCTCCCCCGCGCCGCGTCCCGCCCTGTACGACAGCCGCTGACGCGGACGATGACGAGGATGATGACGAGGACGGGCCGTACGACATGCACATGCTGGAGGATCTGGGCGCGGAGCTGGGCGAGGAGGAGCGGGCGCTCTACCAGAAGCGCATCGCGGACCTGCTGCGCCCCGGGGAGACCCCCCTGGCGGGGCTGCGGCGCCTGGGCAAGCAGCTGCACGGGGGGCAGCCGCCGCTGCCGGCGCTCGCCAAGGCCAAGGTGGGCTGATTGCGGAGGGGTGTGGGGGGGGGCTTGGGAGGGAGGGGCGAGGGGTGATGGGCAGACGGGGTGGACCCGGAACACGGATGTATGTACCGGTACTGGGTGATTGGTAGACGGATGGACACGTGCACAGGGGCGGCGATGGCAAGAGCGCGTCACTATCACCCGATGCCTCGATCGCCCCCACCCCGTCCACAACACCTGGCCGGCGTGTTCCTATTCAATGACCCTGCCGTGTCACGTCACTCCACATCCGCTCCCCCTCACCTCGCCAGGCCGCCGTGGTTGCCAAGGCCGTGGAGGCGGCAGCGGAGGCGGGGGTCGACGCGCCCCGCCCGGCGCCTTCGCCAGCGGACGCCACCGCCGCTGCCGCTGCAGCGGCGGCGGCGGCGGCGGGGCCGCTGCCTCTGACCACGGGCGAGCGGCAGCGGCTTCGGAAGCTGCACCGCCAGGAGCACCCGGAGGAGGGGCAGGGGCAGAGGCAGCAGGCGCCTGTGCCGCCTCCTCAGGAGTCGGACAAGGGGGAGGCGAAACAGGCGGAGGAGGACGGGACGAAGAAGGGGGAGGAGGCCAAGCCGGCAGGGGCGGCGGGGGCCGCGGACGCGGAGATGGCGGAGGCGCGCGGGGCAGAGGCGGGGCCAGGGGCCGGGACGGAGGCGGGGGCAGGGGCAGGGGTGGAGGGCGCGAAGGACGCGCCGCCGGCTTCCGCGGCGCAGGCGGCAGCGGCGGCGGCGGGGCGGAAGCACCCGGAGCTGGTCACGGAGGCGGCGCAGGAGGCGAGGTGAGCTGGGGGCGGGGACCGAAAGTCGCTAAACCCAACACGGACCTGACAACACACTGACTACTGACACCTCTTCAGCCGTCACTAGCTCGTGGCAGCCCTCTCTCCTGCGCCCTACGCTGATCCCCCTGATCGCCCCCCGCCTGCACCACAGGCGCCAGTTCGACGCCCTGACGTCGTACGCCAACCTGCTCTTGTCTGCGGGACTGTACGACGTGTACGGCAGCACCCGGGAGCAGCTGCTGAGGGCGGCGCAGGTGGGCGGAGCACGATTAATGGCGGTGCAGGGGCAGGGGCCTGCTGGTTACAGGGAACTCTGCACCGTTTGAAGGCCCCGGATGCGCCCCGCAAATGAAGGTCTCCTCAGCAAGGTCTATTGCAGAATTGGACTGATCCCATTCCCAATCCCATGCCCATGCCCACGCTTTTGGCCATCCCTCCTCCTCCCTGCAGCGAACGCTGGGGGTGGATGTGGTGCGCAGCCTCACGTCGCGGCCCCCCGCCGCGGGGGTCCAGGCGGCGTCGGCGCCCGCAGCATCGACAGGGGCTGAGGCGGGGCCGGAGGCGGAGGCCGGGGCGGGCGGAGCGCAGGCCGAGGGAACGACTGAGGCTGCTGCTGCTGCCGCCGGTGCAGGCGACGCCCCGGCTCCAGCGCCGGCGCCCGCGCCTGCTGTGGATGCGGATATGGACATGTTTGGAGGCGGCGAGGAGGAGGCGGCTACGGCGGCGGGGCCCAAGGAGGCCCAGGCAGGCGGAGCGGAGGCAGCGCCCCAGCCGGCGGCCGAGCCGGAGGCGGGCGCGTAGAGGGGACGCTCTGTGCCCCATTGCTCTGTGTGGATGAGCGGGGGGGGGGGGGGCGGCGCGCCGAGAGGTGAACGGGCAGCGGCTGCTGTGTGCAGTAGCGGGCAAGGGTGCGTGTGGACTCCAACCATTGCTGGGGTTGGAGGCGTCGAGGCGGCGCAGGAGCTGGATGGCACAGGACGAAGCGGGGCGACTCATGGGCGGGGGCCTTGCGTGCTCTGGACGTTGCGCTGCCTGGGCCGAGTTGGCGTGCACCTTGCTGAGGTCAATGGTTCAGGCACAAGGAGAAAGCAGACAGGCGTTGCGCTGCCTGGGGACTTCCTAGACGCAAGGGGGAGGAGACAGCATGGTCGCACGAATACCTATGACTACCTGCCACCTATCGGTTGCGTGCACCTTGCCGAGGTCAAGACTGCAGGCAAAAGGGGGCAGCGTGGTGCAGGAGAAAGCAGACTGGGCAGAAAGTACTGTGACGCCTCAACTCGGCTCCACCCCGCGTCAACCCCGTACGGCCGCGAACCTTCAAAGTTGGTCGGCCGGCGCGCTTCAGATCTGTGTAGTCGCGTGACGCTGCTCTTCTGCCGACGCACTCAGCGCGCACGCACTCGAGGTCCAGAGCGGTCGCGACCAAGACCAGACATGACGAGCCCTCAACAGCCACACGAGCTGGTCAGTATTCCTGCATCGCATTACGTTGAGCGCGCTCGCTGGGCCCTCGACTACGCAGGCCTGCCGTTCGTCGAGTATGGGTACCCTCCATTGCTCCACAGAATTGGCACCAAATGGGTAAGCCAAGTAGCCAAACCAACATGATAACACCAGCCTGTCATAACAAAGGCTTCATATCGCTTGTGTTAGCGCTTCCACGGCCCCAAAACCGGTCCGCCCTTCCGACTGCAGGTGAGCGGCACCAACACCGCCCCGGTAGTGCGCACGCCCCTGCTGCCGGGCGAGGCCGCTCCCCGTGTACTCACCGACTCTGCCGACGTGGTGTCGTACGCGGACGAGCGACTGCGGGCGGCGGCCGCGGCCGTAGGCGGGGGCGGGGGCGGGGGCCCGCCTGCGCCTGCGGACGCGCCCCACCCTCTCTACCCCGACGACCCCCAACAGCGCCAGCAGGTGACTAAGGCGTTGCAGGGGCGGGCGTGGAGGCGTGGGGGAAGGGGAGGCTGTACAGGGGGGAGGCTGTACAGGGTCGCCAGCGCCTGCGTGTGTCTGGGGCCGCGGCGAAGGTGACGGCACCGGGTACTGGGCCCTGTTGGTAATGGTGCAGGCGTTAACAGCGGCCTCAGCGCGGGGCGGGGCCAGGCGAGGGCGGACGGGGGAGCGTCAGGCAAGCCCGCCGGCGCTTGCTCGGGTCTGGGCGTCAGGTGGTTACTAGTCAAAGGGGGCGGGGCGGGGTGTGCTTGGGCGGGGACCACGGCGCCGCGCCCTGCCCTGAGCGGGACCTCAGCCCCCCCCCCTGCCCACCCCCCCACGACCCAGGTGCGGGAGCTGGAGGAGCAGTTCAGCCGCAAGCTGGGCGTGTGCACACGCGTGGTGGCATACCAGTACCTGTTCCAGGACAAGCAGGTGTGTGTGTGTGGGTTAGTGGGCGACGTTGGGGATTAGTGGGCGACGGTGTGTGTGGGTGGGTCTCGGGTGGGTGGGTAGGTGGGGCCAGGGTCAAGGTGACGTGGGGAAGGCTTTTTGCATGAGGGGAGGGGGCGAGTACTATTGAGCAGGGGCTGCACGGACGCGGCGTGCGGCCGTGCGTGTACCGGTGTGGGGGACCCGCAAGCTGCCCTGCCTTCACGCCCAAACCGGCCGTGCACCCTCCCCAGGCCGCTCTGGACGTCTTGGGACAGCGCCAGCCGCCAGCCTGGTGCCAGCAATCGGCCCTGCAGCCATCCGACGGGTCCGCATCGTCACCGCCCTCCACGTCAGCCCCGTCGCCACCGGCCCCCATGGCCAGCTGGAAGCGAGGCGCGCTGGCCCTCATGTACCCCATGCTCAAAAAGGTACCGTACATACGGCATGTACGACTGGGACGTGTACGGTGCAGTTTAACGCGTGCGATCTTGGTGCCGCTGCTTGGAACGCCTTACCGTGCCTGTTTGCCTTGGTCTGATGCTCATGCCCCCCGCCACCCCCGCAGGCCATCTCTGCGGGCCTGCGCGTCAACGAGGAGAGCGCGGCCTCGTGCATGCAGCGCATACGGAAGATCTTCGACGAGGCGAGCCGGGGAGCTTGGGTAGTCAGTGTCAATGGCGGGGGCATGTCAAGGGGTGCGGAATGCAGCAAGGCGCGCCTTACCGTGTGTCAAGCATACCGTAATGTCAGGTGGTGTGTTGTGACTTGGCTCCCTGCAGGTGGGAGAGCGACTGCAAGCCAACGGCGGGCAGTACCTGGTGAGCGCTGAGCGGGCAGGAAGGCTTTCGAAGTTGAAACGGGAGTGCCAGGGCGCACATGCGTCGCGTCCGTAATACCGTGCGGGTGCGTTGGCAAAGCCGTATTGACGCCTGCCGCCCACTCACCCCGCACCGCCCCGCACCGGCCCCCCAGGTGGGAGACCGCTTCTCGGCAGCGGACCTCACCTTCGCCTCCATGGCAGCCGTCGTGCTCATGCCGCCCCAGTACGGCGCGTACCTGCCGCCGCTGGACACGTGGCCCGAGGGCTTCCCGGGTGAGCTTGTACGGCAGGCGTGCCGTGCAATACGTGCACTTAGGCTGAGCATGTGCCGCCAGGTCAACCAAGCGGGCAAGTTGGACTAGAACGACCCGAGCCCTAAGTCTCATGTGTGTCCCCGACTGCCGTACAGGCGCCGAGCTGCGGAGTACGGCAGCTGGGCAGCATGCGATGCGGATGTACGAGCTGCACCGGGGGCTGCCGCGGCGGGGGCAGGCGGCTGGGCAGGCGGTCGCGGGGGGGCGGGCTGGCAGCGGGGACGCAGGCACCAACCCCAGTCCGGCGGCCAGCAGCCGATTGTGAGCTGCACGGCTGCTGGGCGATGTGGACATTGTGGGCAAGCTTGCGACAGACGCGGGGTTGCAGACTCGGAGACCGTGGCTGCAGCCTAAGGCTGGTCGGACAGGGCTCACCAGGGCGGCAAGGCGTACTGGCCCGGATGACAAGCGCGGGTGGGCGGGCCCTGCAAAGCCGAAGCGTTGCTCAGGTCCGATCAAAGCTCGCTGGAGTCGCTGCGCGGATTCACTGTAGTGTTGAGGATTGGAGCGGTGGAGGAGGCTTGCACGTTGCACATGGTACAGCGGGAGAGCGCAAGGACGTTGGGTGCATGCTGGATCCGGGAGAGGGGCCCTAAGCGCACGGAACGACTCGCATGAGGCAGGCGTGACCGTGACAACTGGAAGATTGCATCAAGATGCCTTTGCCCATGTTCCTCATCTTCCTATGTACGCCTAGGTGGGCTAGGTCCACCAGCCGCCCAGACCGAGCCAGCCACGCGTCCCCCCCTGGCATCTTGTCAAAGTGGTCACAGCTCCATGCACCCGAGGCATTCAGTTCCACAATCGCCTCGCCACACAGAGTAGCGGCGGCCGCCACACGCCTGCCTTGATCGCGCTCAGCAGCATCCACCGTCATCATCCTGGCTACACTGTATGGCCCCTGCGAGCAAACACGCATGCCTTTCATTCGTTTGCCCTCTCGCACCCCCGCCTGCCTCCCTGACTTTCGCAGTGCCTACAGCCCCCTTGCAGGGAGCGCCTCTACAGAGCGAAGGGGAGGTGCCACCGTTTACCAGCTTCCCCTCATCTCCCATCCTAAGTTGGTACGGTACCCGTGCATCAAGCTGCAGCTACACCCGCATGACCTAAATGATCTACCTATCGACGGGAGCGTCCTGCTGTTGTAACTCCGTCCACTGCATCCCCGCCCCTCATCTACCTGTCCCTCATCTCCTATCTGTATGCAAGCGCTGCCGCTATTCGTCCCCAAACAAGCCAACCGCTCCGAGCTGCAGCCTCACCCCTACTGACGCAGCCACCCACCCTCTCCTCAGCATTCCTTGCCCTCAACCACGAGCGATTGCGCCAGGTGCTAGGTCCTCTCCCGTCCCCAACGCGACCACCCTACCACCGCCTCCAAGCTACCCAACAGCTCGACCCAACTCATATCCCTGCCCCGCGCCGCCTCAGCCCACAGGTGTGCTGCTCCGCGCCCTGCCCCCTCCGCCCTTGACCGGGGCGACCAGTCGCGTGGGCAGTGCCGGCGCCGTCCGGTAGGCCACGTCTAGGTCCACCATCCGGCGAGCGCGCTTGGGCGGCCGCCCGCGCGCCGCCTCCTCCTCCTCGTCCGCAGGCGTGCGCATCCCCGCCTCCGACCGCAACCTCCGCAGCTGCTCTCGCTCCTTGGCAAGCTCTGCGCCCACGCCCGCGGCAGCCAGCAAGGCGGCGTGGGTGGCATTGGCGGCCGCGGCGGCGCCGTTGCCCGCGGCCGGCGGCTGCGCGCCGCTGCCCGAGGGCGCGGGCGGGCGGGAGACGACGCGCAGGACCAGGGAGCCGCCCGGCAGCAGGCCCCAGCCCAGGAAGTAGCAGCCCTGGCAGTGCGGCGGCAGGTTGTCGGCGAACGGCACGTCGCTGCGGGGCAGGGCGTGGGGCAGGTGGCGCGTGGGATGGAGGCGAGAAGGAGAGGGGGGGAGGAGAATGGAAAGGAGGGGGCAGGGCTGGGCTGCAGTCCGCGGGGCACGCATGCCCCGCCCCGCCCCGCCCTACCCGACATCCCGAGCTTCCCTACCTTGAACCCGCCTTGAACCCGTAACCTCGTGCCACCTCAACTCCCCACCCTGCGCCCCTCGCCAACCTCAGCCCCGCCCCCAGCCCCACGGGCCGCTCCTCTCACCTGACCTCGTCCGTCACCGCCGCGCACCAGGCGGCCGTGGGCGCGTCCACGTAGCCGTCCCGCTCCACGAACAGCCGGCGCCAGCCCCAGGCCGCGTGCAGGTGGTCCTCGTGGATTCGCGGGTCCAGGGGCAGGCGGTCGCCCTGGGGTGTGTGGGGGAGTGTGTGGGGAGGGAAAGGAGGGGCTTTCAGGTGGGAATGACGGACGAGGGGACACTGGAACAGTGCACATGGGTGGAGGTCCGGGGTGATAGGTGGCAGGATGGGATGGTCAAGGCACTCTACACGAGGAGGGAGGAGGGCAGGGCCAGGGAACGGAGGGGACCGCAGGCCGCAGTCACGAGTGACGGGCGTCTCTGGCCCCTGCCGCGCCTCCGGTCGGCAGGGGGGCTGCGCAGTGCGCACCTGGATGAGCGTTCCCCGCCGGGGACGCACGGCCTGGGAGGGCAGCGGCCGCACGTCCACCGCCGGCCTGCAGGGCGGCCGGTTGGAGGGCACCACCAGCAGGGGCACCGGCGGCGGCGCCTGCGGCCCGGGGCCCGAGGCCAGCGGCTGCGGCTGTGACCCGCCCGGCCCTGCCGGCAAAGCCGCATTGCGCGGCGCTTGCTGACGCGGGTCCGGCTCTGGCTGCGGCTGTGGCCGCTGCAGCGGCGGTTGTGGTGGCGGTGACTGCTGTGGCTGCTGTGGCTGCTGCTCCGGGTGCGGTGGCGCTGCCGGGTGCGGGTGCCGCGCGGCGAACGCCTCGACGGCTTGCAGCCGCTCGTGTGGGGCCCCGGACGCAACGGCGGCGGCCGCCGCCGCCCTGCGTTCGCGGTACAGCTGCAGCTGCTCCGCGGGCGACAGCTGCTGCCCGTGCGCTGCCTGCGGCGGCGGCGGCGTCGCCACGCGCAGCACGAGCACCGGCTCGTGTGTCTGCGCCATGCCCCAGCCCGTGATCTGCAGCCCCCGGCACGAGGTCGGCACGCCGTGGAGCAGCAGGAGCGCCTCGGTGTTTCCAGCCGTCCCCGGCTGGGGGTTGCGGAGGGGCTGCGCCGAGGCGGGTGTGGCCATTGCACCGTCTAGATCCACCACAACGATCGGGTATTCCTGCAGGGGCAGGGCATGGGGCGGTGGTTGGCGTGGAGCAGTGGCAACGGCAACGGAGGGACCAAGCCGGCGGTAGCAGGGCCAAGCGGTCGGCGCGGCACATGGGTGCGGAGCAGGCGGCAGGCGAGAAGCGGCGGCATGGGCAAGAGAGCCTGGGCCTCGCGAGCTAGAGAGGCCGACGAGATCCAAGCGAGCAACGCGGCACATTAGGGGATGACTCACCTCTGGCAGCAGCACGCCGTCCAGCTCCAACATCATGCAGTTGGGCATACGGCGCACGTGCGTCAGGTAGTCGCGCAGTACGTCGCCCGTGATCTCGGCCTCGGCAGATCGCAGGAGGTACGGCAGCGGCCTGGGCCGCCGCGCGTTCACGCCCGCCGCCGGCGCGGCGTTGGTCCGCGTCGGCGCGGGCGCCTGGGCCGCCGGGCCGGGATTGCGTGGGGCGTTGGTGGTGTGGGCCATGCCAGAGCCGGTGCCTCTCAAACGCGTTGTCGCGTTTGCCATGATGCGAGCAGCGGCGGCCCGCAGCGGCGTGGGGGAGCCAGCAGCGCCGGCGCCGGGCGAGGGCGAGAGGCCAGCGGCGCCTGCAGACGGCGCGGCGGCGGATCCAGAGCCAGAGCCAGGCCCGGGCCCGGATGCAAGGGCGCCGCGCGCCGCGGCGCCTGGGGCGGCGCCGGCGGGCGGCGGCGGGTGGAGGGAGTGGATGAAGGCGGGGCTGGCGACGCTGAGGCGGAGGAGGTCGGGGTCCAGCGGGGACCGGTCCCAGCCGAGCAGGAGCTGGCCTGCGGCGACGTCGGGCACGCGGACCTGCACGTAGCCCGCATCGCTCGCGCACGTGACTACGGGGCAGCTGTACTCGTGTTCGAGCGGTTGGTTGTCCCGTACGATCTGGACCCGTACGACGGCGGCCGCCCGGCCGGAAGCGCTACGGCGCATGAGGGATGCTGGCATAACTACGCGGTCGCGGATGGGCGAACGCACGCTGCTGAGCCCAGCACCAGCGGCGGCGGCTGCGTTTGGTGCTGTGGAGGAGGGCCCTGCATTTGGGAAGTGTGTGACGCCCAGGCGCCGCCGGGCCTCCTCCAGTCGGGCGTTGAAGAGCTGCGCCGCCGGGGAGGCCTTCGGGGCCGCCGCCGGCGGCACCGCCTCGCCAGGCGCATCGTCATCATCGTCTATGATGATGACGTCGGGCGACGGCGGCCTGGCGCCGCGCGACCGACCCGCAGCAGCGGCGCCGACAGCCGCCGCCGCGGCGGCGGCCAGCGCCATGCCGGCGGCGCCTGGCGGCAGCCTGCCCGCCGCCGCCGCCCCGGCAGCGGCATGCACCGCCCTGCCCGGCGCCACGGGCGGCCGGCCCCCTCTCGCGACCGCATGTGTCGCACCCTGCAGCACACCTGCCGCTGCCGCGCCGCGGCCCCGACCGCCAGCCCGCGCCGTCAGCGCCGCCGGCGCGTGCTGCACGCCCCGCCGCGGCACCAGCTCCACCATCCCCGCCGCCGCCGCCTCCGGCCCGAAGCCCACCATCGGATCAGTCCCCGCCCCGCCAAGCCCCGTCGCCACCCTCTGCCGCCGCTGCGTCCGCCCGGCCGCCGGCGGCTCTCGGGACGCGCCCCGCCGCCGCTTCCGCCCCACGCCCGCCTCCTCGTCCTCGCTGCCCGACACACGCTCCGCCTCCACCTCCTGGTCTTGGTGCTTGCGGGGGTCATTTGGGTCGGGCCAGTACTTGCGCCAAACGTGGCTGAAGGGAAGGTAGAGGGGGAAGGAGGGAAGGTGAGAGCACGCGCGACATGTCGGAAGCGACCGCACAGGTCAAGTACCCGGACAAGGGAAAACGGACCCCGTTGCCCGTCCCACATCTCTTCGCTCCCCTCCCTACCATGGGCAGCTGCAGTACTGCCGCCGGAAGGGGTTGTTAGGGACAGACTCAGGCGGCGCATCCGCCTCGTCGCCTTCCTCGCCACTGCTGCTGCTAGTGCCGCTGGAGGTCGAGGACGAGGACGGGCTGCCACTGCCCCCGCTGTCGCTGCTGCTAGGGCTGCTCCCGTCTGCGGGGCGGGACCGCTGGCGGCCGCGGAGGCCAGGCGCGAGAGACTCGCCGCGTCCCGCCGTGTCCGCAGCGCCAGGGCCCGCAGGTGAACCCGCGGCGACGGGGCCGATCGCGCCGCCAGCCCCCGAGTCAGATGAGGCGCCGGCGGCCGTGGCGGTCGAGTGGCCGCTCGCCGAGGTGCCGCTCTGGCCCCCGCTGGACCGCGCGGCCACGGCCGGCTTGGCGGCCGCGTCACCCCCTGCAGCCGCCTCCCCTGCTGCTGCGATTCCCGCCGGCCCTTCCGCCGCCGGCCCAGCGATCTCCGCCGGCCTCCCTGCGCCGTCCACAAAACCGAGAGCCGCCGCCCCTGTCGCGTCAGCATCCATGGCCTTCTCTGCCCCAGCCGCCGCCTCCAGTGCGGCAACCAGCGGCGTTTCCGCACCAGCAGCCGCTACCGCCCCGGTCCCAGCGGCGCCGCCGGCACGGCACGCCGCTGCGCATGCGCCTGACGTGGCGGCGCAGTTGGCAGCGCAGGGGCAGCCCCGTTTTGTGAGAATGTAGTGTAGCTCCGTGTGACTGACCTTGGTCAGCGCCTCCAGGTGGTAACCGGCGTATCGGTCCAGGGCCGAGGTCTGGTTGAAGCTTATGCGCAGTCCAAACTGGGGTTTGCGTGGGTTGGGCGAGACGAGGTCAGTGCGGGCAGGGAAGTGGTGGGTGGGTGGGGCATCGACGGGTGCGCGGCATGGGTCAAGTCGGGACGCAGGCAGCTCGGCACGGCAGGGAGGTGAGACATGAAGCGCGCTGCCGCCCGGGCTACCATCGCCCTGCTCCTGTAGTTCTTGCAGTCTACGTGCCCAGAGGTGGAGGAAACTTGTGCGGTGCGACACCGCCCCTCCAAGCCTCCGCTGTCGCCTGCTTCTGTTTACCCATGCACCCCTGCCTCCAGGGCGACGGTAAGGTTGAAAGCCAACGACGAACCCTGACCCAAGCTCCCCTGCCCCTCGCCTGCCCCTGGGCCCGCGCGCCTGCCGCCCTCCGTCCCCACCTGCGGGTCCTCATGTGCCACCGCGGTGTAGCGTGTGTCATCCCGCTTGCCATCCGCTGTGACGATGACGCTGAGGAGTTTGGGGAGCTGCGCAAAGGGGAGGGGTCATAAGGTGGATCGGAGGGGCGGGACAGGGAGACCGCGGCGAGCACAGATTAATTGTCCTGCCTATTGGCCGGCTCCCCACAGGCCCGGTGCGAGCAACGATCACGTGAGAGACTGAGCCCCAGGGCCCGGGCCCTCACGAGGGCTGCAGCAGACAACTTCGCCAAACCCCGGCCCCACAGACGCCCCGCACTGCTCGCAAGATGCTCCTGGTAGCTCACGCACCTGCCAGTAGAGCCGCTGCCGCACATACCTGACGGGAAGGTTAAGGGGGACAAGCAGCGAGGTTGGTGGGCTGTGAAGGAGGTCAGGAGTGGGGAGGCGTGCACGCACCAGCTGTAGGGGAGCACGAAGGGCGTCGGCACCTCCGCGTTGATGTTTAGCCGCACCGGCCGTGGCGGCACAGGCACTCGGTTGACCTGCAGTTGCAAAGCAAGGCCGAGGGCAAGAGCTACCTGGTCAAACGCGAGAAGTCCTCACATTTGAACCCGACGCCGACAAATGCTCATATGGCTTCCGCAGTCAAGTTCAACGAGTTAGCTTCGCAGGAAGAGGTCCTGTGCGCTGCCAAGCGAGAACCGAGAGGAAATGCGCGAGTTCCCGTAGTTCGGACGCAAGCTCTGTGTCGTGCTGCTAGCACGCGTACTAACGCTTGAGCTAGACAGGCAGACGTCAGAGCTCTGGAAGAGCGGATCGAGAGCCCACCTTGCGGTCCATGAATGGTTACTTGCGGAATCCCACCATGCTCGAGAGCGTCTGAGAAGCAGCAAGGCTAGCGGGGTTACCCTCGTGACTATTGCTGCGTGCGGACGGGCGAGCTATGATGCACATCCTTAGCCTGGACAGCAGCCAGACTGCACGCACTGCACATCGGGAACCCGGCTGCATGGGAGCACGCCGCTGCCATTCATACACGGCCTGCCCCCCAGTCCCATCTCCTTACCACGACCTTCCCCCATGCAATCGAGGTAAGCAGCCACCACGGTGCTGCCAAGGGCTAAAGCACAGGAGCGCCTAAACAGGTCCGAAATGCGCTGTTGAGGTGGGAATATCATGGGGTCAAGGGGGAAGCTAGCATCGCGGGGAGGGGTGAGGTCGACGAGGGGCGGGTGGGGTTGAGGTGCATGGGAAGGTGGGGCCGGGGGGGGGATCAGGGCTTGCCGTGTCATAACCCGCCTAAGAAACCCGGATTGGACGAACCGCCAAGGAACATAGGCCCCGCAAAGAGCACTCGCGACCATATGTCTAGACCAAAGTAGATGCCTACGCGCCACAAACTGAACACTTCGAGCCAACAGGGTTGGACCTTACCTCTGGCCTTCGCCAGCGAGCGCACACCCATACGTTCTCAAGCCCAGCACGCTATTGTCACAGAGCTCTGCAGCTTTGGCTCGCCGAGAAGGCAGGCTGTATCAAGCGGCAGGCGCCGCTAGACAGCAGCGATGGCAAACACAACGGTGTATCCTTACACTCTGGAAGTCTGTCCAGGGGATTCTTGGCATGTAAGTCGTATAGAAAGCGTTTGTCCAGCGACTGGACCGAGGGGCGGCATGTCGATGACCTGTCGTCCAGGCGATAAGGCGCTAGCCTTGCTCTGTTTGAAGCACACGCAATGCATTTGGGCCACGGACATGCAGGGCGCTCGTTACACGCGCCGCTCTTCGCTGTCAAGGCCTCACCTTGACCTGTGCCTCCTGCCCGTGTCCCGCCGCTTCCATTCTCACCCCAGGACGCCATCTTCCTCAAGGGGGAGTCAGAAATGTTCGGCAACCTGTCAATATTCCAACCTGACAGCAACAACAACAACAACAACAACGGCAGTGACAACAGCAACGGACCAGAGGTGCAGGTAAGGCTGACAGCCGCGCTCGGCTTCCCGCCCCGTTCATGGCCGCCCCTCCCCACCTGCCGGTCTCGCATGTACGGTATGCGCCGTCGTAACTCGCGTTCTCTAGAGTCACCGCAGCCCACACCTTCCACCCTTGCAACTTCTGTCACCCACAGGACTACATCAAGCAGGACTTCGTGCCTCAGATCCAGCCAAACCTTGCGTTTGCGTGCATCGTGGGTACGGGGCTGCGGCGGCTTGCATGGGCTGGGCCTGTGGGGTTAGGCTTTGTGGCACGGGCACGGTCCGCAGTGCTGAGGGCCTGCAGGTCGGCGACAGAAATAGAGCTCGCACTGGAACAGGGGACGACAGCGACCGTGCGGTCCTGCAGTTGCGAAGCGGGATGAGGGTGTGCCCTCTAGGGTGCATGCTGATCTGCCGCCTTACAAACTCACCTGCGGTTTCGACCCCTTCCCTCTCAGGCCATCCTGATGCTCATCATCTTCCTCCTGTGGTGAGTCGCTCTGCTCTGTTTCTCTTATTTCTAGCGCATGACAGCCTTCAGCGAGTATCACTACGGTACAGCCTGCAGCATGTCCCCGCCGGCCCCTGCATCACAGGGCTGTCTGCCTCCCTTTCCTCCCCGCTTTTTCCGTGCGGTCCACCTGACCCCGCCAACCCCCCTGCAATCCGCCCTCCAGGCGCCTGCTGCGGCGCTGCTGCATGTGCTGCTGCTGTGCGGAGTCTTGCGAACGCAGCCGTCGGGAGGCGGACCCTAAGGAGGTCCTAGCGGGCTGGAAGTACTGGGTCATCAAGGTGCGTTGAATTAGCGGCGGGGAGCGGGCGGGAAGGTAGGAGGGAAGCGTGGGCACGGTTGGAGGGCGGCCAAGGTGGGACGGAGGATCGTGGCGTAGGTGCTAGCCTAGATAGGGGGCAGGGGGTGAGGCGGCGAACGCTAGGGGTTGGGGCTCAGGAGGCGGCGCTTGCTTGTCAGCGGAGCTGCGGAGGGGCCGCGTGCGGAGCCCAACCAGCAACGCCCCCGCGCTTCTGTTCTTCTCCCCATTGCAGGGCCTGTGCCTTCTCTTCGCCGTCGCCACGCTGTGCATGATGATTGCTGGTGAGCGCCGAAGGAGCAGGCCGTCGGGGCAATCTTGCGGCTGGGGTCGCGAGCTAGCGATACCATGGGCGGTCGATCGTGCAAAGGCCGAACTCCTGGCGGACTGGACGAAGCCGCACAGCTTTCCGGTGTCCTGATGGGCAGCGGGAGGGCAAGGGCCCCGCAGACCGCACTCGTCACCCCTTTGCCCTTGTGTGCCCTCCCCAGGCGCCGCCAAGGCTGAGAAGAACCTGGTCAGCCCCATCTGGGTCCCCCTGGAGAAGTTTCAGGTGGGCACCATGCTCCCGCCTGCCCTTCCCGCTTTGGCCGCTCCTGGCCCCTGCCTGCGACACATCACGGCAAGTCCTCATCCTGTCCCTGTGCTTTCTTTCCCCGAATCCCAGGGCTACATGTCCAACCTGACGGTGGAGATGGACGCGGTGCGCTACGAGCTGGACGGCGCCAAGAACATCACGCAGGATCTCACCAACATGGCCGACAACGAGATCCATTTTGACTGGATCAGAGGCAACCTCACGGTACGATCTTACGCTTGGACACAGGCAATCGCGAGGATGCCTCACACGGCCCGCTCACACCCCTCCCGCCCTGCCTGTCCATGCTCTCGCCCCACAGCGCGTCGGCCTGTTCCTGGATATGATCACCGCCAACCCCGCCATCCTCGACACGGCCTTCGGCTCGCTGATCGACGCGCAAAGCCTGCTTCTCAGCAACATCTCCAATGCCAACGCCTCCATAAACAGCCTGCAGCAGACGCTGCCCACCTTCGCGCGCGGCATCGGGTTCCTCGCCACAGCCGATTCCACCTTCCTGGACTACTCCAACAAGCTCACCACGCTCAACACGCAGCTCCTGAACCTCAACACCGCAACCTCATTGTGAGCCACGCATAATCCCCATCCCCATCCCGGATACCGGTGTAGGGGATCTTGCTCCCGCCCCCCCGCATGCCCCTGTGGCCATTCCGGCATCCCGCCGCGCTCAACCCCGCCTCCCTTCCTCCCTCGCTCCACCACCCGCCCGCAGCACCTACTCCGGCGCCTCCACGCTCAATACGGCGCTTCAGGCTGTGGACCTGGACTCGGCCACCGGATGGCGGTTCAAGGTGGACTCCATGCTGGCAGCCCTGGACCTGTGGTCCACGGTGAGCGGGCGCGCGTGAACAGGGCGCGAGGAACAATGACAAAGTGCGGGTAGACAGAGCGTCAGGAAGAAGCCACGGAGAGCTTTTCTGGGACCTGGTCGCTGAGCCACGTGCTGCCGCCGGCCTGTGCAGAGCAGGCACGCGGCTCGCTGCTTGAAGGCTGACCCGTTTGTCGCCCCTGCCCCCCGCCGTCCCCGCGCCTCCATCCCCTCGCGCTCCGCAGTACCGCAGCAGCACCCCCCAGCCCATCAGCCAGCTGGCCACGGACCTCAGCACCCTCAAGGACGTGTACGCACAGTTCCGGCTGGCGGTGAGTGATGAGCCCTGCTGCGCGCCGCTAGGGTCCAGCCTCTGGGAATGCTGGGAACCGGTTGCAGGGACTGGGACAGTACCTGCAGCAGCCTGGGGCCTGGATGCGTGAGCGCCGTGTGCTGTGCGCGCTGGGACCCAGTCGTGATGGCCCCCTTGGACAACATGCCAGGGTCCAGCGCCAGGGTCCAGCGGCTGGGGACTGGACGCCGGCAGTGCTCGCTGGCACCCGGTGGTGATAGCCGTCCCGGTAAACATGCGTCCCAGGCTCTCAGCCCCCGCTCCTGTCTGCGCCCTTTGCCCCCCGCAGCTGCCCTCCGTCAGCGCCGCCATCACCAGCTTCCAGGCGGGCTGGGGCCCATACAGCCCCGCCTTCACGGCGCTGCTGGAGCGCATCGACTACGTGCAGGTGCGTGCGGACGGTGAGGGGGTGCGCGCCCTTCAAAACCATGCATGTATCGCCGAAATACTCAGTCCTCGATCCCTGTTAAAATTTACCCTGACACGCTCGACTGTCCGGCCCGCCGCCACCCTCTTGTCCCCATCCTTCCGCTCTACTGACGACCCCTCCTCGCCCGTCTTACCCTCCTCCTTCACCCCTTCTTCCTGCCCTTTCACCCGCAGGCCAACATCGTGCTCCTGGACCAAGACACCAACATACAGATTGAGAGGCTGCGCAGCTACTACAACATGACGCTGGGGTTCTTCAACAGGAGGCCCTCGCCTCTCACCTTCCCCGCCAACTTCACGTCTCTAGCACAGGAGATCTCGCTGGGCACCATTGACCAGCTCATCACCTCGCTCAACAGCGTGCAGGCCGCCATCAACGGGGTGAGCGCCGGGCTGGAGGGCAGCGGGAGAAGTCCACGGGCGGGTAGGGGTGCATAGAAATCCGTACGGCCGAGCGACAATATGTAGATTGGTCGCACCCCTTATCACCTTCGTCCCGATCCTCCCCGCCATGCAGGCAAACGTGGGATCCGAGTTGAACCCCGCGCGCACCACCATCGCGGCCGTCAAGTGAGTGGGCGTAGCTCCGATGCCCTCATGCAGCACCTGCGGATGCAGCAACACCTGGCCCCTCGCCCACCCCACAGAACCGAGTTCGACAAGCTGTCCCCGCTCCTGGTCGACACCACCACCGCCCTCACTGCCTACACGGCGTCCTCCTCATCCACCAACTTCGCCACGCTGCAAGCCACCTCCCTGGGCACCGGCAAGGCACAGGCAGTCACCTCGTCGGCGCAGGTGGGCGGCTGCATGGGTGAAACATGGCTAGCTGGCTGGCAGAGTGTGAGGAAATTGCGCCAAGGTCGTAACGGTCGTCCCTCCCGTCTCTCCGCACCACCGCCAGACCGCCGCGTTTGCCGCCTCCACGAGCATTGCCGTCAAGGCAATGCAGTCGATTATCAACAACTCCGGCCTCGTTGCCCTCTGCAGCCGGGTGAGTGGTTGCAGTTGCGCCTGGGCTCGCACATTCCGCGCTCCCACCCTACCACCCCGCCACCCCGCCACCAGCCACATGCGGGCACGGGGCGCCGTGCCACCCTGCACGCCCCCCTTGGCACGCTGACCCTCATCCCTCCGTGTCCCGCTGGACCTCGCCTTGCGCCCGCAGCTCTCCACCCTCCTGAACGACCAAATCACCTCCTTCAACTCGTTGGTTAACAGCATCAACGCGCGCTTCCCGCCCGGCGGCCTGGGCCCCTACAAGACAAGCGTGAATGACCTGCTCCGCGTCTACAACGCCATGCCAACGCCCAAGTCAACGGTGAGTCAGGTCCAGGCCCAGCAGCCAGGCCCAGCCAGGTCCAGGCCAGACCCAAGCCAGGCCCAGGGCCAGGCGCAGACCCAGTCTGTGCCGTGGCCAGAAAGCTTGAACATGCGCACCACGCGCCTGGGCTTACTGGGCTGTCCTCCGCCCCAGACCAGCCCTCACCTCGCTCCCTTCATACCCCTGCCGTACTTCGGTGCTGACCGTGGCCAGGTCACAAACAATGTGCGCACCACGGTGGTAGACGTGGAGAATCAGATCAAGACGGTGCCCCGGGACGTGGAGAACCAGGTTAAGGATGTGCAGAAGCAGCTGAACGACACCAGTTCGCAGATCAACGATAAAGTGAGTCTGAGGGCGTCTGGGCGCCTGGGGCCGCCGCTAGGAGACCGCGTGAGGCTTGGTACGGTACTCCCAATTTAGCCAAGCCCCCGATCTCACTCATGCCTCGGCCGTTTACCCCTATCACCAGTTCGTGATCGGAATCACCAACTTGAAGGCCAACTACACCGATAACGTTGATGACATTGACAACCGGCAGTACACCGCTGTCGTACTGATCTACGTCATCACACTCATCTTCCTGCTCTTCCTGATCATCTTTGTGGCTGTCAACTGCCCCTGGGTGCGGCTTGGGTGGAGGCCTGATCACCCATCTGCTGGCAGCTAGAGCCATCGCCCGGGGACTGCCGGCATGGTGTTTGCTTGCATGCCTGCTGCTTTGCCCCTAGCGCGCACATCGTGATGTGCTTTTTAATTCTTCAAGATCCTCCTCCTTCGCAGGGCATTGGCTGCTCCATCTTCTTCCTCATCCTCTGTATGCTCGTCATCTTGTGAGCCTCGGGGCGTCGGGGGAGGGGAGGGGGGCGTAGCGGGGCCTGCGCGGGGGGTGCTTTCCATTTCGTGAGATCAAGCACCCCATCTGCTATTCCGCCGGCATACACCTCTACCTCGCTCTTAACGACGTCCACCCTCCCTATCTATACCTGCCTTCGTCTCCACAGCATCACCAGTGTTGTTTATGCCAGCACGCTGGTGGTTGCACAAGACGGCTGCTACAACACCGAGCACATCATCATCACCATCACAAACGGCAACTCCAACTCCAACTCCAATTCCAATTCCAACTCCAACTCCAACTCCAACTCCAACTCCAACTCCAACTCCAACTCCAACAACAACCCCAACAACAACTCCAGCAACAACTCCAGCAGCAACAACTTCAGCAACAACTTCAACAACAACGTCAACGTGAACGTCAACAATTTCAACAACAACTTCAACAATAACAACAACAACAATAACAACAACAATAACAACAACAATGACCTCAGCCTGGGGGTGAGCCTGCGGTAGCGCTGGCCCAGACATGCGGACACTGAACTGACCCGCCGCAACCTAAAACGCCCTGAACCCCCGCCTGGCTCCGGCCGGTTACCACGTGGTAAACAAGAAACCGTGCTCCCCCTCTCCTCGCTCCGCCAACCCCGCAGCCCCTGGCGCAGTACTACTTCTTTGAAGACTACAACGTCAGCGCCAAGGAGCCGCTTAAGCGCGCGGACATCGTGGACATCGACCAGGTGGCTGGGTTGGGTTTGGGTGGGGTGGGGTGCGAGCGGGTGGAAGGTGGTGGGGGCGGATGGACAAGCTGTCTCCGAGTTGGGATGAGATCTGACTTCCTCGCCTCTCCCGTCCAACGATTGCAGATCTTTGCCAACATCACGGACAGGATTGATGCCATGGTCGCCGAGGTGGGCTGACGGTTGACGGTTTACTGGGGCCCAATGTGGAGGGCAGCAGTGGAGGACAAACCCTAACGCTGCACCAAAGCATGCCGGCCGGCCTTGCTACCCCAGGCGTGTTCACCTTCCTTTCGCTTCGTGCCTGCCCCACTCCGCCCCGCAGGTCAAGTCCAAGTACACGCCCCGCCCCCGGCTGACTGGCATCTTTGACTCCACCTACATCTTTGTCAACGACACAAAGGCACAGGTGCGGCAGACACCCACGTCACACGACGACGCCCCTTCTCTCGCCTTCGCGCGAGCCCCCCATTCTCAGAACCAGCTAGTGCTGCCTACGCAGGCGGCCCGACGCTCACCCCCTTTCCCACGTTCAATGTGCACTCTTCCCCCAATTCCCCCAATCCTTTCTCGCCCCAGGTTGAAGTGCTCGTTGACTTTGCCAACGCCCGCAACGTGCGGCCTCTGTACATTGAGCTCAAGGAGTTCCCCTGCTGCTACGTGACGGGGTGGGCCATGGAGTCATGGAACATCTCCACCTTTGGCGGCTGGATGATCCTCTTCACGGTCAACATCGCCATGGGTGAGCGGACGAGCGGGAACGGCCTCGGATCTAACTAAGAACGGCCTCGGGCGCAGCAGGCGAAGCTAAGAGCGGAGCAGCCAGGCTGCTAAGGGCGGCCCACCACAGAGGGAACGTGCTGTGGCCCAAGCCGACCCGGGCTTCCCCGTGCTGCTCCTTCCCTGCATTTGATCTCCCTCTTCCCACAGCCCCTCGCTGCGCCCTTTCTCACACGCCCCCGCCTCCCGCCCCCTCCGCAGTGTTCCTGGCCCATCTGGACCAGATCAACCTGGCAGACCCCTGCGGCTGCAAGCCCATGCTGCTCTCGCGCCAGGACCAGAAGGTGAGGAGTGCAGTCGGTGGTGGTGAAGAAGCCTGCCCCGCCCCTGCCCTGCGCCGCCCTGCCTCGTGCCTTGAGCCGCGTCGCCCCTAGGGCCCAGCCGCGCCCGCACTCGCTTCCCTGGGCTTCCCCGCAATGCCCCATGATTCCGCACCTGCTCACCTAGTCGCCTACTCACCTTCTCCTTACCTTCGCGCCGTGTTCCTCCAGGTGCACCCCGAGGGCGAGGGCGACCCCGAGAAGGGCGCCAAGGGGGGCAGCGACGAGCCGGTCCGGGCCGTGGTGCTGGACCCCAACGCCATGACCAGCGCACCGCAGGCCATCGCCATCGACCCACGCACCGGCCAGCAGCTGGACCCCTACACAGGCCAGCCCATGGGGCCGCCCCCGGCCGGCTACTACCCGCCGCCGCCGAATGACCCCTACGGCCAGCCCCAGCCCGCGCCCTACGGCCAGCCGCCCGCTGATCCCTACGGCCAGCCGCAGCCGGGCCCCTACGGCCAGCCCCAGCCAGGACCCTACGGCCAGCCGACCGCTGATCCCTACGGCCAGCCGCAGCCGGGCCCCTACGGCCAGCCGCCGAATGACCCCTATGGCCAGCCCCAGCAGGGTCCCTACGGCCAGCCCCCGGCCGACCCGAACGGCCCGGCCGCTGGTGACCATTACGCACGGGCGCCGTCCGGCTCGCCGCCACCGCCGCCGGGTGCGGAGCGGGTCCCCTCGAACCGGGCGACGGATGATGACGGGCCGGGCGCGCCGTCGCCAGCTCAGCCGCAGCCGTACGACCGGGTGAACTCCAATCAACAGCAGTCAGGAGCGCGCGGAAACTCGTTCGGCAACCGTTAGATGGTGGGAAGCTTGACTACGGTGAATAGGGTTGATAGCTTGTGCACTTGAGTCGGTCTGTCGTTATGGAGTCCTTGGATGCGCTTGAAGGTGATACTGTCGGTGTGAGGTTGGCTGGTGATCGGTGTCTTGATTGGTAGGGAGCTGGGATCTCGTAGGGGAGGCACATCGCATCCGTGTGTGTCATTAGGTGGTGTGATGTGGGTGGGGGAACTGCGCCTGCCAGCAGCAGCGCGGCGTGTGCCGTGGCCTCGTGATTGCAATAACACAATTCCGGTAGATTCGGTTTGAAGGGACCGCATGTACACGACCTGCGGGTTGGTGGTTGGGCATCGTGGTTTTAGCGGCGTGTGCAGGCTGCGGGCATCGACACACTGTTGCTCGACAAGGGTCTTACCTTTACTGCTATCTGATTGATTGTTCATGGGGCGGGTGCGACAACGCGGGGGCTAGGCAAAACGCCGCATGAGCTTTTGGTGGACTCGGTTGCCACTGACGCACAGTCAGCTGGCTGCTTCTTTGGGGGGACGTTGTGAGCTGTGGACCCTATGCGCCGCAAAGGCGCCAGTCGTATTGCAGAAGTTACTGCTTATCTACTCTCGATTGAACATGCATGGGATAATTCTTTCTTGATGCGTGTGCTTCATCTCGACGGATCTCCACGTGCCCTTGATGAAGCCATTCTGACGGCTCGGGGCAGACTTGGCGTGCATGGCTGCCGCTAGGCCTCCACGCTGGGCCTGTAAAGCTTTACGGAGCTATGCTAAAGGAAAGAGGTGTAACATTGAACCCTCTCTGGTCGTACCCCATCCCCGAGCCATTCGCGCTCTGCTCAGATGCCCTTGCCAAACCCCCTCGCCGCTCTCGGCTCGCAAGAGCAGGGTTGCGGATAGTCGCCGACCAGCGCACTTGTTGCATTTGATGATGGCCTTGCTTTTCGCGTAACTCGTCTCCCGTGTCTCCTTTCCCCTTGAGTGTGGCCCCACCAATGGTTGGTGACTTTGCTGCGTGTCCGGATGCCCCCACCCACATAGCCGCTATCAGCCGCATCACCGACTACATCTTCTGCGCGTACCGCTCCGTGTAGTGCTAGATGGCCTTGTTGCTTGTGTACTGCGCGGGGGCTATGCCCGCCGCCCCCACCCCCATCAGCCTGTATGATCTCTCTTGTGCCACGTCGTCCATCCTCCCATTTCCACAGCTGTTTCCTCTAGCAAGCGGCTGGCAGCACAGCGCTGGCAATGCCTGCTTAGAGCACAAGGCGGAAAAGGCTTGACGCCTCTTCCCTTGAGCAAGGGCGAGGCCCCTGCCCTTGCGATACGGTGGTCAAGGATGGGGTGCTCATGGTAATGTTAAAAGTAATGGGTTTCCTCCGGTTATCCGTTATGCCGCTCGTTGCGCCATGGGGTGCTGGACGTGCCCCACTCCAGGCTTGCCTCAATACCAACATGGTGATCACATAGGGTCTTTCTCAGCCCCCCCAACCGCCACCAACACCAGCGCCTGGCCGTCTGGCCCGGGCTCCCTGAGAGACGTCTGTGCACGTTGCTTGTGTCCATGCAGAGCAACGACGCAGAGAACCACACATTTGAGAACAATCAATGAAGGCATAACCATTAAGCTCATTGCATTGTGTAAAGCGGCTGCACACCCACCCACCCACCCACGTTGCATTGACACGCCCACTCTCGACCTCCCGATACATGCTTCACCTCACCAAACTCGGGACTGCGCCCCGTCAAGCCCCACGAGCCCAGCCCCAAAGGGTGCGTCAGGCGTGGTCTACGCATTATTAACACCAGCACGCAGGCAAACAACTCGAATGGTCACTTATGCACGTCACTGGGTCAAGTTGGCGGGCCTCTTGCAACCCGCGCAGTCAGTCGCACACAAAGGTAAACAAGAGTGTCTGTCCCTCCTCAGGACAGGGAAAAGGGCTGAGCCCCAGACTCTCGTGCTAGTCCTACTACTCTGCAACATCACAATCCGTGTCCGTGCATAGACAACAGAACTGCTTGGTCGGGGAGCATGACGATCATTGCGGTCTATCCGGTCCTGTCCGGCGACTCCGGCTTTCCGGAGCCGGACAGAGTCCGATCCGGACTCGGGAACTCATGCCGCTGCGCCCCGCTTCGTTGACTTGCTGCGCCGGGAGCCCGCCTTTTTGGACGAACCCTCGGTGTCCGCAGCACCCGCCCCCGCATCCTCCACCGCGCCGGGCGGCAGGGGCTCGGCGTCACTCATCGCTCCCGGCGCAACCTTGGCCCCTCGCCGGCTCCGCCCCGAGCCCCCGGCCGCCTTGCTGCTACGCCCTGACTTGGACCTCCCGCGCCCGCTGCCGCCGTCCGTCGCGGCGCCTCCCTCGCCCTCCGTTTCCGCGTCGGTGGTCTCCGCCCCGGCCCCAGACCTGCCTCTCAGCGAGCTCTTGGGTTTTCGTGAAGACCGAGGCGCCGAGCCCGCGTCCTCAGTGTCCGTCGCCGCGCCTCGGGATCGCGATGTCTTCGCGGCTCGCGACGGCTCGCTTGCGCCGACTTCGGCCTCGCCGTCGGTTTCTGCGCCTTTCTTAGAAGATCGCGTGCTCTTGGCTCGCGACGTTAGGCGGCCCGCCGACCGGACCGATGCCGTGCTACCCGTGCTCGCGATCTCGCTCGCCTCCGCGGCCGCCGCGGCTTGGAGCAGCTTGATGGACATCGGCTTGGCCGGCGCGGGCGGCGCCGCGCCGTTACTAGCGCTAGCAACGAGCTTCTTGGAGGATGGGGTGGGGTCCGCGGCGCCGTCCTTCGAGCCGGCCGTTTCGGCGTGGCGGAGGGAGAACCGGGAGGGGGTGCGGGCGGAGGTGGAGGCGGCGCCGGCGAGCTTGGAGCTGGCGGTGGCGGATTTGGTGGACAGGGACTTGGAGGTGGTGGACTTGACAGGCGCGGCGGTTGGCGGATCCTGATCCAGATCGTTGATAATGACCTCGGATCCGGAGTCGTCGCTGTCGCCGCCTGCGCCTGGATCCTTTTTCCTGCGGCAGGAATAGAGCAGGGAATGGGGATCTGGCTTCAGCTACGGCGGAACATCAGTAGGTAGGGGTTGGGGAACAAGGTAAGGGGGGTGGGCAAAACTGGCTTAGGGGTAACGGAGGAAGGGACCTGATAGGACTCGCGGGCGTCCCCTGACCTCACCCTGCAACCAACAGGAGGGAGCCATGCATGTCGAGAAGGTGTGGGCAGCTGGCTTCACAGTGTCCCGGCCGCACCCTGCTGAGCGTGAGGACCCTCATCTGACTGATGGACCAAGTCTCCTGGCCACACCCTGCTGCACCAGGCGGAACGGAGCAACGCATGCCGAGGCCATTCCGTCCCACACCCGGTGGTCTCACCCCAGGCGCAGCCGCTGCACGGGAGTGCTGGCGCCGTCCGCCTCCTCCTCCTCCGCCCCGGGCAGCGCGGCGGCCTGCCGTACCGATCGTTTGCTCTTGGCGGCTGCGCGGGAGGGGCACGAGGGAAGTGGCGCATGCATGGTCAAGCCACGAAGCGTGCGGCCCCACACGCCGCAACATACGTCCCACGCGACCCCCTCACTAACTCACACTTCCACGGCCCGCTGCGCGCCCCCCTTCCTCTTTCAACCCCAACCCGCCTCCATGCATCCCCCAGGCCCTGCCCCCCGGGCCCTGCCCCCTGGGCCCTGCCCCCTGGGCCCTCCCCCCCGGGCCCTGCCCCCCGGGCCCTGCCCCCCGGGCCCTGCCCCCTGGGCCGTGCCCCCTGGGCCGTGCCCCCTGGGCCCTGCCCCCTGGGCCCTGCCCCCTGGGCCCTGCCCCCCCGGCCCTGCCCCCTGGGCCCTGCCCCCCCGGCCCTGCCCCCCCGGCCCTGCCCCCCCGGCCCTGCCCCCCCGGGCCCTGCCCCCCGGGCCCTGCCCCCCGGGCCCTGCCCCCTGGGCCCTGCCCCCTGGGCCCTGCCCCCTGGGCCGTGCCCCCTGGGCCCTGCCCCCTGGGCCCTGCCCCCCGGGCCCTGCCCCCTGGGCCCTGCCCCCCGGGCCCTGCCCCCCGGGCCCTGCCCCCCGGGCCCTGCCCCCCGGGCCCTGCCCCCCGGGCCCTGCCCCCCGGGCCCTGCCCCCCGGGCCCTGCCCCCTGGGCCCTGTCCCCCCGGCCCTGCCCCCCCGGCCCTGCCCCCTCGGCCCTGCCCCCTGGGCCCTGCCCCCTGGGCCGTGCCCCCTGGGCCCTGCCCCCCAGGGCCCTGCCCCCCAGGGCCCTGCCCCCCAGGGCCTTGCCCCCCAGGGCCCTGCCCCCTGGGCCCTGCCCCCTGGGCCTGCCCCTGCCCCGACCCACGCTTCAGCTCCGTCGCCGCCGTGGCCTCTGGCGGCCGCCCGTCCAGCGCCGCCGCCTCCACCTCCACGCTCCACCCCGCCTCCATGGGCGTCCCGGGGGGCGCGGGCAGCGACATGCTGCTGTTGAGGCCGCCCCCGCCGCCCCCGGCCATGCGCCTCAGGTAGTCCTCGTGTCGCATGGTAACGGACCCCACCTGGACGCAGGGGTGGGAGGGGATGTCGGTGCTTGGGCGTTGGAAGGAAGGTGTGAAGGGCTGCTCGGATGAGCCTGGGAAGGAAGGTGTGTGCTGGTTGCATTGTTGCAACGAGGCAGGCGGAGTCCCGAAGAGCGCAGAGAGAGGGAGTGTGCGTGTGGGGGTGCTGGTGGGGGCGGTGGGTGTTGGTGCGAGGGTGGTGATGACGGCTGCGTGTAGGGTTGGTGGGGCATGTTGGTGCTTGGGCGTGGAGAGGCCAGTGCCGGAGCACGTGTATTCAACGCTACTGGCGCGAACGTTTCCAGGGAAACGGCGTGCGTGATGGGCGTGCGAAGTGGTGTGCTTGCTCGGCTCACCATGAAGGAGGGGCCCAACATTTTGGCGCCGCCGCCACCCGCTCCGATGTCCCTGCAAGGCCCAAGAGGAGTGCGTAGAAAGGTCAAGCGCATAAGGTTCATCGCACCTGGGCTGCTGTTCGACCCCGCCTCTCTGAGCCCGCGACCCGGCCAGCCGCTTGCAACGCCCGCCTCCAGCCCCACCCTTAGCGCCTGCCGCCCGCCCCTAGCCCCAGCCCCGACCCACCCCAGCCCCGACCCACCCCAGCTCAACCCCCCACCCATGCCCCACCCACCCCGCCCTCAGCGCCTCCTCGTCCACGAACTCGCCCCCCAGCAGCTCCGGCTCCAGCCCCAGCAGCTCGCACGCACTGGCCGCCAGCGCCCGGTCCCGCCGCCCCCCGGAGCGCAGCAGCGTGGCCAGGAGCTGCTTGAACACCTGTGTGTGGGGGGGGACGGGTGGGGGAAGGGGACGGAAGACGGACAGGGAGAGGACAGGGAGGGGACGGTCAGCGGACGGGCGACGGACGGAGCGGGCAGAGACGGGGCACAGGGGGCATAGAGGCAGAGGTGTGCGTACGGGCAACGGAGAGGAATTCAGGGTAGGAAGGTAGACTAGGTAGACGCGTGCTCCCCGTCGCACAGTCCTCCCCCGCACCCGCACCCCCACCCGGCCGCACCTGCAGGTCCACCTCGAGGCCCCGCTTGGCCTCCAGCCGCTCCAACTCGAACGTCACCTGACGAAGCGGACCCGGCGGGTTAAGGCCTGACGCTCTGGCGGTGTAACAGTATCGTGCTGTCACTTACAGCATAACTTAGCGGCCAATTCCCCCTGAGCCCCAACACCAACCAGCCCAGAACCAATGCCTCCCACGCCTCGCACTCTTCCCTTGACAGGCCCCCCAAACGCAGCACGCTCACCACCGTCCGCGCGTACAGCAGCCTGTTGGCCACCTCCCCCCGCTCCTTCTCCAGCCGCATGAGCAGCTGGAGCGAGAAGATGGCGGGCAGGCACACGAAGAGCAGGTCCAGCAGGCCCTGGGGGGACAGGGGTGGGTGGGGTGGGTGCAGGGGTGGGGGGGTTGGGGTGAGTCATCGTTGCGGAGTAGGATCGCGTCATCGCTGGGGTTGGGGGCGCCAAGCCAGCAGGGCCAGGCCAAGGCTGCGGTGGTCCAGCAGGCCCTGAGAAGGGGTGGGTTGGGTGGGGGTGTTTGAAGCAGAGCGGGATACAAGGGGTGGGGGTGGGGAAGGGGGGACTTCATCCCCGAGGGTAAAGGGGTGCGTGAGTGACGCGGACCAGCTGCGAAGCACCTCTTCCTGCGCACCACCGCGGCCCGCCTGCCTCCCCCGGCGACTGCTTGCACAAGGAGCAAACCCCCGGTGCCCCCTGCTCCTTCCACCCCTGCCTTTCCCTCCTTTCCCTCCGCCCCTTCCTCCACCCCTTCCTCCCCCACCCCTGCCCCCGCCCCCCTCACCATGTAGGGCAGGAAGCCGCCCGCACCGCCCTGCACCCCCGCGCACACGTCAGTGCCCCAGGCCAGGCAGCCGCCGCAGGGCCCCGCCGCCGTCAGCAGGGCCGAGGTGCAGTTGGAGGCGGCGGCGCAGGTGCAGTTGGCGCAACCCGCGTAGGAGGCCTGCGCGCGGTCGCACCTGCGGGGCAGGGGCCGGGTGGGGCCGGGCCGGTTTGATGAGGGGCCCGGGAGCGCCAAGCATCGTTCGGCGCATCAGCACCCCGCCGCAGCATTCCGGTGATCTACCCTCCTGCCCCTATCCCGCGCTGGAAGTAGCACGGCGGAAGCGCCCCTCTGACCTGGCCCTTCCCCTCCGCCTCCCTCACGGCCCCCAGCTTCGAACACCCCTTCCCACCTCCCTCCCTACCTCCCTTCCCCCCCCCTTGCCCCTAGACGCTCTCCCGCTTATCAGCTTCAAACACCCCCTGCCCCCCCACCTGTCCTGCATGGTGAGGTACAGCTCCGTGTGGAACACGCCCAGCCCCGCCCCCAGCGCCAGCGCCAGAACGCAGTGCAGCCCCAGCAGGAGGGCCTTGAGGAGGGCCAGGGAGATGAGGCCCTGACAGGGGGAGGGGACGGAGGACGGGGGGGAGGGGGTAGGGAGGGAGGGGGGGAGCGAGGGAGGTGAAGGGGGAGGGAGGAGAGGTGGGGGACGGCGGCATCGGAGCAGGGCCCTGCGCCGAAGCCACCCCCGGCACCCGCGCAGCCCTGCCCCGCTGGCCGCCTCGCGTCCCTCTGGCCCGGGTGGGTTCCCTGCCCGCTGCCCTACCGCCCTCCCCACTTCCTGAGACCAAGAAACAAGCAAGGTAGGCCCCAGGACCATCCTGCCGGCGCCCCACGGGCTGGCCCCGTTGAGCGCAAGCTCAAGCACCAGCACTGAGCAGGGACGGCCGGCCCTTGTAAATCCCCGCACTTGCTACCCGGCTTCCGAGCCATGATCCCCGCTTTCCAATAGAGATTACTGCCCCCCTCGCCAGCGGCTGTGCCTCACCAGGCAGCCCACGAAGGCGGTGATGGCCCACGTGATGATGGGGATGGCATTCAGCCGCGCGTCCTTGGAGTAGAGCTGTCGTAATGGGGTTGGGGTTGGGGTTGGGGGTGGCGGGAGAGGGGGCGTTGGGTGGTGCGGGGGAGGGCGGAGGCCGAGGGAAGGGCCGGGGATGCGGAGGGCGAGCGTGGGGTGAGCGAGGGAAGCGTGACCGTCGCTGGTGGAGACGGTGGAAACGGAGACCCCGGACCCGGCATTGGCAGTGCTAGCGCGCGTGACCCCAGGAGGCCATGAGAGGTGTCTCGCTTGGCCTTAAATGTCGACGTCTGTACCTCGTTCTCCGCAACCGGGGTTAGGGCCCCCGTGGCTGTTCTTGCCTGGAAGCGCAGTTTGCTGAGCCCGTCCCCTCTCGTCGTCTCCCACTCCCTTCCCGACGGTCGCGGGTACGCCCCCGCGTCACACGCAAACGCACAACCAGTGGCCCTCTTAGACCCCTGTCCCGCCTTGGCTCCCGGGCAGCGCAGGTTGGCCACAGCGAGCTCAGCAGCTCACCAGGGGGTACCACACGGCGGGGAGCACCGTCGTAACCAGGATTTGGAGCACGCAGGCCGTGCCTCCTTGAATCCTGAGTTCGTTTACGGTAACGCCGGTTCCCAGTCGCAGGTAAGCGCTCTTGAACTGCTGGAAGCGGCTCAAATGCTGTTCGGAAACATGGCTGGGAGACATCTCCCCTGCTCAGTGCTTTGTAAAAAGCATGCGTGCGCTATTCCGTTGTATCCCCTTAGCAAGCGGCTGGCATCACGGCGCTGACGGAGGCATTTAGCCGCGGCATTCGGTTAGCCCCGTCTCTGCTAGAGGCTATCATAAGGCATCCAGGCAGGTAGAGTTGTACACATACTATGCGTCGAGGAAACGGCGACCGGGCGTGTCCGCGGCCATTTATGAAGAGGCGCGAAGGGTCGCGTGTCAACCAAGAAGAGTGGCGGCAGGCGTTCTGTCAGTTCGTGTGTATACCAGAACTCTGCAGCAGGCCGGCGTAACTGCGGGCGCGGCCGTGCCAGACGCGCCGCACATAACCCAACTTTACCCCTCTTCCCCCGGTGCCCTCCGGCGGTGTCCTCCTGTCCAGTCCAAGCCCGCAAGAGCCCCCCTTCTGTGCGTCAGTTACGGGCCCCCTTCGTCATGGCCCTACACATGGACTGCAAGGACAGGCGTTCTTGTGCACAGAAGGGCAGGACATCAGAAGGCCCCACGAACCAGGAGGGCGAGGACTCCTGCAACGAAGGGGGGTGAGGGGTGTAAGCATGCTGGCTATCGCTAGCCGGAAACTGCGTGCAGGATGCGGGTACAGAAGCAACGAGGGTCTTGCAAATTGGGCAGCTACAGCGGTCGGCAATTGCAGTATCGGGCAGGGCACAGGGGCGGTTTACTACGTGCCACGTTGAAGGGAGCGGCAGAGAGGCCCCGGCCGGGTCTGCGCAGGCCTCGGGGGGCTGGCCGGGTCTGTTCGGGTCTCGCAGGGCTTTGCGCGGGGCACGCTGCCATGCAGCCGCGCCTGCCCCGTATGCCGCAGAGGTAGTCACTGCGCCGCCGTAAACCTACACAATACATAGCTCAGCTTACGCAGCCCCGTGCCCAAAAGCAACGCGTCGACCGTCAAGCTGAAACTCACTGCCGACATGAGAACAGAGCGTGCCTGCTTACCTTGAACCAGGCCAAATCAACAATGGATGCCGAGGAGGAGCCGACCGACAGTAGCAGCGAGAGCAGCGAGGTGGACGAGGATGATATCGAGTTTGTCGTCCCCGCCGAGCTCGCAAACGATGCCGTTGCGGCAGGGCTGCTGGGACCACTTGGCGACTGGGAGGGTGTCGACGATGATACCGATGAGGACGGCCATACGGACGAGGAGGACGGGCCTGGCGATGAAGCTGACCCCGACGCCATGAGCGAAGAGGAGGGGGAAGGCGCGGAAGATGAGGAGCTAGGCGGTGAAGGCGAGGGGGACTCTGGTCAGGAGGAAGGGGACGAAGTCGACAGCGAGGACGGCGGCGGCAGCTCGGGGGAAGACTCCGACGACCAGTACCGGCGGGCCACAACACGCAAGGTACGCCAGGTCTGCACAGCAATAGCTGCCCATAGTGGCCCAACCCGGTACCTTCTCCGGTGCGCTACGGTCCTGGCCCAAAGCCTCCCTCCGTGGGTGCCACCTGGCGGCGTGCCGTCTGGCCAACCCCACGACCCGTCTGACCACCCCCCTCCTAACCTCATCCCCCCCTGTCCTACCACTCGTGAAGCCTCACCCGCGAACCGCCGACCGCTGACCGCTGACCGCGCCCTCTTCACCCGTCCCCTCGGCACTGTCCGCAGGCCTCCCGCCACGCCGCCGCCATGGAGGCAGACATGCGGGCGGGTGTGTCCCTGGACCTCGGCATTGCCACCCAGCGCGGCTGCCTGGTGTACGCCCTTCCGGACCAGTGCGGCGTGCACCCCTGCACCACCAAGTGAGGCGCTTTGTGATCAGCGGTACCAGAGGGGGAGTACATGCGGCTGCAGCGCCTGCCGACGGGTAGCCACTAGGATGTAGCAGGTGCCCGCTTTACTTGACCGCCAGCGGCCCGCGTTCCCACCGCACGTTCCAAACACGTCCCTTACCCCTGCCCTTGCCCTGCCTGACCCCGCGACCAGGGCCCAGCACTTCCAGACCATGGACTGCCTCGCCCTGGTGCCGCCGCCCTCGGCGGCGGCGCCGCCCCCCCAGCAGCAGCAAAAACCGCAGCCGCGGCCAGCGCGCTCGGGCGATGCTGCGGCCTCGGGCGATGGAGCCTCCAGCAGCACGGCCGCCGCCGCGGCGCCGCGCGCAGCCTCGGCGGGGCCAACTGGGGCGGCTGCGGGGGGTTCAGCGGGGACGGCTACGACTACCGCCGCGGCTGCGGCCGCCGCTGCGGCTGGGGTGGACGAGGACGGGGAGATCGAGGTGCTCATCGGGGGCCCCATGCGGTGAGGCGCCTGCTGTTATCTGATGTACTCTGCACGTTTGAACCGGGGGCTGGCACCGCTGGCCGCCCCCAGCACCTGCCCACATCCCATCCCACCATTGCTCGGGCTGTAATATGGGAGAATATAATCTTGATCGGGCCCCCTCCCCTGCCGCAGGCTGGCAGTCTGCAGCATGCCCGCGCCCGGGCGCCCGGGCCGGCTGCGGCAGCTGTGCGCCGTGGCGCTGCAGACCAACCACTACTCCATTGCGGTGTCGCCCGACGGCCGGTTCATTGCGGCAGGTGGGCGGCCTAGCTTGTCGGGGCTCCAGGGCGGAGGGGCGTGTTGGATGGGAATCTGCCGCGCGCCCTTCGCACTCGGGTTGACCGAGTTCGCATGTTTCCAACGGCCTGTTGGAGAAGTTCCGCTGACCCTCTCACATAGGAGCCTTGTAGTGCTACCATGCGGGCGGCCTCCGTGTCACGCCGGGGATTTGCACGCAGCCGCCTTCCAACCGGCGTCACGCACGCGACCGAACCTACTCATGCCCTGCTTCCTTCAAACCCCAGGCGGCGACCGCGGCTTCCTGTACATCTACGCCTACGTGCGGGAGCGCCCCGCCTACCGAGCGGCCGCCCGGGCCGCCTCCGCCTCCGCCTCGGCCTCCGCCGGCGCCTACCCCTCCGGCTCGGGCTCCGCGGCCGCCTCCCCCAGCCCGGACGGCGGCGGCCCCGACACAGACGTTCCCCCGGGATCGCCCTCGCCCCACGATGGCGCCCCACGGCCCGACGGGAGCGCCCGACTGGCTCGGCTCGCGACCTTCGCCTTCCCGGTGCGCAGTGGGTGCCCCCCGCGCCCCCGCAGTGCACGTGCAAAGCATTGGGCCGGCCGCTGAGTTGCGTGCGGGTGCTCCCTTCCGTTGCCTGTGCTGCACGCTGACGCGTTCTCTGCGGCCAAGGCATGAGATCCCGCCCATCTCCATGGTCCATGCCCTCGCTTGCGCACAGACCTCGCCCAGGCAACACACACTGGAGCACGGCAACCATAAAACCATAAGTCACCCGCAAACCGTACTACTCAGCATACTTCACACATGGCTGCGCTACTAGCCCCCGGCACGTGGGAGGCTGCGCCATGGCTTCACCCGACTCACCCCTTAACCGTCCTCCCCTGCCCCTGCCCCTTCCCCAGGTCCGCGGAGGCTTCTGGGGAATGAACAACATGGTGCGGTTCGGCCACTTCGGGGGCGCCCTGCGGCTGCTGGTGGCGGCGCAGGTGGGGGCGTGGGCCTGGGGGGCTAGGGCAGAGGGATGAGGTGCATCTGCGGGCTTTGGGCGTGTGGGGCGGGTGGACTGGTGTGGCCTTCCCGTGTACCCTGTTGCTGCACCCCCTCTCGGCCATCCACCGCCACCCACAAACACGCCCATCCATCCATCGATAGCGGATCCCCCAACCGCCCCGCGCCTCTCACCCCCCAAATCCTGTCCCCGACAGGACAAGGCCATCTACCTCTTCCACGTGCCCCCCTGGTCGGGCGACGAGGCGGAGCTCCCCCGCATCACCGCCGCCTCCTTCGCCATCACAGACCTGCCCCGCTGGGAGGTGACATGGTCCACCCCGCACGCGCTTGCCCACGCCCAGGCCAGCGTACCAGACGCTCGGGCCAGGCGGCACGAGGCTCCCGCGGGGCCAGTGCCCCCAGGGTCGGCGCAGGGGCTCGGGCCGCAGGCTGGGGGCGTGGAGGGACAGGGCGCGGGCGCAGCAGGGGCGGCCGCCGCCGCGGGGTCGGCGATGGGGGCTGGCGGGGCGGTGGTGGCGGCGGCGGAGGAGGAGACGCTGGTGCAGTGGTGGGAGCGGGCCTGCCCCAACGCGGGCGCCCGGGCGTACTGGGAGGAGCGGGTGCTCCCCACCCTGCAGCCACAGCCCGACATCAGCCCCGCGAACCGCATCCCCAGCTTCCGGGAGGTGAGCCGCGGCTGTGAGGGTGTTGCGTTGGACGCCTGGGTCTGGCCTAGAGAGACATTACCTGGTCTGGTTTCCTCGCAGACGCAAGCAGCAGCGGCGGCGGTTGCACGCTCTTGGCTGTTCCCCTATCTAGCGGCCGGCCCGCACCCCGCATCCCCGAGCCATCGCCACTCCCTTCCCTCTTTCTGCCACCCCTCCCACCCCCACCCGCACCTCTCCACCCCCACCCCAACGCCCTAGATCGGGGACCCCGTGCAGCTGTCCCTCGAGGCGGTGCCCACCACGGCCGCCATCGTGGACTTCCAGGAGCCCCTCAACGCCGCGGAGCCCTCCCCCGACGGCCGCTGGCTGGCGGTGGGCTCAGACGCGCCCATCATACACCTGGTGCCGGCGGGACCCGAGTGAGCGCGGGAGGGCACGGGGGTCGGGAGAGAGTGATGGACCTGGTTTGGGAGCGTTTCGGGTTCTCCGTTCTCTGTGCGTGCTACTGTTCGTGCTGCTGACGGGGTACGGAAGGGTGCCAAGCTTGGGTAGACTTATTGGCTCTTCCGGACACCGGCGGCTCCTGACGGCCGTTTGCCTGACCCCGCCCCCGCCTTCCTCAGCTACCGCTTCCACCCGATCGAGGTGCTCTACGTGCCGCTGCCGCCCTCGCTGCCCGGACGCCTGGCCCCTGGCTGCCAGTACCTAAAGTTCAACCACACGGCAGACAAGCTGGCCGCCTCCTTCGACGCACTCTTCGTGAGTCTTAGGGTGTCGCTGTTTGAAGTCATTTGCCCACTCTTGCAACTCTCAATGCGCAAGAGCCCAGTTGACCAGGGCTGTACCCTGTAATCTGTGGTCGACGCCAGGTCACCGTACACACGGTCCGCGGTCTCCGCATGTAGCAGCCTCCTGCTCTTTGGCTGCTGCATGGGACTTGCAACCGCTCACCCTCCCTTCCACCTCACGCATTCCACCCGCTTCGTTCGCAGTCGGTGTTTGTGTTCGACGTGCCGCGGCGGCAGCTGGTGTTCTCGTTGCGGCACCACCAGTGGCAGCCGCCGCTGGCGCTGGCCTTCGTGCCAGGGCAGCCGGGGCTGCTGGCGCACGCCACGGACCGACAGCACGTGACCCTGGTGGACGTGACCCGGCCCAGGTGCGTGCGGGGGAGTGCACCTGGGGTGGTGGGGGCGGGCCTGTGGGCGGGGATGAGAGGGCACGGGCGCATGTGGACGTCGTCCAGGCCGGGGCCAGGTCGATCTGAGGGCAGTGGAGCATGGTGCGCAAGGCGGGAAGCTCACACTGGGGTCGCGGCGTGGACTGAACACAGCCCTCCCTCTTTCCCGACGCCCTGCCCATCCCAGCACCACGCTCACCCGCATCTCGCTCAAGCCCCCCGCCCAATGGGAGCTACGCGACCCGCGTCATGACCCGGCGGACCCGGGGGACGGCGGCGGCGGGGAAGAGGGCCTCTCGGGGCCGGGCCCGGGGCCCTCGGGCTCCGGCGCAGGCAACGCCCAAGGGCCGGGCCCGGGCGCAGCGCGTGGGGAGGGCCCAGGAGGCCAGGGCGAGGGCGGGGGCCAGGAGGGGCAGCAACCGGGGCACAAGGGCGGGCCCAAGGGGCCTCCCGCCAGCTCCAGCTCGGCCTCGCGCAGGGCGCGCGCGGCGCGGCGGGCGGCGCGCCGGCGCCTGCGGCCGCCCCATATCAACGGCCTCGTCGTGACTGCGGACGGGCGCCTTCTGGTGGCCACCAACGTGAGGCGGAAGGGGGGGGTCGCCAGGGTGGGGTGGGGTGCTTCCGCGCGCTAGGGCTAGGGCTAGTAGTGGGCCCAAGGGAGCATGGTTTGGAAGATTCGTTTATCTTCGCTTCTCCGAGCTCTTATCTATTTTGTCCATGGTGCCCTTTGTGGATGTTTGCCTGCCATCCCGCCACGCAGTCCGAGCTGCTGGGCTTCCGCCTGCTGCTGCCCAGCCGGCCCTGGAGCCGCGCCGTGCACCCGCACCTTCCGCCCAGCTTCAAGTCCGCCGTGCGGACCCTGCTCCTCACCGCCTCCTTCCCCGCACACCGCCGCTTGTCGCCCTCATCCGCGGCTGACGACGGCCCCGGGCCCGCAACCCAGCCCACCGCAACCTGGGCAGGTTCCGAAGCGGAGGCCGGGGCCGCGGGCGGGTCTTCTGGACCGTCGAGTTCAGGGGCGGGGTCGGGGTCGGGGTCGGGGCCGCCGGCGGGGCCGTGGAGCCTTCCCCACGACGCTTTGGAAATGGTGGTGGCGGCGGCGAGCAAGCCGGTGCTGACGTGGGCCACGGTGGAGGCGGGGGAGGTGCTGGCGTTCCCGGTGCTAGACTTTTGGGGGCAGGGGCGAGGCGCGAGGAGTGCGGGTGCCGATGCGCAAGGGGGCGGGGGAGGGTCCGGGGAGGCGGGGGAGGGGCGTGCACGCGGGCTGAGCCCGGCGGTGCCGGGCTGGGACGAGCCGTGGGATGCGTGAAGGGGGTGGCCGTCTGGCCGACCACGGCCTGGGAGGCGCTGGATAGAAGGACGTGAGGGGATAGCGGGCGCGTACCGTAACCCCTCTACTTCGCAGAGATTGAGCTCGCCCATCAGGGTTGCGGCTGAATCCAGGTTCCCATGTGCTGTGCGGTTGCACGCAAGCAGCAGCGGGCGCAGGGTCCGACCGGTGGGGCGCACGATAGCCGGGCTAATGTGGGGGCAACGCGACTGGGCAACGGTGGACGGCGTGCTCAGTCACGTCGCAGCCCTCATGGTCGGCTGCAGCCTCCTCGGCTCCCTTGTCTGCTTGCTCGTTTCCGTATAGTCCAGTATGCGACACCACCTTCACTAGGCGCACGGGCACGTTTCGCGAGGCGAGTTCCTCTAGCGCATCGACGATAGCGAACAGTAGCGCGCGCGCCTTTGACAGGCGCAGCTTACGGGGCTCCTTGATTGCGCGTAGGATGAGGTCCAGCGAGGCTTGCGAGTCGCTGGCGATGGTCAGCTCGTCGCAGTCGCGGCCGAGCTCAACTAGCCCTGCTCGTATTCCAGAGAGCTCAGCGCGCGTGATTGTGTCGGTGCCACCTTCTTCGGAGCCGTTGGGGTGGATGAGGAGCACGCGGCCTATGGACCAGGCACATGCGCCTGTGCGGGTGCGTTCTCGGCCGTTTACCTCCACGGAGCTTTTTGCTGCCGTCGGTCCATACAACAGTGTCGGGGTTGAATTGTAGTGGGTGGCGTGCCGGGAACGTGTCCGCGGCCCAGCCGCCGGGCTGGGGGCCGACTACGGTCGCTGGCGGGTCTGGCGGTGGTTGGGCCCGGAGGCTACGTGCCTGTCGGCGCGCCTCGTGGGGCACAAGCTTGGGCGCGGCTGGTGTCTCCGGCCGTTCGTGGGCTGGCACGAGCCTGGGCGGGGCAAGCTTCGTGGCACCTCTGTTTAGGAGCTCACTCCTGAGGGTCGCCCAGCGGCTTGAAACTTCGCCTGCGCCGCTCCCGTTCAGGGCGGCTATCCCGTCATCGTTGGCGACGAGCACCAGGCGCATGCCGTGCCGGGGGCCGGGGCGGTCTTCAGGTAGGCCAATCCCGGTGGTGAGGGGGCAGATGCTGTCTGGCAGCCGGGCGAGGGAGTGCACGTGGCGGTGGTTGAGGAGGCGGGTATACGGGGCGGTGTTGCTCCAGGGGAGCACCAGCAGGCTAACGGTGGGGGTGCCGGAGCCGTTGCTGACTTCCGCGCTGGCCGCTGCCCACTGCAGGGCTTTCAACCCCGAGGCGGGGTCGTGCGGTGGGTGGGCCATGGACAGGCCCGCCATGAGGGTGGAGTAGGCCTCGCCAGCGGCTCCAAACAGGCGGTCTTCTTCTCGGGCGCTGCAGTAGGTGGTGGTGAACCTGGTGCAGGTGAGCGGGGAGGCAAAGCGTTCCACCACGGGTCCGGCCATCGGGACGGAGGCGAGGGCGCGCAGGAGCAGGAGCCGGGTCCAGGGGCAGAGGCAGTCTTGTCCCCGCGGGGCTGTCTTCGCTCGTTTACCACCGGGGACCTCGCCCCAGTAGTACGACAGTAGGCGAGCGACGTACTTGGCGAACACGTGGGGCGGGGGGCACGCATTCGGGTCTCTCTGTGCGGCCTGGTGGCGCTGGTGGAGGGCCCACAGGCGGCTGGCGGGCAGTTGGCCCAGCAAGGTTCTGTTGGGGGAGTAGACAAAGGCGGTGTCCGGGTCCGTGGTGTCGGCCTGGGGGCGGCGGCGGCCGGCCTGGATGGTGTAGCGCCCGGGGGGGTGGATGTCCGCGTATGGGTTGCAGGGGGTGCGTTGGACAGTGGTGTTGGCCAGGATGCGGCGTGTGCGTGCTGCGGGGTCCTCTGCCGGGCTCTCCCATCGTCCTTGCCTCTGCGCGTTAGTGAGGTTGGCGTCCGGGCGGGCCGTCGGGGCGGCTGCAGCGGGGCCTGGGCGCGGGGTTGCGTTGTACTTTGCGAGTGCGGCCGTCCAGGAGTCGCAGTTTGTGAGGGCCTCCAGGGGCGCCCACATTGGTTTCCATGTGACGTATCGGAAGTTCTGGTCTACCCCCCTTCCGTACAGGGGTCTGCGGGCGGGCTCCGTGCCTCGGGGAGTGGGTCGCTGCGAGGCTTTGGCGACGGTCTCTGTCACCAAGCCCATCTCTTCGTAGCACTCCAGGGCACCGGTGGGTATGAGGGAGGGGCGCCAGCGCACCAAGTACTGGGTCTGCACCCTTTCCCTGGGGGTAGGGTTGTGGCCATCGGCTCGTAGCGCGGCTATTTGCTCTGCCGTCAGGCGGACGTAGGTGGGGCCGGCCAGGACAGATTCCACGTCGTCTAGTTCGTGGTACAGGTCGTAGGTGATCTGTGTCGCTCCAACACTCCGTTTATCCCCTTGCCCCGCTCTGACGGCCGCAGTTGAGGGCCACGGGATGGCGCATCGTAGGAGCTGCTCTCGGGCGACTTTCCAGCGCGGCCATCCTAGTTGGCCCCACTTCTTCGCCGCGTCCTGGACACGCTTTGGTGTGCTTTTTTGGGTGTCGGCGGTGAGGCGGGGGCTGGGGTGGGTGTGGGGCTCTGGGGGGCCGGGGGCGGGCGGGTCGGCAGGGATTGCGCTGTTGTTGGGCACGAGCGCCCGCTGGCGGGTGAGGAGTGTGGCGGACAAGCCGCGCCGGGGTGGTGGCGCCTGCCGCGCGGGGGGGGCGGCGGTCTGTTGTGGGGTTGAAGGGCCCCGGCCATGCTTGTCCTCTCGCCACCCGTAGGGCCCCAACGTTGGGGACACTCTGGTTGCAGTCGGTCATGAGGCTTTCGAACGCACGCCGGGAGCACAGGCCGCCTTCACCACCAGGGGCGCCGTCGAGATCTGTGAAGCCTGCTGCGTGCGCTTGCGCGCCTACGGTGAGCACCCCGCGGGGCGCGGCATCAATGACCGTAGCGTGCGCCCGCTTGCGGCTCTGGGGGGTGCTCCGACCGGGGGTCGTGCGTTTCTCTGGGCGCGGTTGGGGGGCAGCGGGGACGTGCTGGTTGCGGGCAGCACGTGTAGCGTTGCGCCGAGGTGGCGGCTCGGCAGGGGCGGGGTCCTGGGGTCCCTGGGCTGCCCCCGCGGGCTCTTGCTCGTCTGACTCGTTCCCGCCTGCTTCTGCGCCCGCCGCAGTTGCGGGCGGGGCCTCGTCGTTGCGGTTGGTGGCGTTGGCGTCTGGCATCCGCGGTTGGGCCCTGAGGAACCTGTCCAAGGTGGGTTGGGAGAGGCCCGTCGGGCGGGCGGCGGGGTCACGGAAGCCCGCAAAGCAGGGTGCGTCGGGGAGCTGGCGGTGGTCAGCTGGGAGGGGCTGGGTGGTGGCGCAGTCCGTGGGGTCCAGCAGGTTGTGCGGCGCGGGTGTGCAGGCGCGGCTGAGGGCCAGGCTTAGGCGGTTGAGGGCGACCAGGTGCTGGGGTCTCACCCTGGCGCTGTTGTTCCGGGCAAGGGTGCGGAGCTCTGTGGTAGAGATAATGTGGCGCTTTGTGCGCTTGTCGAGTAGGTCGTAGGGGCTGAGGCCGAGCTCCATGAGGGGGAGCAGGTCATGGTGGGCTAGGCGGGGGGCTTGGCTTTGTCGGGCCGCGGCTAGGGCGGCGCCGACCAGGGGGTCGGTGGGGGCGGCGAAGGTCGTGCCATGGTCCGTGAGGTGCAGGCCGTTAGCTTCAGCGTTTTGTAGCATGCGTAGTGTGCAGTAGTAGTTGGCCTGTTTTGCGCGTCCCTGGACTGACGCGTTGCCCCACCTCGCGGATTGCAGGCGGAGCATTGCTGCGGAGACGACGCCTAGCCGGCCTTCGTCGTTCAGTGATGTGACAAGGGCTTTAGCGGCGGTCTCCGCGTACTGGACGCGGAGGCTCTGGATACCAGCGCCGTACTCGGTGGGTGGGAGCAGCAGGGCTCGGGTAGGGAAGCCGCGTGGGAGGTTCAGGGCCCGCCGGGCGGCTTGCGCGATCTTGGCGTCCAAGGCGGCAATATCGCTGGGGCCGTACGGCATGACGGGGAAGCCATATTTGATGACAGCTTTCACGCACTGCTGCAGGAGGCGTATCTTCTACGGCGCGGAGGCTAGGGAGCCGTTAACGCAGTCGATTTTTCCCACGACCTTGCGCGTGACGGCGGCAATGTGGGCGCCCCAGTGCAGGGTGAGCGTGAGCTGGACCCCTAGGTACTTGTACGGCACGGTCGGGGCTTGGTAGGGGAGCGAGGTGCCATCGATTTTGACCTGCCCCTCAAGGGCCGCTCGTAGTGTGCGGGGGCAGCATGGGCCGTTCAACCCGTGGTCGCTCCAGGCTCGTCGGTGGAGGATGCCGCTCACGGCGCACTTGCTGTGGTTGACTGGTAGGCCTGCCCAGTTAGAGTAGGCTTCAACTTTCTGCGCTTGGATCCTCAGGTCGGCCACCGAGTTGGTGAGGACGGCAAGGTCGTCCGCGTAGGCGGCGGAGCTGCAGTGCCATCGCTGGTTCTCTTGTGCGGTGAGGCAGCCGTACCGGTAGCCTCGGCCGCCCACGTGGAGCCAGCGTATGAGCGGCTCCGCGAAGACCAGGAAGAGGACGGGGGACAGGGTGTCTCCCTGGATCGTGCCGCGTTCAACGGGGATGGGCGCTGTGCACCCGTGCTCGGTGTGGACCTGTGTCCGGGCCTGGCTGTACAGGTCCTGTACGACATCGATTAGGTCGGCGGGAAGGCCTAGGTCCCACATGATCTGTAGGAGCTTGTCGTGGTTTACTGTGTTAAAGGCGGCGCTTAAGTCGAGGTACATGACGTACAGGTCTTGCCGCGTCAGCCCCGCATCTTCGATGGCGTGTACGACATTAAGCAGTTGGCGGGACGTGTTCTTGTAGGCCTGAAACCCCTCTTGGGTGTCGCTGATCAGCTGCGTCCAGTCTTGTATGGTGCCGATGCTGACGGTGATCAGGCTTGTGTAGAGTTTGTGGCAGGTGTTGGCGAGGGCAATTGGGCGTTTGTTTTTGAGCAGGGTGGGGTCCCCATCTTTGGGGAGTAGCACCGTGGTGGAGACGGTCCACGTGGCGGGCGTGCACGACGGCCGGCCCGCCGAGTGCGGACTCGGCTCTTCTGGGCCCGACAGCGCTTGCACGACTGCCAGCCTAATGCGCCGGGTGAAACAAGCCGTCAGGAATCTCACCAGGCTTGCAACTCATCGGATGGCGCACTTTCGGGGACCATTGCTCCTGCCTGCTGCCCCCGCTGCCTCTGAGCTAGCTTGGTGGCTACCTCGCAGTATGGACCGCTTCCGTTTCACTTGATGATTCTGGGTTACGGCGACAGTGTGAGGCAGTCTCTGTTGCGGGTCGCTCGGGGAAGCCCAAGGTCGCATCGGTGGGTCGCATCCATCCTGACCTCCCGTACTTCACGCCACGAGGTGTGCCCACCGGAAAGAAGCTGTAGATGACGCAATTTGTCTGCCCTCGACAGATTGTCAACAAGCGCCACTCGGCGAACCGAAACCGCCCGTAGATACGGCTGATTCTCGGTTCAACCCCAAACCCTCGCGCCAAAGTCTCGAACCGGTGCATTCAGCATGCATGACTCCATCCCTTTCTTTGCCTCAGCCGTGGACCCAGAAGCTAAGGCTGGTGATACGTAGCGGTGGCATCACTGGCGTGCGTGAGGGGCCGTGCCCCGGAGAGAGAGATTAATTACACAGGTTCGGGTCCCGCGCCCCAGTCCCCAGGGCCCTCTCGTGCCCTGCTGATCCGATCTACAGTTTGCGGCAAGGAGGCCCCGACCTGCTCTGCATGTGTACGCCCCGGTCCCGCCAAGGCCGATGGGGGCCCCTCCGATTCCGTTGCTATGACTGCCTCCTCAACCCTGCTGCCTCTCCCACGACTCCCAGGCCCTCAGCGGCTCATCAGGCGGCGCTGACGATGCTGCATGCCTCGCGCCCGCTCGCCTCTCGGGCTGGGGAGACGCGGAGGCCTCGGCGTGGAGCCTTCTCACTGGCTCTCAATGTGCAATAAGATACGCGATGGATGCGGAACGCGACAGGGGTGGGCTCTGGGCTGTGGCACCTCAGGGTCTGTGTGTGTGGGGGGATGGGGGGGTGGGGGTGGGGGGTTGGCTGCGGAGGCCAAGGCTCGCAGACGGCACCCGGGTGCCGTGTCCTTACGTGTTTCCGTGCAGGGCTGGTCATCCCTGCTTCCGTGCCCTCGCCCGTACCGTACGCAGTGCCTGGATAGGCTAGGAACAAAGCGTGGTCTTTGGGGCGTCGCCCCTGCCTGCCCCGGCGCCCCGACCCCCTGCCCCGCCGGAGCGCCGGTCTCCTGTCGGTGCAGGTGCGGGTCTCTCCTCCCCTTCCCCCTTCGCTGCCCTGTCGTCCCCCTTGTCAAGGGTCCGTATGTGAACAACAATACATTGGGGCCGTGTGGGCTGGGAGGGCTGCGAAGCCGCGGAGTTTACCGTGTCCGTGTACCGGTATCCACGCCCTACCCGTTAGTTCCCAGCTCATGGCTAAAGTGCGTCCAGCTTGCCAGTCAGCCAGGGAGTCAGCTGCAAGCCCTCCTCGCCCACGGGGACCCCCCCGCCCCTACTGTGCTGGGCCTTTGGTGGCTCAGGCGGCGGCACGTGACACAGCGTTGGTAGACGGTAGACGGGAGTCTGTTGGGGAGGCGTGGAGGCCGCAAAACTCCTTGGTAGCAGAACCTGCTACTGCACACGGTCCGCTGTTGTGCAGTAGGTAGTGTACAACGATTGGGATGGAGGCAGGGCAGCAGGGGATGCTCAAGGGGACGGCAGGGGTGAGGTAGGGCCGTGGGAAGGAGCGGCCAGTGGGGGCAGCATGAGTGCACCGAACCCCCCAGTCACCGGCACGTCCACCCCGCAACATCATCCACCGGCACCTACGGTACTCCCGTGCTAGTCCAGCATTGCTCACTCTCACGGAGCCTGGGCACCCACAGCGGCAACTGGCCGGCAGACCGGTGCGGGCGACGCTAGGTCTCCTCTGTCGTGACTGTCGAAGCCCTCCATTTGGTATCTGGCCAACGGGCCTAGTTGCTGATCGCGCTATCCCAGCTGCGAGGAGGGATTCGACGCCGGTTATGGTTGTGACTCGTGCGGCTTGATAGAAGCCCCCCGGTTGACATAATTGCTCTCATTAACATTTTACATAGGCAAGAGAGCCCGGTAAGGTGAAGGGCTGCAATATGAGTAATGGATTGGTTCAGCCGAAACGGACAACCAACAAAGTCTTGACCATACCATGTCAATCTAAGCCCGCAACAACAGGCACACCTGCGTGCGGCACAGCAGCCCAGGACAGGGCCCTTGGGAAGGGCCCCCCTAAAACCTGACGCTAACCCCGATAGCGCGGAAATCTCACCACTTCCATTGGGCCAAGCTTCGGCAAAGCCGCAAGCCGCACATCTCAGACGGTGCATGCTATCACAGTGTTGCAGCGACCACCGCTAGGCAACGGTGCAGCCTACACACTTCAGGGAGGCAGCCACCCTGCCTCCGTGGCCTGGAGGCCGACCCCCTCTCGCTACCGGCTCACGTTGCTGCTATGGTCCGGAGCACCCCGCATGCGGGGACTTGCGTGGGGCCCCAAGCCCGCACGACAGCGACACGCCACGCCACCACTTTTAGGTGTCCTCGCTCAGCAGATTGGCGGCGGCTAGGCGGTCGCAAGCTCCGCCTCCTTCCCAGGGCCAGCTCCAAGACAGCGCTTAGAATCTGTGGACGGATGATCGATCGAAGAATGGAGATAACCGTGAGTACGCGGCGGTATGACAGAGCGGGAACCCCATGCGGCGCGTATCAGCATCGACAGCGTGCTCACCCGTGAATTTTGATCTGATCCTTCTTCACGAGCTTCTGGCCCAGAAGGAAGTCGCTGACATTCTTGCGCTGGTCGCCCTGCAGCTGAATGACCTTGCCCAGCTCGGGATCCTCGACGACAGTCCCGTTGCAGCAGAACTCCTTCTTAAGGGCCTTAAGCACCTTGTTGTAGTCGTACCTTCGCAGGGCAAAGAAGGGACGGCGGGAAAGTCAGCACCTATGCGGACCGGTCCAACGTTGAGCAATTTCAAGCGCTCCGCGCCGAACAGCACGCCCGTTTGTGCTGGGGGCTACATCCAGGCTCACGGGCCCACAGCCCAGCGGCCCGTCGCAACCCCCCGACTAGGTCTCGGGAAGAGTCCCCGCAATCTGGCGTGGCCGGGCCCCAGGCCAGCTTCCAGTAGCCACCGCCCGCTCCCAGCTTACTTCTCCTTGAGTCCCTGGACGGTAGTCAGCGACTTGCGGCCGTTGCGCTGCTGCACACGGATGTGCACGGCGTCCTCTCCAGCATTACCCTCGCCCGCGTCGGCGCCCGCGTCCGCGAGCGGGTCGAATCCAACGCCAAGGTTGGAGATGTCACCAGGGAGGACCACGTCGGGGGAGCTCATGAAAGCGCGGGGCTGCTGGACTTGGCCGCGGGGCTAGCCTGAGGAGCCTTCGGAGGAGCTCGGTGAGTGGTTTGGAGTGTTGAGGGGCTGGAGGTAAGCTGAGAAGCGACTGCTGAGGCTCTGGTCAAATTGCTATGTAGCTTCAGCGCTGAGCGGGGGCCAAAAGGCCTTCGCGGCATTGCCTGCATGGGGGAAACCCGTACGGCAATATTTTCGCGCCACTCCACGGTGAGCTCGCCGGCGTGGTGCGTATGCCACGAACCGAACCGCAAACTAAAGCCAGCTCCCTGCTGCCCAGCCTGTGTTCAGAGTGGACCCGTCCTTGCGCCTTCCAGCGGACTGCCTCGCGTGGCTGCATCTGCGTACAGCTTGAATGAACATCGTTGAGCGTTCTTGAGCAAATCTGGTTCTGGCAGCACACCCTTGCGATTTCGCGAGTGCAATCGCACTGCGCAGCGCTGGCAGGGACCGCCGTCGCCGCGCAGCGTGATCAGAACGACCTGAGCTTGTCTTGGCTGTGGAGAGGGTCCCGGCGCGAGTGTCGTCGGCTGGCGGGTTCATATGCCACCACCGCCATCTCCGCGAGGGCCTCCCCAAGTCGCCCTCTTTAAGCTTAACTTCCTATGGCCGCTGAGCTTTGACACAGTCACACCCGATACTGAGTTTGAGGTAAGCACTGTTAAAACGTCGCAGACATGTGGCTGACCCGACATGTTATGTCCCGTCCCCCAGCTGAAGCCGCCCGGACCGCGCCGTGCCTCCCCCGCACCTTCCGCAGAATCTACCCAAAGCAGATGGGGCCAAGCTCACTGGTATCTCCTACTCGGGAGCAGCACTTATAGCGTACTACAGCGATGGCTCGGTGGCGTACCGGGAAGGCGGCGGGTGAGGCACGGGGCAACGGCGGTCCGCCCGTTTCTGCTGCGTTTCAGTGGGGTTTTGGTAGCGGTGCTATGGTCCAAGCGTGGGCGCCCCCATGTCGTACAGCCAAAACCTACACCCCAACAACTTCCGCCGTCCGTTCGTTTGGACACGGCGGCTGCATGTGCCAGCCCAGCCCCTTCTCTTTTCCTCACGCGTGCTTCTCACCTCATCCCCTGACGCTCAGGTACAGCTGGTCTGGAGCCACGCCCCTCACGGCATACATCGACCCCGCCAAGTACCCGCTGCAGTCTGTCAGCGGGGGCTCGCTGCACATGGTGGGACTAACCAAGAAGGTGAGGGGCCAGGTGGGGGTCGAGGGTTGGGGTAGGCGGGCGCCAGTCGCCAGGGACCTGCGGTGCGTGCCCCCAGCATGGCAGAGAACCAGATGTTGCCAAGCCCAGCTAGTGACAAGGCTCCATCTGCGTCGACTCTTGCGCTAATGTGGGGCTTGCGGCGCGGTATTTGACTGGCGTTACGGGGCTCCTAATTTCGGTGTTCTCGTCTCCGCCTTGCCACCCGGTGACCTTCAGGGCAAGGTAATTTCGGCGAAGTCGGACAGCGGCGTCAAAACGTTGCGGCAGCTGGAGCCGGGCGTCGATACGCCCGCCTGCACGGCCGTGAGGTGTGGCAGGTCGCCTGGGGTGGGCCACTCCATGGGGAGGGGGGGGCAGTGGAGGTATGGGATGGGCTGCCTACCGTACGGGCCATCGCATGAGGAGGGCAGGCGAGGAGAGGGGAGGAGAGGGGAGGGGAGGAGAGAGTAGAGAGGGGTTGTGGGATGGACGTGGTCAAGGGGTCGCCAGAGGCTGGGCCTGGACAGCGGCCAAGGGGAGGACCGAAACGCCGAAGGCACGGCACTTTCTCAGCCCTTTTGCCAGCACGCCACGCCGCCTGCGGCCGCCCTTCCTCACCACGGCCGCGCCCCTCCACCCCCGTCTCCCCCCACGCCAGCGCCGGCGCGTGGCACGTGCTCGGCATCACGGAGGGCGGCGGCCTGGTGGCGTGGGCGGTGTCAGACTGCGAGGAGGCCAAAGCCTCGGTCGCGCCCTTCATCCCCATCCCCGTCGGGGCCATGCCCATCGTCCACATGGGCGGCGGCGCGCTGGCCTCCGCCGCCACCGTCGCCGTGGGCGCGCCGCGCCGCTGGTCCTTCGCGGGCGCCTCGCACGGCCGCATGCGCGTCACGCACGCCAGCGCGGGCACCGTGCACTCGCTGCTGGCGCTCAGCGACGGCTCCGTGTACGTGGCGGGCATCAAGGCCAGCCAGCGGTTCAGCAGGAACATGGGCATCAGCACCCTCTACATCAAGGACGTGCAGCAGGTGGGGGCGGCGGGGTGGGGTGCGGGGAGGGGAGGGGAGGGGAGGGGAGGGGAGGGGAGGGGAGGGGAGGGGCCAGCGCGTTACTCGAGTAGCCGGGAAGAGGAGGACGGGCAGAGTTGGAGACGGAGCCGGGCAGTGGTCTGATGAGAAGCCAACCCGCCGGGCCCAACTCGCCCAACCCCCGCCCCTGCTCTGCCCTGCACCCCTCCACCCCTCCGACCCAGATCAAGCTTCCAGTGCGCTCCAAGCAGGTGCTGCACGCAGAGGCCTGCGGCTCCGACCTCTGCTGCGTGGTCACGGACGGGGGCGTGGTGTGCTGGGCGGACGAGCAGAAGGCCTACAGCAGCACTGACAGGTCCTGGAGCGCCGAGTACGCGCCCGTGCCGCGGCACGTCAAGGAGCTGGACAAGGTGGCCATCAAGCAGGTGGGGCGCAAGGCGGGGCGGGTGGGGTGGGTGGGAGCATTTGTGTGCTAGAGGCAGGGCAAGTGCTGGGTGAGATGTGGGGAGGGTTGGATGTGGGGACGGGTGAGGGTGCCCATCAAGCAGTCAGAAGCGTGCGGAAGAGGCGGGGAGAAAGGGTGGGGAATGGATGAGGGCGAAAGGGGGCCTACAAGAACGTGGGAGCGCTGTGGGTGGGGGCTTGGGGTGTATCATGTGGCGATCGAGCTTTGGGCCAGCAGCAAGCGTTGGGTAGACAAGGGCTGCGTTCGAGACCAGGGTTGCGCTGGACTTGTGAGCCGCAGGCAGGCGTGCCCCTCTGCGGGCCCGTACCAGTAGCTTCGTCTCAGGCGCTCTCACATCCCTTCGCAGATCGCCGTCTCGGATGCGTACGCCATGTGCGCTGCGCTCGCCGCGGACGGGCGGATCTTCCTGTGGTGAGCCCGCGTTGGGGCACGTGGGCATGGGCGGGAGGCGAGGAGGGAGGATGGGCTGAGCCTGGAGACCGCGGCATGCCTGTCGCCGAGGCTTCCGCCTTCCCAACCCAACAGGCCCCTCAGCTCTACGGTCCGAATCCCTTTCAACCCTGTCCGCCGCCTCTCGCTCCTCGCCCTTCGCCCCCCGCCCCTCACCCCACCCCACCCGCAGGTGCATCAAGCTGAGTGAGAAGTCCTGGCCCGCGGCGTGGCTGAACCCGCAGGTGGCGGCGGTGGCGCCGGGGGCCATCTCCATCGGCTGGAGCTGCAAGGACCTGTACGTGTGCATGCCCGGCGGCTCCACGCCGGCGGACATCAAGCTCTGCGCAGCCAGGCCCGAGCAATAGCGGAGCCATGCGGGCTTGCGGGGCCGGTGTGCCCGCGCTGGCGGGAGCAGCCTTGGGGGGTGCTGGCGGGGGAAGCCTTGCGCGTGCTGGCGGCGTGGGAGGGAGTCGGCGCCTCGCGGGGCGCGGGCCGGCAGCCCCGCTGCCGCAGGCGTGGGCAGGGCGCGGCCCAGCCCTAGGGCCGGAACTGCGTGGCCCCCGAAGGCCGCTGCCTGCGCATTGAGGCCCCGCAGGCGGCGGCCTGCGCGGAAAAGTGCACTGGGAGGCGGCCTGGCGGTGCATGGCGGAGAGGGGACGCTTGCGCAGGCTTGGAGCCTGGGGCTGACGCTGGCGCCGGGGAAGGAGCCGCGGGAGATGGGGTGACCCGCACGTGTCTCCTTTCCGGGCTCTCTGGGCTTGAGCGGCAGTGGATTCGTGGGGGAGGCGCTGGGTGTGCGCCGGGTTGATGAGCGTTGGGCGGCCGTTGAGAGGAGTATCGGAGTCAGCGAAATCGAGAACGGGGCTGTGCCGCCCCGGACCCCCGGTGGCAGCACTGTCAGATGTGTGAGTGAGAGCGAACATGGGTTGCGCGTTGGGTTGTCTGTGTCGGGTCGAAGGATGTACTGGGGACGGCGCGAGTGATAGTAAGGTTGCAAAAGCGGAAAACACAGCTGGAGAGCAGGACTGTGCCAAGTCCTGGAGTGAAGGCGATGCACCGGAAGGGGGGTGTTCTGTGCTCGCAGGGGCCGTGCAGCGTAGAAGGGGGGTGGGGGAGATCCGATGATGGCGCAGCAACGTGCCAGCGGTTGACCGGGGGGAACCCCGATGGAGGTTTCGCCTGTGATATCTCCGATTGGCAAATTATGCCAAATGAACTGCAATGGCGTGCGAGTGCAACTCAAGTCTGCGGCTCGGCATCCATGGCTGCTCGGGAAGGTCAGGAGACGTCATCGTGCCACCCAGGCGACCTGGGCTGCCTACGCCGTGCTCCCAGCAGGCTACAGGCAGGCCAATGACAGCTGCAGGCTCGGTGCCTGCAGTGGCGCCGCGACAGAGCGGCGCATGGCGCGGAGAGGGGGAAGCGGGGAGCAGCGAGGGTACGGGGAAAGGCACGCGCACGAGCACCATCTAAACCTGACAGCGGACTAGCACGCGAACATACTTTTACAGCTTGACGCAATAAAAGCACACGTGCGCCTTCGAGCTAGCCCTCGCAGAAGCGCGCATTCAAAGCTTGCGACAGCCATGTAGCTCTCTGCGCCCTCGTGACTTGCCACTCAACGCAACAATGCCAGACGACTGGACGCCCTTCGTGGTGCCCTTTACATGGTACCAGACCAAGAAGTTTTGCTGGCGATGCCCGCACGCGGTCCAGGTCTCTTGCGTTGTGGACGGCGAGCGCTCTCGGGTGAGCAGCAACAACGCACGTGTCTCAGGCCGCTGTGCCGCCCTCGGCACGGTTACCGGCCTGCCGCGTGCTTGGTCGAGCTCGAGTCGGGAGGTCGCCCCCGCCCAATCCGCCGACGGCGACCCGCTGCTGTTCACGCGCTCCCTTCAAACAACTCCACCTCCGCTCCCAAACAGGCGCCCCTGCTGGCAGGAGTCATGCACCGCGACAGAGAAGTGAGGCCTGCCGCTGTGGGGTATCGCGCTAAGGCCGTTCCGGAGCCGGCAAGACTCTGACGCCTCGCTGCCGCCGCCGGGCCTCACCGTCCAGCTCCGCTTGCCTCCCACCAACTCTCCCGAGCACACCGTAGCCTGCTCACCATGCTCGCCCTCTCAACACATCAATCACTCCCTGCTTGGTGCCCTCAACCCCCATGGTCACTCACACCCTGCGCCCCCACCCTTCCTCTGGCCCCTTCCTCCCCCTCCCATTGTTAGCTCGGCTTCATCGCCCAGCTCAACCACATGGCCAGGGCCCGCCCTTTCCTGGGCATGCATCTGGTCGATGTGGGTCGGAGCTCCCCTGCCACTCCCTCGCGCCTCACCTTCTACCTCACCAAGGGCCCCTGCCCTTGCACCAAGACTCCACCGCCGCCTCCTGCCGCACCGCAAGCTGCGGCGGCGGCTGCGGCCGGCCCCTTGGCGGCTGCCGCCGCCAGCGCGCTCGCGGCAGCGGCGGAGCCCAGTGCCGGGCCCGATGGCGGCGGCGGTTCGGATTCCGGCGACTCCTCGTCTTCCGACACGAGTGACGATGAGGACAGCGACGGGGACGGCGACGGCGCGGCGGCGCTGGCGGGCGACGGCGAGGGGCGCGGCGGGGGTGGCGGCGGCCGCTACCAGCCTCAGCGCCCGGCGCCTGGCTGGGGGGATATCCCCGACACGGGGATGTCCCCGGGGTCCCGCAAGGGCCGCGCGCTGCCCCCGCAGATGGTGGCGCGCGTCCCCGAGTTCGGGCCGCCCGCGCCCCACGCCCGGCACTGCCGCTGCCCCTGCCACGCGGGCTGGCTCACGCAGGTGCGCTCCGAGGAACGTGCACCTTGCATGGGCGATCATGCATGGGCACTCACGAGGCAGTCAAGGGCATGCAGGAGCTTTGCGCTGCATAGCAGCTCGCTCTGCCCGCATTCCGTGATTGCTGACAATGGTGTGGGTTGGTGGGACGCGTGGGGCATAGCAACCCAGCACCACTGCAGCTCTGTGATTAGGCCCCGTGACGCGTCATCATGCGTCTGCCACTGCCGACCACGCTCGCTCGCTGCCCGTCCCTTACAGGTGCTTGTGTCGGCGGCCGAGGTGGAAGAGCGCCAGGCGAAGAAGCAGCGCGGCGCGTACAGGAAGCAGGTGGGTGGGTTGATGACGGCTCGACTGTCATGTGCACTTGGGCTAGGGAAGCAAATGGATGGGGCGCAGCAAGGGGACGACATAGAGAGGAGAGAGGGAGGCTTCGCCGAGCGCGGGTGAAGGGGCTGCACCCGAGGGCTGCACCCATACCCCCCGACACAGTCACCACTCCGCCAGTGGAACCAGGGGCCTGCCACTGCTCTCGAGCCATGCCCATCCCGAGGTTGCGCCGCTTACTGTTGCCGCGTCCCTCTCCACGTATTTGCTGCGCGCAGACGGCAGCGGACGGGGAGGCCGGAGGCGGGCGCTCGGGAGGGGGTGGCGGGGGCCTGGTCCGGCGGCCGCCCCTGCCGCGTATGACCCCATCCCCTCTGGAGCCTGCTCACCCGCCCTCGCGGCCGGGGGGTCCGTCCCGGCCCCCGCCGGCGCCGTCCGCCCGACCCACATCAGGCCCCCAAGCAAAGGCGGCGTCGGGTCAGGGCGCAGGCCGCATGCGCTCCGGCTTGGGCTCGAACGCAGCGGAAGCCACAGCCGCCGCCCTCAAGCTGTACGGCCCCACGCAGCCCATCTCGCTCCCGTCCAAGCTCTCCCAGATCCCCGGGTACGAGGAGATCATGGGATCCGAGTGTACGACACCCGCTCGTGTCGAGCGCTCCAACATTCCCTGGTCCTTAGTCACCAACAAGCTGGGCGACGCGACCACGATACGGGTCGCGGTGGAGGTCAACGGGATCCTGATTCCAGGCCAGATCCCTTCCGACGCCAAGATCTATTCGTACAGTACGGGCCGCGGCGGCGTGTGCTGCCGGCTGATGCCAACGCCCGCTCTGGCGGTGGGGAAGCTGTGCAAGGGCTGGGGCCTGCTCCCCGGGCTTCTCCTGGTGATGCGGGTCGTGACGGCCGGCCCAGGGGCTGCCCCCTCGAAGCCCCCCGCCAAGCGGCCACGAGCGCCGCAGCCGGCGGCGTGGCAGGGCTCAGGCGAGGACGATGAGGAGGAGGAAGAGACGAGCGGAGAGGAGGAGAGCGGCAGCGAGGAGAGCGAGGGGAGCGAGGAGGAGGAGGAGGAAGCGCGCCCGCGGAAGGGGCGGCTCGGGGGGGAGGGGCTGGCTAGGCGTGCCCTGAGCCCGGGCCCGGCTGGCCGGGTCCGGGGCCGCGGCGCCACGGGAAAAGGCCCTGGCGGAGGCTCCTCGGCTGCCACAGCGGCGGCAGCGCGCATCGCCGCAAAGGCGGCAGCACGACAGCGGGAGTCGGCGGCGGCGGGCCGCGGCCACGGCCGGGGGAGCGAGGACTCACGCGGCGCGTCTGGCGGGAGGACCAGGAGCTTGGGTGCTGGCAGCTCGGGTGGCGGGTAAGGGGTGAGGACGAGGAGGGGGGGCCGGGTTTAAGGTGGAAGCAGGTACGCCTGGGCAGCAACGGGCATGGGCACTGAAGCTGCACGGGTCGAGCCAACTCTGGTGCAGACGTGGTTAATCAGACACGACATAGGCGCAGGATTGGAGTATTGGGGAGGGGGCAAAGGGTGTGGTGACGGTTGCGACCATGCCAAGATGTGCTGTGCGTGAGGACGGTGAAGGTGCTGCGCACGCCTGCTTGGGCGCGATTGGGGTCGCTGTGGAGGCCGGGGTCAGGTGCAATGTTCGCGATCCTGGTTCTTGAACGGATGCATTGAAATGGGTGCAATGTGATGAATGGAAGGTGTGCTGTGGTGAGGAGACTGTGGCCGTATGTCTTCCCTAGGAAGGCGAGGAGAGTCCCCAGAGATGGGCCCGGACCGTGCAGGCGTGGGCGCGTGGGCGCCGGGAACGCTTGTGATGCGTGCACCGCACGTCCGCACTTGCTGGGGACACTTGTGCAGGCAGGCAATGAGGGCCTTACCCGGAGGCACAGCTGTAACGCCCTTAGCCGTATGCCTTAGACTCTCCCCGGCCCCCCTTGCACTACTTGAAACGTGCCACTACGATTGTGCACGAGTCACGCAGCAGGCCCCGGCTCTTTCTGGCTGGGGAATGATCGACATCGGTAGACGTTGTTCCGTCAACGCCCCGCTGCGGTGAGCAAGCAGCGTCGCCTCGAGCCCCACCGCACTGCCGGTCCTCACCGCCTGTACGCATCCATCGCTGCCAGTTCTGCCATGTGTCTTCCGTGGCTGCAGGTCTCCGCCTGACGGTGGTTTCTCTCCCCTGCATGCATTCCACTCGCCCCCTGAGCCCTGACTTCTTTATTTTCGTTCCTACGTAGTTTCGTGGTTACACCACCAAGCGCACCGAGAGCGCACGCCATGCCAAGGATGACGTGCACTTCTGCGTGAAGACTTCTCACTCACCCTTCCTCATCCTTCCTGGTCCAGACATCCCCACGGGGAAGCCCACCCGGCACTCCCTGGCCAAAACATGACGTTGAGACCGTGAACACCACCAAAGCCCGTACTTATTACAGCGTGGGCTGCGCGGCTCCCCAGCCGTCGTCACAGACACAAAGCACCACCGCTACACGCCCCAGCGCCTCAGCGCTCGGCACTTGTGCCCCCACTCCCGCACCCTCGTCTCCAGCGCCATCGGAGACCCCGTCAGCGTCACGAGCCGGTCCAGCCACAACACGCGAGGCCGCGCCGGGTTGGCCTCAAACACGTGTTCCTTAAGGAATAGCGACGCGGGGATCTCGGGGTCCGCGCCGGGGTCGTCGGCTGTGAGAATAGGGGCTTCGGCGGGGGTGGCTGAGGCGTTGGTTGCCACGTAGGCGGTGCAGTTGCACAACTCGGCCTTCTGCCGCGTGCCCAGCGTGAGGAGCGTGTCGTACGGCACGTCCAGGGCTGACGTGGCAACGGGCTCGGGAGCCTGCAGGCCGGTGAGAGGTGCCATCGTTTGTGCCGCAGGCAGGTCGTCCCGTTACCATATCTTTCTTACGCCCCTTCCCTGAACAGCCTCGTGAAACTTTCCACTCTGCTCTGCAAGCCAGCAACCTTGCACTCACCTGGTCGGTTCCCAGTCGCAGAATGGTCTCGCTCCGCGGCCCCCGCCAGCCCTCCGGCTCCCGGCCCAGGAAGTGTGAGAACTCAAGCGCCAGCATGCCACGCCCGGGCCGGCCACTGTGGGTCTCGACAGGGATGAGGCAGCCTGCGGCCCCGGGCAGGGAAGGGTAGGAGGCCAGTGTGACTTGCGCGGGTAAGAGGGCACAGTTGCTTTGCCTCCTCAAGCTTGGACGAAGCGGCGGCGTGCCGTACCATCAGGCCCAGTCCCGTCTGACAGCGATGGCGTACGTCATGTTCCGGTATCTTATCTCGAGCGTTGTCGGGGCTTTCCGCCCAGCCCGTCCACCCTGCCCGCCCAACGCACCGGGATCAAACAGGCCCACCCACTCGCACTGCATGGCCTCTGCTGACGGCCCGACAGGCACCACGGCGCTGCTCAGGTGCCGCCACGGGGGCCTGAGGCCGCCCGCGGGCGGGGGCTTGCTTGGGTCCTCCAGTGCCTGGGGCCGGACAGTGAGGGCGAGAGGCCCTCCTCCACGTCAGCCTTGCAGGCCACCCCGCACACCCGATTGCGTTGAAGGCTACGCCTGCACATCCTATGTGGGCACAAACACAGAGAGAGCACAGAGAGAGCACGACAAGGCACGGCACGGCACGGCACGGCACGGCACGGCACGGCACGGCACGGCACGGCACGGCACGGTACGGCACGGCACAAGAGCGAAGCGCGCTGACCCACCCAGGCCGAGGCACAGTCCGGCGCTGGCCACGCCGCCACAGCCTCCAGCGCCGTCGCCACACGCGCCAGCTGCTCCACGGCCGCCACGAACGCCTCCTTGGCTGCGGGGCCAGGCACGACACGCAGCAGATGGGGTCCTGGCCCAGCTCCCTAGCATCGGCCTCATGGCAGCAGGGAATCGTGCGTCAGGCTGTGCCAGCATTGAGGTGCTGAGCGTGGCTGCAAGCCGCCGCGCAGGCAAGTTTTGAAAGGTGAAAATAAGGGTCACAAAGGGCTTGACTCACAGATCTTGGCGTGCAGCACCCCCGGTGCGTAGGCCACGACCCAGTCCAGTGCGTGAGTCACCAGCTCCTGGGGCCACGTCTCCGGCCGCCCCATGGCGAACACGTAGTCCGGATCGCCGTACAACCTGCCGTACGGCACGAGCGCAGCGATCTCCAGAACCAAGCCAGGGGCAGTCTCGCCTACCCCGCTCCGCCTTCCCGCACCAGCCCCGGCCCGGTCCCGGGCCTGCCTCGGGGTGTCAAGCATCATGGGGCTCCTGATCCTCAGACAGGCTGGCTTACAAGCATGTCGAACCCCATTCAGGCCCCCCGCTCTCACCGCTCAGCTATGGCCCAGCTGTAGTGCCCAGTGAGCTGCGTGAGGAGAGTGAAGTCCTCCACTCCTTCCCAGGGGTGACGCCCCATGTGTCCGATGGCCTGGAGGGTTGTTGGGGGTTCCGAGGGCCATGGTCAAGAGGGAAAGGGAAGAGGGAGGGTGTCCTTGAGCACAGGTCGGTCCCTACGGCTCTGGACAGATGAGTGCACGATGCAGCCTGGCGCTACATCCAGCAACAGTCCGTGTGTTTCGTGATCCCACCGGCGAGAAAGGGGGCTTCAAGTGCGAATGCCACAGCCCCAGCCGGCCGTGGCTGCTGAACTTCTCCGACAGCCAGCCGGCGTAGGACTCTGCGGACGCAAAACGGCACAAGAAGAACACCATGAGCGACACCCGCACACGAACTCACGGCGGGCATGCACTGACCTTCACGCGGCAAAACCTACGTCGTTCCGGTCCATGCGGACAGCTCCCTGACACGGCCCCGTACCGGATTTCAAGCAATTCGTTTGGGGACCCCCCCAGCTTGCAGCGCGCCTCACTGTATCCGAGCAAGGCTATGAGCTCCGGCGCCGTGGCATTGGCGCGGGCAGCCGCCGCGGGGTCCTCTGGGTCCGGCGGAAGGGGCACGCCTGTGGGCAGCGGAGGGAGGTGGCAACCAGAAGAATCAAGGCATCGTCCGCAGCACAGACGGCACTCTCCATGCTGTCAGACATTCGAAGGGGTGTGCAGCGACAAGGGCTAGTGTCAAGTCCAGATCCTCGTGCTTTTCGCACCCACCAAGGTCCTTGTACGACTGCCGATAGGCCTGCGTAAGCGGCCCTGCAGCGGCGTACGGGTTGCCTCCGAACTTCATGGGCCACACCCCGCCTGGACGAGGTACCACAAAGGTACGGCAGGGTTGTGCCATTAGCGAAATGCGCAACGGCGCAAACACAAGGTCTCGTCAAAATACAACCTTAGCAGATCGCAGGTCGCCGCCCGTGCCGTACCTGTGTGTGGCATCCGAAGCTCGCCTATCCACATGTCCACTTCCCTGCCATCGGCTCCGTTGCCACCCTCAGCCTCTGGATATCCCTCCGGCCAGACGCGTTCCGCTAGCGGAGGCGCGAGCTTTACAGTCTGGGTTGAAGTACCGAAGTCAGGGGGCGGGCACGGCGTGTTCGTAAGGGACTGCTTGGCAACGAGTTATCAGCCAGCAGAGCAATACCAGGACCAGAAGATCTGATCATGCTTGAATGAGCTAAACGAACAACCAGGCACGCACCTCTGTTCGAAAGCCCGTCTTGGCGAGGTCAAGGAGCATCTTGCTGTAAATCTGGGGCCGGCAGTGCAGCAGTGAATGCGCAAATTAACACGGCGTCCAGTTGATGTGGGGGGTGAGAACCAGGAGCTACAGGAGCACCAGGGCAGGGCACCAGGGGCAAAGGCGAGGCTGGCCCCGGCGATGCTCTGGCGTGAGCTTCGGTGTCCCCAAAGTCGACCCCATTAAACCTGAAGCCTCCGATGTCCCTCAGCTTCTCCCAAGCCGGTGGCATCCCTCCGAAGCCCCAACTAACGGCCTCCGCCAGACTCGCCTCCCAGCCGCCCATCCGGTCGTACACCGCGTTGGCCTTCGCCCCCTGGGGTATGAGCAGGACCTCCAGCGTGCCGGGGAACTGCGGCCGGGGCGTGCCGGGTACGTTCTGCGGGGTTTGGTCGGAAGCACAGTTGTAGGGGTGTGCTATCGGTGATAGGGGTGTGTTCACGCCGGGAGGAAATGCGGGACGGGCCTCGCTGGCTAGGTCCAGGCAGCGGTGGTCCTCGCTCGCGGGGGTGATTTTGCTAGGACGGTGCACGCACTACGCTCGGCTGCCGGCCCGCGTCCGTTCTACCTGACGCAATCCCTCTCCTCTCCTTCGATGAAACGCAAAGCCCCGGACCAGCCTCCCTAGAGCGGACCTTGTGTGCTAGGCAGGAGCGAAGCGCGTCTGTCAGGAGCGAGCCCTCCTCCTGGATCCAGGTTCCAACCAGATCTGCAGCAGATCCAGGGTACGGGGCTCAGATTGGAGCTTGGGAATGGCGGGCGGCGGGCGGGTGGCGGTGTCCTCATGACTTCCCCGGCTCCAAAGGCCTCAGGTTTCGCTTTGTGTGTTGCCCAACCGCCCACCTGGGCTGGCCCTTGTGAGCGCCTCCACAGCGCTCGAGTTCTCCGCAAACCGCACTGAGGGTGCAGGTGGAGGGAAGTGAGGAGGGGGCTCAAGCTGTGAGGAAGCGGCTGCCCTATACCCAGGCGACACAGCCGTGGGCATCTGTAAGAGCACACATCCGCCTCCTGCCCAGGCTCACCGCTCCGTTGTACGGCGTCGTACAGCAGCCATGCGATGGGCCCATCTGCCGCCGCGCCCTGCAATAAGGGCCACCTAGTCAAGGGACGTCCTGAGGAAGGAAGCGCTGCTGTGGATGCGACTAGACGCCTCGCCAACAGGCATGCTAATCCCTGGCCCCACAGGACGGTGTCGGCCTGCCACATAGCTCGAGCGCAGATCCACATGGGCCCGACGCGATGTGGTGGTCAAGGCTTCCAACTCCAGACCCCCTGCAAGGCCCAAGGCTCCTTCCCGGGCCCAGGATGCGGCTGGTCACCCCCGCTATCTTGCCTGCACGTAGACCAAGGGCGGGCTGATGCAGGAGGGGCAGTCGGCGGTGGCAAACATGCGGTAGCGCGCCAGCGGGGGCGACTTGACCAGGCCGTAAAAGTCCCCGAGTGGGACCGTGTCTGATGGAGTGAGGAGGGTGGGGTGGGGACAGGCGGGGGCGGTCGGAGAGTACACGCGTGTGGAACCCTCACGGCGCACCCTCACGAGGGTGCCCCTGGGGTGTCTCATCAGTGGATAAAACAAGCTCTCCGTGCCTGAACTCCTCGCCCGCTTCCTGGCCAATAGCTCATCAACCCCCGGGAAACGCCGGCCACGAAACAAGCTCCGAGGGGCAAGTGGGCTCCAGGATCCCTCATCAGCACGGTCAGCACTCCTAGGGAGGCCCCACCTGACTGGACCGACAGCACGTTGTACCCCAGGGCCACCGCACGAGCTGTGAGAAGAAAGGGGGGCAGCAGACAGAGTTGTTTGGAGGCGGGGTTGAAATCGATTGGGGCTACGGGGTTCGGCTAGGGAGGTGCAGGGGCCATACGGGCAAGCCCACCCGTACCGCGCCATGCGTTGCTTGCCTCTTCCCGGCAGCCTCTCCTTCCAACCCCAGCCCCCCACCCCGTTGCCCCTAGAGCCTGCATCCACGCGCCTGTTGTGTGCCATCGAACCCACCACGATCCTGTGGTACCCAGGGGTGAGGCGTCAGGGTTTGGGTCAGGGAAATATATGGCCCCGGCAGCACAGGCCAAGGGGCAGCACGTCACGACCTCAAGATCTGCACCAAAAAGGCGGCCGCCCCACCCTACCGGGCCCAAAGGGACGGCGCTGGAACAGAAACCAGGCTCTGGAAGCAAGCGGGATCTCTCCAAGCCTGCGACAGGTAGCGGATTAAGGTTTCAGGGCGTCATGAGCACACCACCGCTGGGGGCCGTTCAATGGGCTCGAGCCTGCGGACCCCTTTACCCTTTCCCTTCACGCTGCCTTCGCCCTGAGCGCTTCGGGTCTCCAGGCCGCTACTTCGCCCAACCCCGACCCGCCTTTCGCCGCCTTCCGCAAAGACAGCCTCTTTGCGGCCTATCCGACCTGCCAAGACCCTCAGAGCCAACCGGCCGCCTGCTCACCCTCCACCCTCTCCACGCGTGCCATCCCCGGCCCCGCGCCCCGCCCTCCCAGTCGCACCCCCAAGCCCCAAGCCCCAATCCCCAACCGCCTCACTCGTACTGCCACGTGGCCTTGTCCAGGCGGTACCAACCGCAGCTCACGTTGCCCGGCGCCCCCCCGGCCTCCCACGGCCCCGCCGCCACCGCCTGTGCCACCAGCGCGCAGGGCTCAAAGGACATGGCGGCGGGGGTGGCGGGGGGCATGATGGACAGCACATGGCCGTATCCAGCCGACGTGTACCGCCACACGGCCTGTGGGTGCACGTGCACGCGCACGCGCACGGGCACGAACACGGGCGCACGGATCGTTGGGCGGTTGGGGATGGTACGTTGGGGACAGATGCGAGTTAAGGGAAGACACCGGGTACAGGAGAGAGGCAGTGGGGGGCGTCTCTAAGTGTATGGGGAGGGGAGCTGTTGTACCGGAGCATGTCGCCCCGACTGCTCGCTTGCAGCCCCTGCCTGCAGGCCGTCCGCCCCCCACCTGTGCCGCCAGGTCCACCCGCGTCTCCGCCAGCAGTATGACCTCTTTGCCGTAGGCCACGCGGGATAGGGCCTCCTTCACTGCACGACAAAGGCATGAGAAAATATCTTGACGTGCCCATGATTGGAAAGCGGAGCGGGCTTGGGGAGGGGAGATGTGTTGTCCGACCAACCCCCAACCTTCCCGGTGTGCCGTCTGCACCATTCCCTGCCCACGTGCAACCCCCAGACCTCCATGTCGGAGGGGGGGGCACTGAAGCATTACCAAGAGCTCATCTCCCCGCTTCACGGCCGGGGGCCAAGTCCCGACGGGGGCTCACGTTCGGCCGCTGTGTCGAGGGGGCCATGGTAGCCCTGCACCTTGCCCACAGTGCAGAAGTCGCCACAGGTGCGAGAACCGCTCGCTCCATCCGTCCCTCCAGCAACGAAGCTTGCTAGGCCTAGCAGAGACGCCGCGAGCAGGCTCCGCAGTGGGAATGTCGCGAAGCAGCAAGCAACGGTGTGCCCAAGCGACCGCCGTCTAACGTCTCGAAGCAACTTTCTATGCATCCTGGTGCAACGATTTTCCTCATCATCATGCTCGCCGCGTTGGTGCTTGCGTCTGGGCGGCCCGCATGGTCGCAGCTGTCGATATGTCGGCGATACCCAGTGTAGGATCCTATATGTCTACACAGCAAGCTTTGGGTACTCTTGCTTCAGTGCCGACGCTGTGCACGGGCATGTCATGGGGTTCGTGTCGGACTCGCGCGGACTCGCCCGCCCCTCCAACTGGGACTTCACCTGGGACTTCACCGCCCCGGCCCCCACCTCCTGTTCTGCGTCAGAATCCACCTGCTGCGTACCACCTCGTGCTTTCGACGATCCCTATCTTGGTAGCCTAGTCTCCTGATCCAAGCCACATACGCGCCGCATCGCCGCACACTGCCCGAGGCTTCTCGGAACTGCGGAAGGGCTCAGGCGCTCAGCCCGCTCGGCACCAATCAACGCCTGCCCTAAGGTCTAAGGACCAGGCCTGCCAGATGGATAGGCCCTGTCACACAGTGCTCAAGGATGTGCCGTTACAAGTCGTGGTCTCTCTAGCGGCCTGGCCACAATCCGTTAAGGTCTCACGCCTCCATACCCTTGTCCAACACGTGAGGTCAAATAGCACCACTCCTGCACTTCGCACTGTTGTCCAAGCTCGTAGACGGGGACAAGAAACCTCCAAGCCTTCGTCTTTGAAACTCATCAAGTGCGCACTTGCAAGCATCCTGCCTAGCTCCTACCTATGGAAGTCACCCCCCCGGATCCTGTGCGCCGCACGTCAGCTACCTGCTCCTACCCCTCCCCCAAAATCCTGCCGCCCAACCATTCCGGCTGGACCTGCCAGTGCCGTCACGTCTAGTGGCACAGCCATCCCTCATCTGCTGCCGTATCCCGGGTCCACAGACTCGGTTTTGCACCCATGAGCTCCCAGTGCATGCCCCCAGCTCGAAGCCGCCGCGTGCCCTGCGGCCGCCTCCCACCGCCGCCGCTGGCCTCCCAGTGTGCCCCAGCGGGCCGCCAGCGGGGGGTTGGCTTGCTCAGCACCAGGGGTACTTGTGGTCCCCAGAGTCCTGCGCCACTGCTGCCGGGTGCTTGTTATACCAGCCTGCGGATTGAAGGCAGCAGATGCAGTTGCACGTTCATGCGAAGCACCGGTAGGAGGAGACGGATGCGCACACCCGTTCGGCACGCCCTCCGCCAGCCATCCCAGACGCCCGTGCCGCTCCCCCCTGCCGATGGCTCCCCCCCTCCGCCCCTTTGGTTACCAGCTCCCCACGCCCGGCCCCACCTGTGGGCCCCGTCCGGCAGTTTGCTGCGTAGTCGCACCACTGCACGTAGTCCGCGTTTGGCAGCACCTTGGTGTCGCGCACCGGCTCGGTCCGCGCGAGGCTGCGCGCCACGTCCACCGGCGCGCCGAGCGTCTTCTTCAGATCTAGCTCGTGTGAGTCGAGCGGCTTGAAGCTCTTGACAAAATCCTGCTTGGTCGCCGTCGTGCTGCGCACCGACTCGCGGAGCGTCCGCAGCGCCGTGGACGGAAGGCTGATGGCGGAGGGCGGCAGCGGCGCGTTCCACACTCGCACGGGCGCCTTGGGCTCGCCCAGCCGCGTCGCGGTGAGCGGGGAGCCGGGGTCTCGGCTGCGGGCGGATTCCGAGCCGGGGCCCAGGCCCGCGGGCCCCGAGTCGGCCGCGAGCGACGGCAGGATCTCCAGCCCTCGTGCAAACTCGTAGAACTCGCGCTGCGTCGAAAAGGTGGACGCGGCGGCGCCCACGAGCGCCGCGTTCAGCCGCGCCTCGTCAGCGATCTGGGTCGTCTGCTTCAGCCCGCCCGTGGTCCCCACCACGCCGCTGCCCAGGCCCCCGCCGCCGCCGCCGCCGGTCCCGCCCAGGCCCATCCCGTCCAGCGCGCCGCCTCCGCTGCCCGTGCGCAGGCTCGCGCCCAGGTCCGTCAAGCCGCCCAGGCCCCCGCCTAACCCCATGCCGCCGAAGCTCCCCGTGTTCGCGAGGCTGCCCGGCGCCGACCCGCTGCTAGAGCCGCCCAGCCCGCCCGCGGCGCCCATCCGCGTCAGCGTGTCGAGCCACTCGGGCGACGGCTCCTTCTCCGTGACGCGGCCCACCGTGCTGCGCCCGCTGCGCGTGCGCCGCCGCACGGGCGGCAGCGGCGGCGGCGGCGCGTCCCAGATGTTGCCGGCGTTGTACGTGCCGCCGCCGGGCGGCCGCGCGTGCGTGACGGCGCGCAGTGCCGCTATGTCTGGGTCCTCCGTGAGCACCAGCTCCGAGATCCCCAGTAGCATGGCGGTGAGCGTGCGCCAGTCGGTGGTGTGCTCCCGCTTGGGGAAGCGGCCTGAGATGGCGATGGCCAGCGCGCGGGCGTCCAGGGAGCCCTCCTTCTGGTAGTCCGCCTCCGTGAACATCTGCGGAGTTCGGGGAGGGTGTGGTGTGGTGTGGGGTTCGGATGGTGTGTTGGGAGTTGTGTGGTGGGAGAAAAGTGGGGCGCGCGCACGTTTGAAGGAAGGGCCGGCTCACAGGCACAGGGTCTCACAGGCAGGACCCTGTTGAAGGTCTTGAGCATTCTTGGTGTTACCTTTTCGGTGTTCAACTATTGTGGTTCCCCCTGCTGGGCCACCTCTCCAGACGTTAATGTGTTATCGTCGTGATGGGACAACTACTCTTCTGCAATTCCTGTGTTGGGCAGACACGCCCTGCCATTGCCTGCTGGTGGGCTTACATTCCCTGTGCGTTTGATAATGCGGCCGCTTGCCACTTTGGCAAGCCGGAACACTCTGCACATTGGACCCGCCGTGGACTTGGTGGCGCCTCCTGGGCTGACCTCCACAACGCTCCACCACTTGTAAGCTACCATTGTCGGATCCTGCGTGCCCCCTTGCCCCCACCCCTGGGCCAGACCCCCTGGCCGCAAAAGCCTGTATCCCTAGCAGACCAAGGGGCCCCGAGCAGGCAGGACCCTGTTGAAGGACTTTTGAAGGAAGGCGCGCACGTTTGAAGGAAGGGCCGGCAGAGGCATCGAGGGTGACGGTTTGGGGCGGGGAGGAGGCCCCCTCACAAGTCCTCGCCCCAGGGCCGCTTGAGCTCAGGCTCGGGTGGCTCAGCGGCTGCTCCTTTCCGTGTTCCTTGCCCCCGGGCAAGGCCCAATACCCCAACCGAACCTCATAAACGGGCCTTGGCGCCTCGATACCCGCAGCCCTTGCCGCCGCATACCCTCAACGACAACTGCGCCCCTCACAGGCAGTCAGCCCCAGCCACCCGCCCACGGTCTTCCCGGGCGCCCACTTGCCTCCCAGCGCCGAGCACACGCCCTCACCCCAAGACGCTGGAGCCCTGAGCGAGCGTCTTCACTTGCTCAGCCCTGCTAAGCCTAGCTCCTACCTTGCCGAGCAGTTCCCGGTCAAACACTAGCGTGTGGCGGTCCAGGTAGGATTCGCACATGGCTTGAGAGATGCGGCCGGACTTCCAGTCTCCCACCTGGACCGAGGAATTGCGGGGAGGAGAGGAGCGACAGGGGCTCAACGGTCAGGTGAACGGGGTAACACGGGGGCGGGGTCATATGGAGGACAGCGGTCACGCAAAGGCCTGTCAGCCCGGTGTGTGGCGCGGCTGATGGCGGCGCCGAGCTGCTTGCTCGGAGTGCGCACGTGGGGTGCCGCCTATGCGGCGAGCCCCAGTGCCGTCGGCGTCAGCCCGTCACGGCGCCGACCCCACGGCCGGCCAAGCTGGGGTCCCAGCCCTGCCGACCGCGCTGCCCCGCTCCGGACGTAAGCTATTAGCGCTCACCCGTCGGACCAATGTGGGAATGACCTGCGACTCCAGCTGCTGCGGCGTAGGCGCGGGGCCCTTCCGCTCGATGGCCACCGGGCGAACGACCTTCTGCTTCGGGTCCTTTTTCGCCTTTGGGTCAGGAACCTCTTCCTTGAATTCGATCGGCATTCTTGCTGGTTTATGCTAGGGGGCGCAGTGAGCGCGGAGTTTGCCCCCCCTCAAAACAATGTGGTTTGGCTCTCGAAGTGTGGCAACCGCGTTATCGTGAACTCTATAACGCTGCACTCAGCGCTTAAGCTAGCTTATGGGTCCTCGAAGGTAATGTCAATGTGGGGTTGCGCAGCAGGAATCGTCTTCCTATTTCAGCTGATTCAGGGTGTAGGCCGTAATGAGTATAAGCGTTTGGGTCTGTTGCCGAGCCTGGCTTGGAGAGAGAGGGTCACAGCCCCAGAGTCCCATGCAAACTCGCGGGCTCGCGGGACTGGGTTGCACGGTCTCCTCTGGTGCGCAGCGCATACCGCATAACACCTTGGCAACAGTCACCTCTACTGTTTATTAGGCTCGGCGAACTGTTGTGTAGGGCGATCGACGCTGCGGACTACCACCTGCCTCTGGCCTCACCTTCCATAACCACCCTGCGCAAAGATGATGCGTGGGGTGGGGCCCCCGCCCCGGATAGGGCATAGAACGGAAGGCGGAGGCCGGCTACGCAAATTTAGCATTTGCTTGGCGCTGGCGCTGCTCTTTGCTGTTCTGCCAACGGTGAGCGGGTGGCGACTGCGATCCCCGTGGGTTGGGGCCTCAGGGGTGCGCTTGTGAGCGCGCTGGCCGAATGGCGCGTGACGCCGTTAATCGCGCGCTTTGCCTGCAGGTGCTGGTGATGCACAGCGGGCTCGAGCCGTGCAAAGTGATCTTGTCGCGGAAGGGATCGGACGGCTCCCCTGTCTTCTCAGGTGCGGCGGCAACCAACGTCGAAGCGAACCAACCTGCCTGTCTGCCCGCCAAGGGCCCGTTCGCTGAAATCTTATGTACGCCCCCGTCACAGCCAACCCCTTTAGCCACTACAACCTCTGTAAGATCAGGCTCCGGTTATCGGGGCTGACCATGGAGGCGCGCCACCAAGTAAGGGTGAGGCGGGTTGGGGGTAGGGCGGGCTTAAGGGTCAGAGGGCACGTCTATCGTGCACGCAGCTGCCCAGGGCGGGCACAGCAGCTCCACCCTAACCGGCTCAGCAGGCGCTCGCTACAGGGCCACAACACGGGCGTAACTCCTGGACCTGATTGGCGATCGTGCTGACGCCCGCCACGTCTGGCATCGTTCCCCCAGGGCCACCTTCAGGAGGTTGAGGATCCCGTAGCAGCAGCCTTGAAGGGGAAAGAGAGCGCAGCAGACAAACCAGCTGCTGTCGTGACGGAGGTCAAGCCTGCCGCCACGACAGAAGCCAAACCAGCTGACACGGCGGAGGCCAAGCCTGCCACAACCGCGGAGGTCAAGCCAGCCGCTGCTGCGGAGGCAAAGCCAGCCACAACCACAGCAGCAGCAGAAGCCAAGCCGGCAGCTACTGTGGCTTCGCCTGCGCCCTCGCCCTCGCCTCCGCCCCCCATGCCTCCGCCCCCTTCCGCGCCTTCCCCGCCGCCCCCCTCTCCATCGCCGCCCCCGCCTCAGCCGCCGCCGTCGTCACCCCCTCCCAAGGCGGCTGCGGCTAAGTTCCATGAGTACGACGTGTCTAAGCTCATTTCTACGGAGATTAGTCAGTCCGGTACGGACGTGCACGGCAGCGGCGTGGAGGACTGGTCCGACTTCATCCTGCCAAAGACGCAGGCGGACCTTGACCGACTCAAGGTAGGGAGAAAGAGGGACCTCAGGGAGGAGTGGAAACGCAGAGAGGGCACGAGGGTCAGGGCTTACGCCAGCCTGACAAGAGGAGGGGCCTGGCAGCCCAAGGGGCAGACAACGGGCCGGCAACGCGCCGTTATGGTCAGCCGTTAGGCCGTCAGGGCCATCTACAGAGGCTTGGCCGTTTGGCTCGTCCCATGCCCTCGGGGCAGGAGGTAGCCACATGCCCACATGGTTCAGGCCATGCCGCACCAGGTGTGGCACCGGGGTCGGGGTGCCCTCGACGGGGTGCCCTGTCCCGGGCGGTTGGCAGCGCTGGACGGAGCAGGCGCCAGCTCGCAACCACGGCGGTCCGGAAGGCGGGCTGGCCGAGCGCTCGTGGGCCGAGCATGGGCCAGCGGTGGTTGCGGTCGTGGCACTCGAAGCGGCGAGGATCAGTGGCCTGCGGGTATGCTCACAATCCTGGAGCCATGGGCAGTTGCATGTGGCGGACGAGCAATTTTCACAGAGCTCAAGAGGCTCGAGGAAGCTGCAACAGGGGCTCAGCTGCGTCGGGCCTGCGTCATGGCAGGCCTCGAGTGGCATTTGGGGGGGTGGGGCCAAGGCTGGCGCTGTAGTCCTTAGAATGTGGCGAAGCCAACACGCCCTCCCGCCAGTGGCCAGTCCCTGGTCCGCGTCTCGCCGGTATGACCCACATCCCGTAGGCCCCCCGGCGCCTGACCATGCCCTCCTTGCCCCCGCCCTCCTTGCCTCTGCCCCACGCCCCCAGAACCTGCCCCACATTGACCAGTGCAGCCACTGCAAGGTCTGCGTCCCCAACTCAGCGCTCAAGCTGAAGCCCAACGCACACAGGCGCCTGCAGGAGGAGGACCCCGCCTCGGGGCCCCAGGACCCCGCCTCAGGGCCCACCAAGCGGCGCGGGCGCCGAGTGCTCTCAGCGCAGCCGGGCACGCCTGAGTACCTCAGCAACCCGGCAGAGGCGGAGGGCCTGATCTACGGTGTCCCGCCCCTCGAGGGCGGGTGGCCAGCCGAGGGGCAGCGGGCCGAGGCCGGCTCCGCCTCCCCAGCGTACAACCGCCGGCGGCTGCAGGAGCGGCTGGAGCAGGCGGGGCTGGATCCTGCTTCCGGCCTGTCGGATGCGGAATCCGAGGAGGATCTGGATCCAGACACGGGCCGGCGGCTGCTGGAGGAGAAGTACCAGGCCCTGGACACTACGGAGAGCACCCCCGACTACCACGTGGGCGGGCGGGTGTACAACATCTCCATGATTGCGCCCGGGCGCAAGGGCGCGACGTCCAAGTCGCACCTGCCCAACTGCACCGTGTGCAAGGGCTGCGACCACACGCTGGTGAGCGGGGGTGGGGGATAGGGAGGGGTGGGTGGCGATGGCGGGGGCGCGTGGCGGAAGCAGAGGGAGAGCTGAAGCGTGCAAAAGGCGTAGGGGTCAAGGTGGCAGGGCGACGGCTTGTTGACGGACGGCGGTATTGTCCTTGGGCCCGGCACCAGGCGTCCGCGCACGAGCAAGCCCCTCCACCTTATCTTGCCTTAACCTTCACCTTGACCTCCACCACGCAGCCCGCTGACCCACGTCCCGTGTCCGCCCCCGCTCCCTGCCCCTTCGGCCCGCAGGAGATGATGGCCTCCGGCTCCATCTTCCTGGGCTCCTACTACGCCCACGAGCCGGGCGGCTCGCCCTCGTGGCTCTTCCGCGTGCGCACGGACCGCACGGAGTCGGGCTGGGCGGTCGTCAAGGTGAGGGCGCGCCGGGCGGAGCGTGAGGGGGCACGCACGTGCGGCGGCACGTGCGGCAGCGCATGGCAGCCCAGGGTGTGGGGGGGATGAGTGGTGCCGTGCCCCAGGTGGGCCGTGGCCAGGCTGCTGAGGCGCGGGTATGGTTTCGGTAGGGCCACGCTGCTATCGAACTTCCAACCATAATTTCAAGAGCTGGTCTGGTCTGGTCAGGGCAGCGCAGGCCTGGGTTACGCCTCATCGTTCTGTGCCGCACTACCTCGGCCGACGTCCCGACCCCTCACGGGGTCACGCCTCGCCACGAGCCTGAACCACGCCTCACCCGCGCCTCGCCCTGCGCCCTGCTGCCCCCGCCCCTGCCCTGCCCCGCCCTGCCCCGCCCCCGCTCCAGGTGTGGTGCTCCTGACTCATGCCTTACACGCCTCACCCTGCGCCCTGCTGTTCCCCCGCCCTTGCTCAGGTGTGGTGCGTGCCCGTGCTCAAGGCCAAGCAGCGAGGCCTGGGCATGTGCGACCCCAAGCGCGTGTACGCGCAGGTGAAGCTGCTCCTGGCGCAGCAGAAGGTGCGTGTGTATGTGTGCGCTACGAGGATTGGGTGGGTGGGTGGGTGGGTGGGTAGGGCTGACGAGGGTGGGGCGGGCGGGCGGGCGGGAGGAGGGAGAAGGGGACCGTGAAGATGGGGCCAGAGGCGGGGATGGAGTGGGCGCCTGGTGGCGCGTTTTTGGTCGGGATCTTCATGCGCCTATAGACTCGCAGGAGCGATTAGAGGAAGGGCGTGCCTTGTCTTCTAAGACTTACTTGAACACCCTTTTTCGTCCGACTCCGTCCTCCGTCCCCGCAGCTGACTGCCGAGTGCGGCATGAACGAGATTGTGCCCAAGGTGAGGGGCGCAGCGGAGCAGATGGGTGGGGGGCCCGAGACGCATTTTGCGTGAGGAGCACCCTCCACGAGACACAGTGCCTACCGGTATGTATGGGGCCATCAGTCACCCTCCTGACCTTTCGCTCCCTGCGCCTCCGTGCAGGTGTGGGTGGAGCCTCTCAATGGAGTGATGCCGGGCAACGGATTCCACATCAACTGGCTGGGCCTGTGGGCCGACATCGCCGACGGAGTGAGCGTGCAGAACCTGCAGGTGCGGCCCTGGGCAGGGGACGGGGTAAGACAGGAAAGCGGGTGGGTGAGGAGCGGCTTTGGGGGGAGCATGCATGAGAAGGGACTGGGCGGACATGTTGTGCGAACGGCGGGCGTACAAGGATGGGTGAAGCTGCTGGGGTTGGGCTACAGACAATGCCGAGGGGGCCTCTCGCCAGGTGGGGTAGGCGTGCAGCAATCCGCGAGGTTGACGTGGAAGCACCCAGGCGCTGTGCCCGTTTTCCATTCTGCTGGGACAGAGCTCTGCCCCCCTTCTCCGCCTGTTTGTGGCGTGCCATCCCGCAGGAGGCCGGCAAGCCGCAGCTCAAGCCCGAGACGCTCATCGAGGTCTTCTCCAAGACCATCAACCACCACGAGCTCATCCAGGTGCGAGCAGCGGCACGCAGCCCAACCAGCAGCAGCCACCCCCACGCGGCGCCTGACACCCATGTAGATACCCGTACCGCCTCGCCGTACAGCTCTAATTGTGCAGCCCGGCTCTACTAGCACTACAACAGTCAGCTGAATGTGATGCATAATTTCTCACGTTGCTGCTGCTGCAGGGCGCCATCTTCGACCTGCTCTTCTCCCAGTGCGACCGCCACCAGCAGAACATCTTCCTCACCGAGACCGGCAAGTTCTGGCTCATCGACAACGACCAGGCAAGAGCCGGGGCTTGTGCGGGCAGGGAGAGAGGGCCATGCGGTCGTGGAGAGGGCGGTTGTGGGGCGGTGATGCTGCGCTGCCCCCGACGTGGGGCACTCACCTGCCCCGTGTTAGCCCTACCCGCACTTCATCACTCATCAGCACCAACCTTGTGAGGTCAGAACCCTGCACACCGCTTCCACCAACTCCTCCTCCACCATCAACGCCCCTCCTCCCCCGCAGGTGTACGCCACCGCCTGGCGCCGCTGCGGCATCGACTCGCTGCTGGCCCCCACCACCCAGAAGTTCATGATCAACCACCTGGTGCGCACGCGCCCCGTGCCCTTGTGTGCCCTGGGCCCCGTACTCCGTCACTCCGTACTCGACAGGACAGTCAGGTGTTACAGGCGTTGACCCAGCCCGCACGCTCCGCTAGAGCCAGAGTTGGACTCCGTGCGTGCTTCGTAGGGGCGGGAAGGCGGGATGTGAGGACAGAGGTAGCGAGCGGGTTGCGCAGGTGACAACCCAAGCCGCCAAACATGCGCTCGGAGGGGACCGTACCGGTCCGGGAGGCAGCGAGGTGGCCAGCCACGCTGCATGCCAAGAATATGCCGGGCGCGGGGACGCGCGACGGGGACGGACGGACCGGACGGGACCGGGGTGTGGTGGAGAGGCTACGTGCCAACATGTCCCTGCACGCCCCCGCCCCCCTCTGTCCCCACCGCAGGGCTTCTTCTACGTGCTCAAGTACCCCCAGAAGAACCCGCCCCGCGGCGGCGCCTCCTTCCTCACGCCCCTGCTGCTCATGGACTACCGCTGCCACGTGGAGGTGGGGCGGGAGGGGAGGGCAGGCGCTGCAGGGGCTCCGCTATCAGGGCACAGGGCGAAGCTCAGGCGCTGCTTCGCCATGTGGGCCGGACGCGAGTGCAGGGCCCTGCTGGACCGAACATGCGCGCTGACTCCATCCTTCCGTCCCCGTCTTGTTAATCTGACTCCTCCGCGCCCGTCGCAGGGCGGCGCCATCGGGACAAACTTCACCCCCGAGCTCAAGGAGTGCCTCTCCCACATTGCGGGCATGACCTCCAAGGCAAGCGCACTGGGAGAGAGCACCAGTTCGGTTACGCAGATCCAGAGCCAGATCCTGGCCATTAGAGCCCTTGAGGAGTCCAGCCTTGAAGGACCATCCGGCCTTCTGCCAAGCTCTACCCGTTGTGGTGTTGCCACCTCACCTGTTGTAAGATCATGCGCCCAGCCTCATCTGACTGTGGCCCTGGCCCCGGCTCCCGCAGGACATCCATGAGCAGTACGGCTACCCCGCGCTGCGCATGGCGGATGCCGTACGCAACCGCTCGCGTGGTGGGTGGCATGGCTTGGATCTTGCGAGGGCCGCTCCTGCCATGGCCAGTTTCCGGGGACCGCCGCAGCTTAGCCAGTGCCACCAGACCCGACGCCCCGCCCGCACCGCGTGCATGCCAGTGCCTTCCCTGCCTTGGCGCCGGGCGCGTGTCATCGCAGCGCGGACAAGCTCGCGCACCTCCGTGCGCTCTTGGACCGGCGAATAACCTAATCCTGTAACTCCTCCGCCCTGCCTCTGGTCGCCCTTTCCCCACCCTAGACCTGCTGGCGCACGGCTATGAGTGGTCGCTGCTCTACAGCCAGCCCACCAACCAGGTGAGGGCCGGGTACAGCGGCTTGAGGTTGTGCTGGTGCTGCCGCTCTTCGCCGGTGGGGCTGGTATGTGGCAGCTCCGCTACTGTACGCCTGGGGCCGCCGCGTGGGTGCAGCGTACCACGCACGCAAGCTGGTCAACCAACGTCCGACCCCACGGTCCAACCCCCAACCGTTTTCCTATCCGTGCTCCGCTCGTGACGCAGGCCATGCACCGCTACAAGATCGCGCCCAAGTGCTGCCAAATGTCGTACAACCACTCGATCCGGAACTACATCTGCGAGACGCCGGGGTACAAGGTGCGACCGGCTTGAGGGGGCGCGTCTGTCGGACATAGTGGATTCCTCAGCTTCCAGGCTTTGTTGACAGCCGCCAACCAGCCATCAGCACGTCAAGTAGGCTCTGCCACTCGCTTTGGCGCCGCCGCTAACCGCAACCGCAACAGCTTTGGCTCGGGCCTTCGCGCCTTTGACTTCTGGGCCACCCCAATGTGAGCCGTACCCACCCTCCGCCCTCCACTTCCCCGCCGCCGCAACGCGCAGCAAATGACGGAGATCCCGTACGGCAACTCATGGCACGGCGGCCCCTGGCACGGCACGCCCGGCCTGGAGACTGGCACATACGAGGGCGGCACGTCCTTCATGCCGGAGTGGTAGCGCGCGCGACAACAGCGACCACACTGTCCCCAACCGACTTCTGAAGACTTCGTATAGGTGCATTCGGGCTTCTATACTTAATGGCAACAAGCGCGAGCGGGGCAGGATGTGCTTGCGCTGCAGGATGTGAGGGTCTGCGGGCGGACAGTAGGCGCCCACGATAACGTGTGCGCCTGGTGCAGGGTCCAGACGCTACAGTGCACCGTAGGAACGGTGCTGTTTAGAGGCCCGTTAGACTGTATGAGAGGGTGGAGGGGCACGTGTGTGCGTGCTCTCAATAGGTATTAGGCTAGAGGGGGGCGCTGCTTTTAGTGAGGGTGTGGCGCCCTTGTGGCGTTCGTGCGTGCTTCCGGTAGGGCGCGCGGGTACACTCACCGAGGGGGAAAGCCGGGGTGTGGGGGCGCGGGGGCACGAGGTTGCATCAAGAGGTAGGGTGCGTCTGGGCGACGCTCTAACACTGCACGGAGACTGAAGCGCCGGGTACCCCGGGGCGCCGGGGCTCGCGAGCCAAGCGGTGCATCTATGTCCAGGGTATCGGTAGTGCGTGACTCTGTGCGGGGCGAAGGATGCCCATGAGGGGAGCTGAGGGTCAGGGTCAGCGGCTGTCATACAGTGGCAAGCCGCCTGGCAGGGCCCAGCCTCCGCCCCTAACACGGACTTGTGCGCCGGCGCAAGCGGGGCGCATGTACACATCCACCGTGCGTTCGAGCCTGCGAGGCTACGGTACTTAGCCATGGGTGGGCACAAACAGGCGCAGTGCGGACATCGTACGCATGCGGAGCGGTGCAGGCGGGTCGAACAGGGAGCAAGCGCTTGCAAAGTCCAGACGTATATTGGGCAGCGAAGGCCCCCGCCCCCGGGCCCCCCCGCCCGCACACCATGCGGCTCGGGTAGCACTACTCCCGCACTTGCAACAGAAGCCGCCTCGCTCGTGCGGCTCGTGCCCTAGGCCCCTAGCTCCAACGCGCTCCCGCCTTATGTGGCTCCCTTGCCACTGCTACGTGAGCCCCCGTGAGCGGTCGCAATCCCCAGCGGAAAGGCGCTAACCTTCCGCCAATCGGGGCTGTCAGGTTGGCGCGGGAACCGCGTGCATCCCTGCTGCACACAACCGTTGCCGCAGTGTGACTCAGAACTCGAGACCTCTCGCTCCCGCTAACGCAATGCATTGCGCGCAACTGGATGCTCAAGTGCGTATGCGCCGCAGCTTACGAGGCGCAGGGCAGGTGCGTGCGGCTTGTGTTGTAGACCCTACAGGTCTGGAGACCCGTGCAGTGAGCAGGGTCGCTCCGGCCGCATTGCGTTTGCATTCTCAATGTTGACAGCAGCCCGTCGTTGTTGGCGTGTCGTAACGCGGTCACTCCAGCCTGGACCGCCAAAAGATGATTTTGCCGTGCAGGTGCGGTAAAAGGCACATGCTTGGGCGATTTGCTAACTACTCGTCCAGCTTGTGTATCCGAGAATCCGTGAAGCTTGCGCTGCAGCTTGCCCGGCTCGCTAGGTCGCCCGGCTCGCATAAGCAGCAGCGTCGAGCCCGAACATCTCCGCTAGCTCGGGCGGGCTCGGTCGCCTCCTTTCCCACATGCGAAACGTATAATGAACAGCTGGTGCTACTGATTTCCACCAAGGGGCGTACGCGGCGCTGGAGCCCAGAACCGCCGCGCGTACACACTCCAAATGCGCTCCGCCGAACATCCCACTACGGCTTCTGCTCCCAAATCAAGGTGAGGAGTATGGCGCACTACTCTGCCCGATGCCGGGCGGGCCCGTCTTAAGCTATCAGTCGCCGACAGAGCCGTCCGTTCCGGAAGGACTCGATTACTGGCGCATACGGTCGCATTTCCCCAGATGAGCTCAACTGTTATCGCTTGGATTGCCGAAGATGTCAGCAAATCGCGAGCGAGTGCGCCCGTGCTTTGCTCGGCAATGATTGCTCGTAGTCCGCCTGGTTCAGTCCTGTCGCTGTTGCACATGAACGATCGCCTTCAAGATGCGCAGGTCACCATGCCAGGAACTAGAACCCTTGTGGACTGCGCCTTGGACCAGCGGCGATGACGTTCAGCTTGCCGAGTGCCATGCGGAGCTGGGCGAGAGGTGCGTCACTGCTGCGGGCTCGATTCTCTTCCTGTTGTGTGAGGGCAATAGGAGACGGCTGCAGTCAGTCAACCGGCGATGACGGACACTGACGGACGTGCCCTAGAAGCGACTGGTCCGTCCAGTCGAGTCTGGTGGTCCGTATTACTGGTAGTCAGCCTTTGTCCTGCCTCCGAAGGAACGACCGCAGCCTGCATTGACAGGCCTTCCGCCCAGCCGCCAGTCGCTTGTGCTATGTGGAAGGCCAAACGTACGGTTGAATAGTCGGCCTCTGTTCTCTTGGGGCCTCTGCTGTCAGCAGGGGCGCACCTTGGGGCGGGCCTGGGCACCATGGGCAGGCCTGGGCCTGATTGGGCCCCGCCTGCCCTTTGCTCGCCCGGCCTGCTCGAGCTACTTGAGCCTTGCGTCCAGTTGCCTCAAGCCGAGCGAGCACCCTTTCCCCGCCGGTCCATCCGCCTGCAGATGGGCCGCCATAGCTCGACGCATGCCTGGTCGCACGGCCGTCCAGATCAAGAGCCGGTGGCACGGGTGAGAAGCTGCATGCAGGGAGAAGTGCACCGAACAGTGTTTTGGCGCGCGGCACGACCCCGCTGCATCTCGTCAACGCGCGTACTCTGCGCGCGCGCCCACCGCCCACGCTCCTCTCTCTGCTTGCCACGACAGGAAGCAGCGCGGCAAGTCCGGCCGCAAACCCACCTTCCTGGACGCCTACATCCGCAACCTGCAAGACGCACCGGCCGCTGCCACAAGCGGACCGCACTACGCCGAGACCGCTGCTGAGCACCGGGCCGACGCCCTGGCACGCGCCCGGGATCTGCTGTCATCCGGCGTGTTAGCCGACGTCAAGCCGCGCGTGCCCCGGCCGCTTCACAACCGCGGCCGGCCCTGCAGCAGCAGCGGCTGGCAGAGCGGCGCCGGCACGGCGGTAGGCAACGGCGGCGGCGGGGCCCAGAAGCGGCAGTCGACGGCGGATGCTGACGAGGACAGCGCCGACGAGTACACCGTCATGGGCGCTTCCCCCAGGCCAGCGTCCGCGCTGGTGGCGGCGGCGCCCGCTGGCGGAAGCAGCAAGAAGGCGGCTGCCGCCGCCGCCAGGGCGGCGCGACAGAAGGCCGCCGGCCGCCGCGGCGGCCGCGACGACGGCAGCAGCGATGAGGAATGGGGGCTAGCGTCTGCGGGCCCCCGCCTGAGCCGCCGCCGCAGCTGCAGCCGTTACGAGGCCCAGAGCGGCGGCGTCGGCGGCGTCGGCAGCGCCGACGGCATCACGTTTGCCAGCGGCAGCAATGTGGTCTTCCGCTCGCCCGGCGGTGACCCCACCGGCGCCCTCACCCTCACACCCGCCGCCGCCGCCGCTGACGACGGCGCTACCGGTGCCGCCGAGGACAGCGGCCGTCTCGGCCTCATGCGATCGCCGTCGGCTGCGTGCGAGACCTCCGGCTACGTCAGCGCCAAGAGCGGCAGCCCCTTGCCTCTGGACATCGACGACACGACCTTCGAGACGCTCCTAGGAATGGCTGAGGCCGAGGCCGAGGCGCTCCCCGTGCTTCCCTTTGCCTCCAGCGTCACGGGCCCGCCGCCGCCGCCGCCGGCCGCACCGCCGCGACCGATGCAACCGCAGCCAGATCCGCAGCGGCAGCAGCAGTGGCAGTGGCAGGGGCAGGAGGCCGCGATGGCGGCGGCCCGCGACGGTGACGGCCGTAGGGCCCACCGCGGCGGCGGCGGCGTTGCGCCGCCCGCCGGCCCCGCCTACGCGCACAGCGAGCGTCGGGTCATGTGGCTGGGCGACTTTCTCGACCCCGAGCGCCCCATCGCCCCTCCCCCGCACCACACACCAGCCGCTGCCGCTGCCGCTGCCGTGTACCGTCCCACCCGCGACTTTGCGCGCAGCAGCAGCAACGTCGGCAGCAATACCCCCAACGCCTACGCCAGCAGCCGCCTCAGCGCCGCCGCCGCCGCTTGTAACGGCTACGCGGCGCGGCAGCGGCTGCAGCAGTCGGACTGGGAGTGGGAGGATGCGTGCGATGACGTGGACTGCATGGAGTACGATTGCGGCGGATCGGGCGGCTTCAGCAGCGCAAACGGCGGCGGCGGCTGCGGCGGCGGCCACTGCCATGGCAGCGGCGGCGCGGCAGGGCCGTCTGCTCTGCTGGTTGAAGACGACGAAGAGATGGGAGATGCAATTCTGGAGGAGCTCTTCTCGGCCGTCGATGCCACCGGTGCAAGGGCCGAGCCGTACCCGGCGGCGGCGGCCAGCAGGGTACCGTCGTCAGCCAGCTGGAGGCCAGACGGCGACTGCCTTGGCGGCAGGGGCAGCGGCTGCATCGCTGGCGGCAGCGCCGTCGATGTGACCGGCGGCCGCCGCCGCACCGTCTCGCCCGTGCTCCCGGCCTCCACGTGCATCAGCCTGCCGTACATGTCCAAGATGGCATCGCCCAGGTCGTACGGCAGCCGCAGCATGTGCGGATACGCGGTGGACGGCGTCCAGGCATCGGGCCTGGGCCCGTACCTGCAGCCTACCGTCGCGCCGTCCGGCGCCGCTGCCGCTGCCTACCAAGCTAGCGCAAGTGCGACCAAACCCAGCTGGGAGATGCGCCTACCGCCTGTGCACGACAAGCATCCGGTCCAGTTCAGTCCTCTGACTCCCGAGGCTGAGGCATGGGGCAACGGTGTGGGCCCCTGTGATGACGCCATGGGGCTGGGCTCAACGGCCAACCTATGGCTTTGCTCACTGGACCCGTGCGGCGCGCGTCGGCGGCACTCCCAGCGGGTGTGGGGGCTCGGGTGCACCGGAACACGTACGGTTAGCTAGCTAGCTGCCGTGGGGCAGGGCAACACAGCCTTGCATGCATGCGCAAGTTGGGCGTGATGCCGGCCCGTCTTCAAGCTGTCAGCGGGTGAAGACATCGCCCGGCAAGGAAACGAAAGCGTCGACACGATCTGCCTTGGTGTGGTGCGTGGGAGGCGAATACGAAGCGGCCTCCCATGCCTGCCGCGAACCACTCTCGATCTCGATTGGGAGGGTCCTCTCCGGGCCTGGACACGTGCACCCCAACCGCGGGCGCGCTGTGCAACGGGTGGTGCGTGCCCCTGCTCTCAATCTGATAGACTGCTTATCTGTCGCTGGTGTTTTATTGTTACCCGCAGAATGGCTATCCGCCGTTTTGTTGGGCCGCGTATCCGGCCTGATCCTTAGCAAAGCTTGCGTTTTGGGGGCTGGTCAACGACTGCGCACTTAAGCCCGTGTTGCGGGCTGTTGTTGAGACTAAGACAGGCATTTGCATATGGGGACGGGGCTTCGCATGGGGCTCATCACTTGATGCTGCATTTGTGACTTTGGGGGACTTAGATTCTTAATTTGTTTTGCGGGCACATGGTGCCCTGCTCTAAACAGCCATTGCCTGGTCAACACGCGCACCGGACCGTCCCCCCGGCGTGCTGCGCGCAAGGAAGCCGGTCTTGGTTCGCCTTTGCTTCGGTCCGCGCTCGGCCGCACTAGGAATAGGTATATCCGGCTGTGAACGGGGCGCGTGCAAATGCACCGTGGGAGTACATGGGTAAGGGTAAGCATACGTGTGGATTCATCAAGCTTGTTGCTTCTGGATTTCAAGTTTGTTCCGTCGGGATCTGGCGGGAAGTTGGTCAAGCGTTCAACCGGACAGGGGCGCGAGTGGGCGTGGCCAAGTTAAGGGCAATAATAGCGCAAAGCTGTTCTAAAATTGCGCTTATCTGCATGGCTGCATTGGGCGGGGCGGGCGTGTCACATTGAGGATGTGTTGGACACGTACGGCAGGCTTTTGTGCCGCGGCGTCCGACACATGCAAAGCATCGGGGGTCCCAGGGCAAGAAATAACTGGGTTAATTGGAATGTGCATAAACGGCATCGTGTTTGTGTCTGCCGACGCTCACAGAAGTGGCGAGAAGCCCTCCCAGCGCTAACTGCGGCATTTACCTAATTGGCTTGATTTTGCGCGTTGGTTGTTGTTGGTCATTTTGCTGGATAGATCTGGCTAAAAGATTATGCCTCTGGGCGGGCCTGTACCTCCAGATATATACGGCTAACGAGCACGGGACAGTAAGGCCGTACGTGGATTAGTGTGCAAATCCAAAGGCGGCGGTGCTGTGTTGCTCTGGTCGGAGTCATGGGTCACGTGGTGCGCGTGGTGGTTGACGCCGCCGCTGGTGTTCTGGCTTGCGCTTAGCTGCCGTGGCACATGAAGTAAGCTTCTGTGAGCGCACCGCAAAGCCCAGCATGAAATCTGTTAACATTGGCCTAAAGCGGGAACGGGTTGCGGGTGTGTTGGCGCCTGCCATTGCGTGGTAGGTCCAACCCGGCCGGCCCAGGCGGTAATGGAGTAAGTCGTTCGATTGAGCTCTTCGCAGTTCGTAGTCTTCTGAAGTCTACCCGTTGCAATGCTAGCAATGTCTGAGGTCCGGAATATATACGGCGGGAGCGAGGTATGAGGAGTTGCCGTACGCGGTGTGTACGTGCTGGTCTGGCACAGTCCTGCCGTCTCCGTACGTAATGAGCTGCTCCGCCTTGACATTGCATCGCGTAAATTCTGTTGGCACGAGTACACGTTTGTTTTGAGGCCCGTTGAAGCGGTCTCTCGATCCCGGTGTGTTCGGCGCGTGCTTGAACGCGACCATGTTGACCTGTTTGCATGTATGCATAGCTCTGGAGGGAGGGCCGGACGCCAGAGCCGGACTCCCCCGCCAGATCGGGCAGCGTCCCGCCTCCGTTGACTGAGGGCGAGCCACGGCATTCGATGCAGCCGGAGGCCGTTCTGCGTTTTGGTTACTTAGTTGCTCAGGGCTTCAAGGCTGTTCAGGGGCTTAGGGCCTGAGGGTGAAAGAACGTGCACGGTCAGTCTATCGGACAGTGGGTAGGCAGTTTGGGTGGGTTGTTGTTGGTTGCTTTGCGCGTGTTTGATGACACGATCCCCTTCTGGCCAGTGCGTATATGGCTGGGCCCGAGCGCACAGAGTGGGCGGCCTCCTTGGTTACGCGCACCCACTGGTGTGCGGCTGATGTTGCGCTAGGCTCATTGGGGCGATGCTTGAGTTGAGGGGCGTCTCGAAGGGTGCCTAACATGGAAGATTGCAGAGAGCTTGTCACTTTGTGCTACCGCGAGATCTTCTTTTGCGCATGCACTTGCAGTCCCCCTGAAGAAGGGCAGGGGCACGCACGCAAGCTCAGCAAAGCACCCCTGCACCCTCCTCTCCGGCCCCCTGCGTGCCCAGCTGTTGCCGAACAAGTTGCCCAACCAACTGCCGTCGCCCAGCTAGCTAGCCCCTTGCCCGTACGGCCACCTCTCCACTCCGCCAGAATATGAACAGACACTCATCAGGTGCATTCCCCCAGGCTGCGTGCCCAACATGCATGCATGGGCCCATCTACTCGACCATCAACCTGCTACCCACACCGCTACACGGAGCCCCCCAGCCATGCGCCGGCTGCTCACCGGCGGCCACCGACGACCCCCCGCCCCCGCCCCGGAGAACCTCACCCCGATCCTAGACCATCAGGGCCCCAGCTTGCCCCCCAGGTCCGGCCCCTGCAGCAGGAACAGGTTCCGAACCAGCGGGTTGTTGTTTAAATAGGCGCCCACGCTGGCGCCCGCAAAGGCGCGAGTGCCCAGGGCCACCTCCACGTTGTTGGCCAGGTAGCGAGAGCGCTGGTAGGAGAAGAGCGCCTGAGCCAGCGCACGGGCCTTGGCCGCCACACCAATCTATGCATGGGGGTGGGGGGCGGGATGACACGGCAGGCCCCGAGGGTTCAGACACGACGGTACCAAAGGTCAAAGGGTGAGAGCGTGTAGGGGATCTGCCCCCCTGGCGAAATACCGGTACCGATACTTGAGGGTGTGATGAGGGGCGGGGTGGCGCACCGTAGCAGCATGGCGGTGATGGCAGTGAGCGAGCGAGGCTAGGCTCCACACTATGACTGATGTGTCTAGGAGAGCATTATGTACGCCGCCGCCGGAGGCCCACCTGGCCCCGGGAGCGAGCGGTGCCCGCCGTAACAGCCACAGCGCTGGGGCCCACACGCGCAAAGGTGAAGGGCGTGTAGTAGTTCTGTGGCATGGAAGGAAAAGGGGAAGGCGGGAGCCGGACAACGTCAGCGAGGCGAGGCATGGAATCTTGCTGGCCGTCTCCCCGCAACCCCTTCCCAGCTCCCCTCCTTCCCCGCCACCCCCTGCCCCATCGTCCCCTGTCCTCCCCCTTGCCTACCCTCCATCCCTCATCCCTCACCCTTCCCCTCCTTCCCGGCTTCCCCGCCACCCCCCTCAGCCCTCACCACTTCCAGGTAGTAGTCCACCAGCAGACCCGCCCTCGCCGCGGAGCCCTGCGCCGTCAGCAGCGGATCCGCCTCCGCCAGATACAGATTGCCCGAGTAGATGGACACGGGGTACGGCACGTTGATTAGCGCCGCCAGGGGTGAGAAGATGATGCGCTGCGCGTACGACACGTAAGCATCATCGGCCGATCCTGCGCCGCCGCTGCCACCACCGCCCGCTCCAGGACTGCCGCCGCCGCCGGTGCTGTTGCCGGAGCCGCCGACTCCGACGCCTCCGCCAGGACCGTTGGTACTACTGATGCCCCCCGAAGAGGTGCTGTTGCCCGGGTCGGCGGCGGTCCGCAGCCGCTCCTCGTGCGCAACCACCCCGCTGGGAAACGTAACCCCAACTGACGACGGTACGTCTTGCTGTTGATCAGGAGCTGATGAGTCATCTTGACTTATGGTCGTGGACTGGAAGGCGAAGGGCCGCGGCTCTGTCGCCGTCGTCATGAGCTTTGCCGCCGCCAGGGCGTCGAGCTGGTGGCCCGACGGTCCGTACACCGCCTCCGGCGTGCCGTAAACCGCAGTACCAAAGTCGTTGACGTAGTCATCGTCGTACAGCGGCTGTACAAGCTGGATTAGTAAGGGGGCGTGCGGCGCCAGGCACAGGCCCGGCGTGGGCCCAGGCCGGTCCGGGTCCGAGCACTCCAGCTCCAGCTGCCCGGTGCGGTACAGCGGGTCGAAGATGGGGTTCTGCTCGGCCATCTGGTCGTCAGACGGCAATACGTAATCCATGTCGTACAGATGTGGATCCTCCAGGGTCAGGCCTTCTGGCCCGCAGGGTGACGGCGTCGGCGGCCCCGGCGGCGGCGTGGCAGCAGCCGCTGACGCCCCAGCGCTTGGGGGCTGCGGGCTTGACGCTGAGCCACCCCCGGCGCCGCAGGCCTCAGCAGGTGCGGCGGCAAAGCGCCCCGCCGCCCTCCCAAGGCGCCCCGACGCCCCCTGCCGGTACATTAGCGCAGAGCCCGCCGAAGGTCGCCCTTCCACTCCCGAAACGCCGCCGGCGGGCCCGCTCCCGCCGCCGCCAGCCGATGGCGGGGAAGCGGGCCGCCACACGAGCGGCGCTTCCCCGCCGCTGTGGGGAGCGCTCTGTAGTACCGCCTGCTCCCCATGGTCAGCGGTCGGGACTCCTCCTGCGCTGTTTGCTGTGGGACTGTCGTGCCCAACAACGAATGGAGGCGGCGGCTCCAGTGGGTCCGCCGCTGGCGGCGTCACCCTGGGGCTGCTGGGCCCCCGCTGGCCTGAGCTGGACCCACCGGGGCTGGACCCACCAGGGCCTCCCTCAGCACCCTGGGTGCTGGCACTGGCGGCCGCCCCACCGGCGCCTGGTGAGGCAGATCCGCCGAGATCCTCCTGCGCGCCTGCCGTACGCGCAGTTCCTGTCGTACTTGATCGCTCTGACGTCATCTCGTCCAGGGAGAGGCCGTACAGCGCGGCCAGGCTCGCGAGGCCGCTGAGGGGCAGCCCGACGTCCCTGGCCGCCGCTGCCGCAGAGCCGCTGCCGCCGCCGCCTCCGCTACCTCCGCTTGAAGCGTCGGAGCTTAAGAGCTGCCGTTCAGAAGACTGGCGGCGCTGGCCATCGACGGCGTCAGTGCTAGCAGAGGGCTGGGCGGTGGCGGCGGCGGCGGCAGCACTGTTAAGGCGGTGCAGCAGCAGCGGGGCAAGCATCACACGCAGTCCCTCGAGGCCGTCCTCCGCGGCGTTGCCCGCCGACGACGCCGTGTATGCCCCTCCAAGCGCCTCCGTCGCTGCGAGGCTGGCGGAGGGCGCGGCTGACGGATGCGGCCGCGCCTGGGGTCCAGCGTGCTCCGCCGACAGCGCCGTGGCCGCGGCCCCCGCCGCCGTCGCCACCGCGGTCGCCACCGCACCCAGAAGCAAGGCACACAGCAAGTGATGATGACGCCGAGTGCTCGGGCGCGGCTGCATCTGCGCAGCACTGCAGCCGCGACGCTAGCGCATGGCTCCGCTTGCTCCGGCCGGACGGGGGTGCTGGTGGCCAGGCAATGTGATAATGCAGAAGGTGACGAGAGCTGCATCAAGCAACTATTGAGGTAGCGGAGGCTGCCGAGGCGGCGAGGAGTTGGGGGCTTGATCGGTCTGGCGACCGTTCTTGGAGCACTCCCCCGGCTCCCGACCAGCCCAGCCTGCCCCCGCGGGGCGGCCCCGCGTTCCACTGTCCTCTTCTGTCGATGATAGACCCCAGCACTGCTATTGCCAGCAGCAGCCTCTCTGTGGGCCATGCCTGCAACCCGGCAGTCCCAACGCGGCTGCCGGTCCCAGAAGCCACACTGGGCGTTGCTACTCGCTCTCTCCCTCTCCTCACATGACCGGCCAGCCCCAGCCTCACTAGGCGGAAGATTTAGCTCCCTTGGGTCGCCCCTAGCCGCGGCCGTCGCAGCGGCGCTTCCCGCCCACGCGCTCGACCCCGCCGAGCTCCCCACCGTCCTCGAGCCGCTGCCCCCTCCCGCATGGTCCCCCACGCTGTGTGGCTCTGGTGTGAACCCCTGGGACTACGGGGGCGGGGACCTGGAGGAGGCTGACGAGGAGCCCTGCTGGGCCCTGGACGCCCTGCCCCTGGAGCTGCCGCCGCCGCCGCCGGCCTGGGCCGCCGCCGAGCCGGCGGAGGTGACGGCGGCATTGGAGGCGGCACGGGCATCGCAGGGGGCGGTTGCGGAAGGGACAGCAGAGGGGCCAGGGGGCGAGGGGGCAGCGGAGCTGCGGAGGCAGGGGTCAGCGGCAGCGGCCGCGGCAGCGGCTACACAGGCGGCGTTCTCACAGCAGAGCTCGGCAGCGGGCACTGCTGTTATGGCGGCCGGCGGCTTATCCACGCCCGGCGGAGGCGATCAGGGGGGCGACCGGGTGGCAAGGCTCCTTCAGGCCATGGCGAGGGTCGCCTACGCCCAGCACCCCCACCCCTACAAGCCGACCCAGCGGGTCTTGGCGGCGCCGCCACGCCCCCGCGGCCCTCTAGGCCCTGCGACAGGCGGCAGACGCAGCGAGGGCGCGGCAGAGGAGGCGATCCCTGCCTCTGACTTTGGGGTTGAGGAGCGAGCCGCCGCCTCAGGCGGACCGATGGAGCGGATGGCGGCAGCAGGCGACGGAGAGGCGTTTGCGGCGCTGGCAAGGCTGGAGGCTTTGGTCGCCGCTTTCGAGGCAGATAATCTCCGGGCCGCCCAAGCCCAGGCGGACGTGGCTGTCATGGGGGAGCTAGAGGCGGGAGCATTGAGACCTGCTGGGGGCACGCCGCCAGCGGCAGCGGCAACTCCGGCCGCAGAAGTCGCTGAGGCCATGCCGGCGGCTGCCACCGCCGCCTCCGCCGCCGATGCCGGGAGCCGACCCGAGCCGGCGAACCCCGCACACGTGCCGCCGGCCTTCTGGCCGGTCCTTACCAGGTCCAGCCCTGAGCCCAGCAGGACTCCGGCCATGCCCTGGCCTTATCAAGCTCGAGGCATGGGAGAGGGTACAGCAGGGGGAAGGCGTGATGGGGTCGGGGAGGCCGCGGCCGTCTGGCGGCGCTCGCTCGCGGCCACAGCAGCTGACTCAGCGTGGCGGCGGCGTGACGACACCGCTACTGGGCGTGGGCCCTCACCGGCAGTTGATGAGCCGCCGCCTGTCCGAGGTGTGGTCCTGCGACCCGCGCCGGCGGCCCCGTGCGCCGATGATGCGGGCGCGTTTAGCGCGTTCGTGCCCTGGGACGACGCAAGCGCAAGAGCCGGGGCGGCGGCTGGCTGGGGGGACGAGGAAGCCACCCCGGTTTGGGATGCAGCAGCTAGCCGGGTGGAGGGAGCCGGCGGCGGGCCAGAAGTCGACCCCAGCGGCGCGGACGGCGACGACGGGGAGGGTACGGCGGCGGCGCTGGGCCCTGAGCTGCGGCGGTTGCGGCGGCAGCTGCTACAGATTGCACCGTTGCCCACCGCGGGCCGCCGCGGCGTCCAGATTCTGCCGAGTTCCATCATTGTGCCCGTCACTGACTTCGGGGTACGTTTGCCTCATTCCGTGTCCTCGCCCGCCTCCCTCAACCCTAACCTATCCCGCACTTCAACCGTCCCTCCGTCCGGCCCCGCCTCGTTACCCCTTCATTGCTTCCCCGCCCCCACCCCGCCCCCGGCCCCCAGTTCAACTGCAGCTCCCTGTCGGGTCTGGAGGCGTGCGCCGAGCCGCAGTGCGCCGACTTCTTCGACATCGTGCGGGCGCCCAACGGCACCGTCAGCTGCCAGCAGACCTCGCCCATACCCCCGCCGGGGGCTGGAGCGGGCGCGGGGGCGGCCGTGCTCGTGGTGCGTGGGAGGCGTGGCTGGTGGGCGGGGTGATGTGCGTGCGTGGTTTGGCGGTGACGGTGCGTGCATGGTGTTACCCAGGGCAGTGGTGCGTGATGCCTGCCAGTACTGCATGCCGTACGCCGTACAGGTGCCTTACGACTATGACCTACTCTTCCAGTTCGGGGACAACTCGGTGCTCAACGGCCTGTCCCTGGGCGCTCAGGTGCGGCATGCCCACGGCAGCGCACTCAGCTCATCAACGCTCCCATGCGCCCCTGAACCCTGTACCCCCAAACGCGCCCACACCCGCCCCCCCCCCCACATCCCCGCCACGGCAGGCGCTCAACAACGCCAAGTTCGCCACCCAGATCAACCAGTTCCCGGCGCTGAGCCGCGAGGACACCAACACGATGCGCGTGGCCACGGCGCAGGGCTCCCTGCTGGGCTACGAGGGGGTGCTGCAGGGGCAGACCACACGCGGAACCACAGGTGAGCTCCGTCGTGCTCTTGTACTAGGTGCCCAGCAACTAATCCAGCAGGGTCGTCTAGGTGGGACAACCCAACCGCGAGCCCCAGCCTTCCGCGTGACGCCCCTCCTACTTAGTAGCCCCTGTCCCCGCATGCACGGCCCCCGTAGGCGGCTTCGACCCCGCCCGCCCCGCCACCTTCTCCTTCGGCCTCAACCTGCGCACCCGCACCGACACGCTCATCTCCCGCCTGGCGCTGCCCGGCTTCTCGGCCTCGGAGCGGGACCTGGGCACCGATGTGCGGCCCAACGTGGCGCTGGGGCTCACCAGCGTGGTGCTGGGGGGCTGAGGGCAGCGGTAGGCAGGCAGCGCTGCGACGGATGCATGGCACTGGCTTGAGTTCATAATATATAGAAAGCTGTTGTGGGGTGCGTGAGGCAGTAGGGGAGCGCTGGCGTGATCTATACACGCCCGTCAGCGGGCGAACGGTACTGTACGTGTTGCTTGGGGTATCAGTGGCTGGATGGAGTGCGCTCGACCGGTTGGGGTGGAGCGGGGTGCGGGGTGACGAGCGAGGTGAGCGAGAGGCGGGTGGGGTCGTCTGATCACTACCGTCACTTGCAGAAGACACCCCCAACATTTACAAGGTGTCTCCAATCCTCCCACCTTCGCGCAACTCAAGCTATTCTGGCCCCATCAGCGGCACCTCCCTCCTCCGGCGACGCCAACACACCGCGGCACTGAGCCCCATTGTCTGGAACAATCCCTCCTCCCGCTCAGACCAGCGCTGCAGCGCAGCCATGGGTTCTCCTCTCACTCCAGGTCGCCCTCTCCAACACCAGAAGTCCTGCAGTTTACTTCCGCCGGCCGACTCTGCTCCAGCATGCCTCCTCTTCCCCTCCAGCGTGCCCCAGTACGTGGCCCCGCCCTCAGCCCCCTACATGCACAACTCTCAACACCGAATCTCCTACTCCTCCTCCACCGCCTCCTCCCCCTCCTCAGCGTGCCTGCTGCTGCGCTTGCCTGAGCTGCTCCACCAGCCCCGCCGCTTGCCGGTTGCGCCCCTGCAGCGTGTGGTTGTTCCCGCCCATGGGCGCACCGCACTCGGGGCAGCGGGAGCTCTGCATGGCTTGGCCGCTGCAGGAGTGGGGGCATCCGAAGGTCAGGTGACAAGCAGGCCAGCGTTGTGCATTGCAAGCACGTACATGTAGAAAGTACTACTACGGCATCTCACCAGTTGCCAATTGTGTAAGGGTGTCCGTTGGGGCACCTGGGTTGCGGCCGGGGGCAGCAGGGGCAGAAGGGTGAGTCCCGCGGCCAGGTAGGGTGCGTGGCACAACGGTCACGGCTTGTACGGAACATGACGTAACACTCACTCGTACAGGTGGCCCGACAGCCATTGCATGGGGTTTGCACCGCCGCCAGTCTCGCCGGTCGCCACTGCCGCCAGGACCGCTTGCAGCGTCGCCGTGTCGTTCTGACAAGGAAGGGCAACGGAGGAGAAGGCGGCAACAAGCACTCAAGCACCCAACCTCCTCATCCCCAGTCCAAGACCTACCCCGTCTCATGCTCCCCAGCGGCCATTGCAACCTGACTACCTGCCCTCACGCCATCTTGGCTAAGCCCTTCTGCGGCTCACCTGGGCCACCAACTGCTCCAGCCGTTCCAGCAGCTCCCGTACAAGCCGTACGGACTCACTGTCGTACCCCGAAGCCTGGAAGCCGCTCTCGCCGCGGTACAGGGACATCGCGTCCTCACCGCTGGTACGCACCTGGGCAGGGGCCACATGGCGCAACAGCGTGGGGCGTGGGAGATCATGCATTCCGCATCTGGCACACCCAGGCACTCATCAAGCACGGCTGCATCGCCTGGTCACACAGTAGGCACTGCTGTGGCACGCAGGCCCCCTCCACCGTAAGGTCCGCACCGCCAACCGCCGCACGCACTCCAGCAATGCTTAGAAACGACACGCAGGCTCTTCGCGGCAAGGCCCGCACCGCTATACGTGCCCACGCACCTGTGCAACCGCGGCGTCCCGAAGCTCCCTCAGCCGCTCCCGGCCGACGCCCAGCACTCGAGCCCAGGCAGCCCCGGGCCCCGGCAGCGACTCCGCCGCCCTCAGCAGCCGCAGCTGCGCCAGCCCCGCCCGCATGCGCGCCACAGACAGGCGCAGCGAGCTGGCCCAGTGGCGCCCGGCCCTGGCCTCCACAACCCAGGTCGGCCCGCCCCGCATCACGAAGTCGTGGTGGATCTCAAGGGCTGAGGCGAAGAGGCGGCCCACCTAGCGGGGTGTCGCGGGGAGGGCCAAAGAAGAGTGGACACAAGGACACATGCAACATGCTTTCTCCGCGTTCACTGATTATGCTCGCGGCCAGACCAGGCACGAGGAGGAAGCGGCGCGGCGCACGCACCGTTTGCTTGAAGAGTTCCTGCCGGGCACACTGGTATCGGGTGTACAAGTTTGTGGGACTGCCGCCTCCCTGATCACCGCCCTCGCGCAGGCGGCCGCCCTCCCACGCCAACCGGCCGGCAGCCGCCACGCCTGTTGGATCGATAAGCAAGCAGAGGGCTTAGGCAGGGCCTACGATTCCAAACGCTGCAAGACGGACCCGGCTCCGTACTACCGCCGAGGACCCATCCCAGCAGGACGGAGGCGGCAGGCGGGCAAGCTTCCCCTCCGACTTGGCAAAACACGCAACCGACCAGGCGGAGCCAGCATGCACGCAAGCTCACCCTCGGCGGCCGCCACCACGTGCAGCTCGGCGGCCCGCAGCAGGCCCACCTGGGCCCGGCACAGCTGCAGACCGCTGGGCCTGAGAGAACGCAGATCCGCCTCCGCCACCGCCACACGCTGGGCCAGCGCCGCCACCGCGCCGGCCTGGCCTCCGCCGCCGCCTCCGCCGCCAGATGCCGCGCTGCCGCCTTCGCGGTCGCGAGCTCTGATAGTGCGGCGCTCCTCGCACAGCAGGTCGCTCTGCAGGCGCTTGAGTGCCACCACCGCCGCCTCGTAGACGCGGCGTTTGGGCGTACTGCGGCGCGCGAGGGAGGAGGAGCACACGAGCCGGTCAACGTTTGCGGTAGCAGCACCCAGATCAGCCCAAGCGGAGACCGCCACTCTACTCTATGCTGCCGTACAGTTGCCGCACGTAAGGCTGGTGCCGTGGTGCGTGGGGTTGAGGTGGTCCCAGCGGGGGCATCGGCGTTAGCGAGGCCGGTCACAAGGGCCCCAGATCTACCCCTGGACCCTGGACCCTACCTCTATCTCAGACACCCACCACTTGTACCCCCTCTCGGGCCCCCTAGGTGAGGCCTCACCTGGCCAGGCCCATGATGCCGTCCAGGCTGGAGGTGAGGAAGGCGTGGCCGCAGCCCAGCACCACGAGGGGGTCGGCCTCCAGCTCCCCGGGGGCCACCGCCCCCAGCGGCTGCTGCATGATCAGGTCCACCACCTGGGGCAAAGGAGAGGGCGGGGAAGGGAGAGGGCGGGGCAGGAGGGATGGGGCTGCCTTACCAGGGTGCTGAGGCGTGAGGGCCGCAGGCGCCGACAAGGGAGACGGCGGGTAGGTGCTGCCGCAGAAATTAAAGAGCGGGGACGGGGGAGCCGGGTCACAGGTTAGGACACCAGAATCGGGGTGCTGCTGACAGGCCCCTGTGGGCTGCAAGTTGGTGGATGGGCTGTAAGACACTGGCCAGCTCCAGGTGGCCTGGGCCTGGGCCTGCTGGGCCCGCACCCATGGGCCCACGCACCTGGTCCCGAACATTCTGGCGCTCAGGCAGGCCGAGGCAGTCGGGGTGCGTGCAGAAGCGCGCGGGCGGGCAGTCCTCCCCGCACAGCCCCGGGCAGCGGTGCTTGCAGGCCAGCTGCCGGCTGCACCGCGCGTCGCACGGCAGCCGCTCGCAGGGCGCTCCGCACGGCGCCGCGCACCTGCCGGGAGGGGTGAAGGTGAGGTGAAACGGCACTTATTGCGGCCATGGGTCAACGGCTGAATGCGTTCGCACGCACCTTCCGCGGTGCTCGCAGGCCCAGACGCAGGGCTCGGCGCAGGGCACGCAGGGCTCGCCGCAGGGCTTGAGGCAGCGGCGATGGTGCGCGCACGCCACCCAGCAGGGCCGGGCGCAGGGGCGGCAGGGCTTGCCCGCGTGGCAGGGGGCGTCGCAGGTGTGGCCGCAGGGGCCCACGCGGCTGCAGCGCTGCGTGCAGGCCCTGTGGCTGGCGGCGAAGGGGTTCTTGAAGGCCGCAGCGAAGCCGGTGTCGAATAGGGGGTCAGCACCCTCCGTGCCGTCCCCACCTCCGCCTCCGTCACCGCCCGAGGCGGCGGCGGGAGCGGGGGCGGGGCGCTGACGGTCCAGCTGGGCCTGCAGGGGGAAGAGGACCACAGAGATAGACTGCGTAAGCTCAGGTCCGTGTTGTGAGCTGCTCTCTTCTGTAGTCCCGTTGTGTGAGAACAGCACGCCTGAGTGACCAAGCGCTACACCTTTCATGCGCAAAGCCGGGTGTCGCTTACCCGGAGGTGGCTGATGAACGACTGCCGGTGCGCGGCGCCCGGTTGACCCTCGGAGAGGAACCGCAGCACCTGGGCGACGCCCCGGGCTGCCTCGACCTCGCCCTTGGCGCTGCCTCCTGGGCCGCTTCTGCCCTCGGCGGCCCCTCCGTCACTACCCTCCTCCATGTCGGTGGAACCTCCACCAGGTGGCGCCAGGACGCGGTCCAGGCCCTCACGCAAAGACGAGGGCTGCGCCGCCGCCCAGTCTGAGGAAGAAGAATGAATGGGTGAAAGTCCTCAGACCATAGCCACATCCGGTGCAGGAATTGACCCGGACCAGATAGGATCGGTAGAGCAACTGGATCGGTAGGAACTGGGTAGGGCAGGGCTTGACAACCCAGGCGCAGATCCGGATTGCTGTGCCGCACACGCATGCACGCACCTTGCACGACCTCACGGAAGCCCCCGTGCATGACGCGCCGCACGCACGTGCCGCACTTGCCGCTGCAGGCGTGCTCACACGCCAGCAGCGCGTCGCAGGGGGCGGGGCAGGCCGTGGGGTCGGCCAGAAGGGCAGGGGCCACTGCGCAGGCGACGTCAACCGTGTGGCCGCAGGCGGGCAGGGCCACGCTGACCATTGCGGCGCAGGGGCGGTCGCCCGAGCGCTCGGCGGCTGCGTCGCAGCAGGGTACGGTGGAGGTGTGGCCGCAGGCGGGGCGGCGCACCTCCACCGGCACCTGGAGGGGATTGTGAGGGGGGCAGTGGGGCGTTCACGAACCGGTAAGTGGTGAGCATGAGCACCATGGCACGTGTGGTTGCTCGGCTAAACGGTCCCAGCGACCGACGCACCTGGCAGCGGATGGCGCCCGGCTCGAATCGCCTGCGCGGGTGGACAGCACGCTTGCTTCAGGGGCAGGGACATCCTTCGCCGACGCCATCCCGCAGCTCCCGAATAACCCCACAGCACCTCGCACCACCGTTCCTCCTGCCCCCCACCCGTGACCGCCCCATGCTTACTGCCAGCACACCACGCCCGCCGCCTCGTGCCCGCAGTCCAGGCGCACCGGCTCCCGCTGCACCGCCTCGCAGCGCCCGCACGCCTCGCTGCACAGCCGGCCGCAGGGGTGGCCGCACACCGCGTGCAGTCGCGCGCAGGGGCGCGTGCAGCGGGTCAGAGCGTGCGCGCGGTCGTCGGCGTGGCAGCGCCTGGGGGGCAGGCAGGTATAGATCGATCAAGGCGAGGGTGCAATGTGAAAGACTCAGACTTGTAGGCCACCTGCGGAACCCCGCCGCGACACGTTCCCACAGTCCAGGCCTCTATGCCACGCCCCACAAGCACACCTCGCACCTAGGGCAGCTGTGACCGCAGGGCAGGGCCTGGCCGCAGGGTAGCCCGCAGCCCCCGTCGCCAGCGAGGCGGCGGAAGTCACTGGGCCCGGGGATGTCCAGCTCGGTGCCGTGGTTGGCGCACTTGATCTGGGGCGGCGGAGGGGCAGGTGCATGCCCGTTGGAGCGGCGCTCGACGGCCCTTCCCTAAACCCTAAACCCGGCTCTTCCCTGCTCGACGGCACCAAGCAAGCACGCTCTGCTCACCCGCACGCAGGGCGCCACGCAGCCCTCCCTGTGCAGCTGGTCCAGCACCTGGGGGCCGGGGTGGGGTTCGGGGTGCGTAGGGTCGGGGTGCGTGGGGGTCGGGGGCAATTGGACAAGGGCCCAGCACCTGAGGGCGGGCAGGCCGTGACTGCGTGAGGCCTAGATGCCGAGGTGCATCGGGCCCTTAAAACTGTGTAACCACCTCCCTAATGCCCCTCAGGCACGCCTCCTCTACCCCATGCCCCACATCCACCCCCCTAGCCTGGCACCACATGCTCGTGCCTCCGCCCGCTCCCCCACCGCCACCCAGCGCCAAGCCAAGGCCTGCCCCAGTAATCGTCTCCCGTTTCGCCACAACAGAAACAGGTCGGGTAGTGTGGGGCCGCACCCTTCGCCTTGGGCAGCCCTCATCACCCGCCGCACCTGACACCACATGCTCGTGCCTCCAACCCCTCCCCCGCCACCGGCTCCTGCCCCGCCGCCGCCGCGCCGGCCGCCCCTCCGCTCGCCGCCCGCCCGCAGCGTGGGCTCGTGCCCCAGCACCACCATGCCGTGCTTGGCGCGGGAGAGCATGACGTTGACCCGGTTGGCCATGGCCAGGAAGCCGATGCGGCCGTCGGGGTTGTTGCGGACCGTGGAGAGCAGGACCACGGTGGCCTCCTCGCCCTGGGCAGGAGGGGAGGGTGTGGAGGGTGGGGTGATTGGTGGGTGTAAGGACGACAGCCGCTGATCTGAGGGAGGGCCAGAGGGCAGGGAGAGCCGGGAGGGCCTTGAGAAGGGCTCCCGACCTCATCCCACCCACCTGGAAGTTGTCCACCGTGGCCACCCTCACGCCCTCACGGACGTCCACAATACGGGCACCGGGCGGAAGCGCCGGGCCCTCGTCGTCTCGACCCGCACCGCCACCGCCACCCGTGCCGGCTCCTGTGCCTTGGCCCCTGCGGCCTCGCTCGCTTGGATTGCCACCGCCACCGCCGTCCGGCTTGCCTCCTTCGCCTTCGCCCCTGGGGCCTCGCTCGCCTCGAGGGTCGTGACTGCTGCCCTCACGGCGACCGCCACCACTTGCGCCCGACACCAGTCCGACCGAAGTCGGTCCAGCGCCTCCTCCCTGCGCTGCTGCTGTTGGCGGCACCCCGTTGGCGCCGTTGAGGCCGCCAGCTTCCTCGAGGTCCTCCATTGCTGCCACGTCACGGTCGCCCACCACGACGCGCAAATTCACGCGCTCCAGCGCCCGCCGTACGGCGAACATCTGCCCGACGTACGGCACCAGGATGACGATGTCGCCTGCGCGGCACAAGTGGATAGAGCGCAGGCGTTTAGGGAGACGCAGAGGGGCAGTACAACTCCTCCTTTCAGGGATGGAGCCCCAACGCAGGTCGGCACAAGCCTTGCAACCCACTTTCCAGGGCCCCGCCCTGCGCCCCCAGCAGGGAAACACCTACTGGGTGCGTAGCCCTGCATGATGAGGTGCAGGGCCAGACCCACAGCGTACTCCGCCTCCCACGGGTTGACCTTGGAGCGGTCGTCGCTGCCTGCAGAGCCACAACGGAGCGCAAAAGGCTTTAGAGACCACGGAGCCGACGTCCGGTCAGCTCCCAGCAGCTGGCCCTCCCCACCTTCGTCTCCGCCCCCCTCGGGGTGGTCATGGTTGACGAAGAGCAGGGACCGCGCCAGGCCCCGCACGGGCGGGTGGGAGCGCACGCGGGGGTGGTCCCGCAGGTGGGGGTAGAGCGGGCCGCGGATGAGCCTGCAATACGGCGGAGGGTCGGGTTATGGTTAAGCTGTTGCGCCCCCTCTTTGCCGTAGCCGTACCAACTACCAGGACCTAGCCGCAGATCCAGATCCAGCCCCTGCTCACTGGCTGATCTCGGGCCGCATGCGCCGCTGCTCCTCCAGCAGAGCCACGGGCACCGACCCGCCGCCGCCAACCCCGCTGGTGCCAGAGGGACCGCCCCGGTCGGCCCCCGCCCGGACCAGGCGCTCGAATAGGGACACATCCAGGTCCAGGCCCCTGAGGGGAGCAAGGGCGGTGGCGGCAGGGCGGAGGGATTGGCTGAGACTGTGGAACAAGCGCGTAAGGCGAGGTAGAGCGCACGCCTGCAGGAAGAGCGCATTCGCTACGCCCAGGGGCCCTAACAAGCCATCCCCCTCACCTGCCCGACTCGGCCTGCAGCTCCCACTGGTTGGGCTTCGGCCTGTGGGTGCAGTCGTGTCAAGGTGGCGTGCGAGGCCTCATCAGCACGACCCCGAGATACAGTCGGCTTGGAGCGACCCGTACTCGTTACTGGTTCCCGCTGCACCTTCGCCCCTCCCCGCCCCTCCCCCTGCCCCAACCGTGATGCCCCTTTCCGCCAACAGCAACGCCCCCGCCTCCGCCCCCACCTGAGCTGCAGGTGGTCCCCCACCAGCACCAGCGCCTCCACGCCCCGGCTCAGGCAGGCGAGCACGTGCGCCTCAAACACCTCGGCAGCCTCCTCCATTAGCACCACCTGGTTGTAGCAGTGCGAGAGGGAGAGCACACCTTGGCGCTGTAACGCAGGGGGGTAGAGGGCGGGGTCGCACGGACCAAGCGAGGGATCGGCAGCCGAGAGACTTGAAAGCGTCAAGGCGTCACATGGACGAAGGCCTTTTCCCTCACTCGCTCCGCCCTCACCCTGGGCTTGAGTGCGGCCACCAGGCTCTGGTGCCTGGCCACCCCCGAGGTGGTCATCCCCACCACCCGGGCACAGCGGAGGGCGGCCAGGGAGGCCTGGTCGTACTCGGCCTGGGGGCGCCGGCAGGTGGGGGACAGAGCAAAGGGATGTGGTCGCCATGGGCCGCAACTGCTGCGAAACGGCATGAACCGCTCCTCCAAGTAATCCCTAAATAAACACATAGTAACAACACACCTGCAGTTCCTCGTTAACTTGCTCGTACTCGGCCTGCAGCTCCTGCACCCGCCCAAACAGCTCCAGGCACGGCAGCCGCCGGAGCGTGCCCTCGTGCAGGGTGGCCCGCTCCGCGCTGTCGGAGGCGTCGAGGGGGAGGAGAGGGGGGCGTTGCGCTTCAACACTACTCTGCCCCTAGGGTCCCTGGTCCCTCAGCATGCGTCCCCATTCTCCCCAAGGCCTGCACCCTCCATCATCACCTGCTCATGGCCCACACGTCGTCACACTCCAGCAGCTCTTCCAGGGGCCGCCGCCGGGCGGCCATCGCCACCACCTCATCGGGCACCGGCGGCGGCGGCGGCGGCGGTGGCGGTGGCGGGGCGGTGGGACCGCGGGCATCGCCCATCCAGCACACATACGTCCGACCGACCTTGGCGGGCGGCGGTGCACTGGTATCGCCTCCAATGCTCTCCCGAGGCCGCTTCAGGGAACCGAGCTGGGTGCCACGGGCTGCGGCGGCGGTGACAGCGGCGCCCGTGGCAGCCTGGAGGCATGCAAGCGCAGCGCGCGCGGCCGAAGCGGCCCAAGCCGCCCCCGGCGCGTCGTCGCTGCGCCCGCCCGCGGCGCCCCCCGCCGTGTCGTCTATTGCGCGTCTGTCTCTGCCTCTTCCGCTGCCTCCGCCTCCTGCACCGCCGGCGCCAGCCTCAGCTCCTGCAACGCTGGCGTTAGCCTCCGCGGCATCCAACACGGCCTCCTCCATCGCCGCATCGCCATCCGCCGCGCCGCTGGCAGCACTACTGCCGTCCTGCCGCGCTTGCTCCTTCCCGTCCCCTCCGGCGCTCATGCCGTCTCCCCCCTGGGAGGACAGGGACATGACATCGTCGGGCTGGCTGGGCTCCGGCCTGGCACCCGTAGGCAGGCTCCCAGGGCCGTCGTCCGGATCGTCGGCGATCAGAGAGCTAGCCGCCGCAGCGGCTGCGAGAGGGACGGGGGAGATTGGAAGCGGAAGAGGCGTGACGGCACCGCACCATCCTGCACCACACTGCAGCCCTAATCGGGAATGGGGTATGGGGTATGGGGCAAAGCGCTGGACGGACGGTCCCTTTATGCACGGTAGGCGCAAGGCCCCCAAAGCCCGCTCACCTCGTCGTGCCTCCGCTGCCGCACGCTCCGCGGCCAAGGGCACCCTGCCCCTGCGCCAGTCGGCCGCGGGGTGGCCCTACAAAGGCCACGCACGTGTAGTAAAGATGTATCGAAGGGCACGACCAACGCATTTGCGTACTAACAACGGTGGTTGGTTTGACTTGCCTTCAGCCAGTCTGCCAACAGGTCATCCGGAGGATGCTCCTTGCGTGGCCGCTTGGGGTTGCCAGCCTCTCCGTCGCGGCTTTCCGAGCCGCGCACGCCGCGCAGGAAGGAGGCGTGCAAGGCAGGGTAGTGCTGGCGGAGGGCGGGCTCCAGCTCCTCCCAGGTCAGGGGCCTGGCCAGGATCGAAAGGGCATTGTTGGGCAGTCGCTCTGGAGGCTGGCCGCAAACGACGCCAACGCAAGGGGCTTGAGCAACCCCAACAGTTCCTGTGTCCGTACCTGCGCTGCGCAGCCGCTGCTCCGCTGAGCTGGCAGCTGAGGTGTGTGGCCGTTTCCTCCAGCGCACGCACCCGATCCTTCAGGTGTCGCACTTGGTTGCCGCCGGCCTAGGACGGCGGGGGTGCTGAGGTTGTTAGGTTTGAAGGGGCGACATGTTGCGGTTCCGTACGTGGAGGGCAGTACGGCCAGGAGAGCAACGCGACCCTGACACAAGCAAGCCCCTCGACGCACCCTGAACTGCAGGTTCCTGAGGTTGTACGGCTCGAGCCGCTCACTGCGGCTGCTTCCGCCCACACGCACGATTCGGTCCGTCACCTGCGAGTGAGAAACGGGCAGGAGCGGCGGCAGCAACGGGCAGGAGCGGCGCAGACCGGAGCAAGCTCTCAGCGATTGGGGTCAGTGAGGTAAGGACTGGAGGTCATGATGCGCACGTCAAGCAACTGGGACGGAGCCCCAAGCCCCCGCCGTGCAGGGTGGACGGAAACGGATGACGATGCGCACCTGCGCGTCCAGCAGCCCCTCCAGAAAGGCGTCCAGGGCGTGGTTGGTGAAGCACACCACCAGCAGGGGGCCCACGTCGGGGCGGGCGGCGGGGCCGGGGGCGCGGGCAGGCGCGGGGCGACCGGCGGCACAGGCTGATGCATGGCAGGGGAACGGATGGGGTCGAGGGTCAAGGGGCTGGCAGAGAGCGCTCTCTAGCTATGGACTGAGCTCACCCCCGCGATACATCGCGCAGTATGGATGTGCAAACGGTACGTACGCACCCGCTGCTTCGGCTGCCTCCTCCGCCTCCCTGGCCAGATCCAGGGAGGGCACCGCCGCCTCCGCGCCCACGTCTCGATGGATCCACGCCGGGAGGCGCGCCTCGTCGTCCTCCCCGCCGCGGCCGCGACGGCCCCGGCCTCGGCCCCGTGAGCCGGGGAACACCACGCGCCCGGCCCCGCCTCCGTCCTCTCCAGGATCCGCGTTGACCGTGTTGCGCAGGAGCACGCGAGTGAAGACGACTCCGAGGAAGGTCTTGCCTGGCGGGGGCACAGGCGTGGAGGGGCTCGCAGGTAGGGCTCGCAGGTAGCAGGCAAGCCCAACTTTGCGCCCATGACGAGCATCTGCGGCGCCCGTGCGGCACCCGTACGTCAGCACACGTACCTGTCCCCGGCGGTCCCTGCACCACCGCCACCTCCTGACACAGCGTAGCCCGCAGCGCCTCCGCCTGGGGCCAGGGGGCAGGGCTCACTAGTTCTTCAAGGGCGGGAGAGTCGCGAGCCCGCAGGTCACCTCACATTCCGCCCCGCACCTGGGCCCGGTCCAGGATGGACGCCGCCAGCAGCTCGTCCAGGGGGAAGCGGCCCGCGGCGGCGGCGGAGAGGTCCACAGCGCCCAGCGCCCGCAGCACCCTGGGGCCGTGGGGGGACGGGAGGAGACGTGCGTGCGGTCATGAAGCCATGGCTGACCCGCTCCTGCGCGGACCCACACACCCGCCCACCTCCAAAACCCACCTGACCCTCTCCGGCTCCGGCAGCGCCAGGATGCGGGCCCGGTCGGCAGCGTGGCGGAGGTCCACCCAGGGCCAGTCGGCCCAGAAGGCGGGCAGCAGCGGGGGCGCGGGCGGGGCGCAGGTGGAGGCGGCGGAGGCGGAGGCGGAGGCGGCAGAGGCGGGGCCCGGGCTGGTCGTGGGGCTGTCGGCGGGAAGGGGTGGCTCGCAGCCCGGGACCAGGTGATGAGCCAGGGGGATTTCCTGGATGCCCTGCAGGAAATGGAAGAGGTGCGGGTTGGTGTGAGTTACTGCGGGTGATTGCAGAGGTCACACGCACATGCAGCCTGGACGTTGTGTCGAGGAAGAGGCGTGCGGAGGGTGGAGCTCAACTCGCTAAACAGCCCGCAGGTGCCCCACCCTGCCCCACTGCCCACCTGCAGCGCCTGGAGCACGGGCTCGTACGAGAAGAAGCTGTTGTGCTCCTGTGCAGAGGGAATCAAGAGCCAGGAAGGAGGGGCAGCATTACAGCAAGGTGAGCGCTCGGGCTAGGTACGTGTCTCGGCAGCGTGGCGCCGCGCTCCATCCCTCGCCCACGCACCTGCACGAGCACCAGCTCCCTTCCGGCCCCAGCCTCGGCATCCATCCAAGCGCCCAGCAGCGCATGGAGGTCCGCGGCGTGGACCAGGCTGGGAGGGGTGGAAGGGGCAGAACGTGCGCTTGCAATTCAACGAGCCCAAGACACGAGGATGGAGCCCAAGACACGAGGATGGCAGGGATAGGGCTGCCCACTGCCCATTCGCGTGCTGGGAAGCTGAACGTGCCCTTACCTTGCATCACATGGCTGGGACTTCTCAAGGAGGCTTCGCGAGAAGCCAGTTCAAACCGGCCTCCGACAGACTGCGGTTCTAGCTCGAGATTGCCCTCTTCGCATCAAAGCGTGGAAGTATATATGCCACATTATATCGCAAAGCGTGATTACCGGCTGAGGTGTGTAGCATAGCAGGATGCCGCTACATTCAGGACTTGTGCTGACGCGCAGAGCACACAGGATTTATCAGCATTGCTTTGTATTGCTTTGTATTGATGGTCGTTGTGCCATGGTCGGAGCACACGCCCCGTACCCCCCGAGCCCGGTGCCCCCCGCGGCCCCACCCTGTCGCTCACCGGATGCCAACCATCGGCCGGCCGCCGGGTGTGTTCAAGCCAGCCAGCTCGCGCGGGTCACGCCTCGACACCACGCCCACCACCAGTGTTGGCGCGACCTCAGATGGGGCCGTCCGCTGCTGAGCGGCCCGCTCGGCCTGCTTCGGCTGCGCGGATGTCGATGCGCCCAGCAGGGGCTCCCACCAGAAGCACAGCAGAGTGCCGTGGCTTAGGCGCTTGGAGCGATGCCACCATTCCTGCAAGTCTCTTGAAGTCGTCGCGCTGGTGGACGGCTGCTCAAAGGTCACCTGCACGCGCAATGCAGTCGTGCACGTCGGTGCCATGGCCCTCAACCCCCTCGGGGGTCGGGCCCCAGAAGGCTTCTGCAGCGCGAGTACCAACCTTGTTCTTTCCTTTAGTTCGGCCCATCGATGTCACCCATCCGTATCGGGGCCACCGACAGCCCTCCTCACCTGCACCACCATGCCTCCCTCGTTGCGGCTGACGTTGAGCCCCTCCACCCGAACACCCCGAAACACGAACATCTGCTGACCGCCCTCCAGGTCCAGTTTGCCGTTGGTGGGACCCTGCGTTCAAGGTAGAGGGGGGGAGCCAAGTGAGGCCAGTCAACCCCCCAGGATCCTGCCCTCCGGAGGGCAGAATCACCGCGCACCATCTTTGGCAGCCCCCGACCTATCTAGGCACTTCTGGCAGCCCCCGACCTAGGCACTCGCCACCCCTCTGCCCCGCCGTTCCTGCCACCGACCGCCCCTTCTACCTGCTGCGAACGCCTCTCGTCGTGCTTCCGCCGGCCGTGCGTCTGCCTCCCCTGCTGCGCCTCCTGCAGGCGCTGCAGCCAGGCGAGCCCCCCCCGCTGCCGGAACGAGTGCAGCGCCGCCGCCAGGGGCGCCACCACGTCGTGGCGGGGCAGGCGGAACAGGGTCTCCAGGCGGGCGCGGTGGGGTTCGGCGGCGAGGTGGGGCACGGAGCCGGGCCTGGGGAGGGGAGTTGGGGTCAGCAGGTCGAGCGGGCAGGGGCCTCCGTTAATGCATGCCCCGTGCGCAGCTCAGTCTGAGGGAGCGCACCGGTTGCTGGGCAGGTAGGGCGGCGCGCGGCACAGCAGCTCCTGGGCGGTGGGCACCACGGCTATGGCGCGGAAGTCGTCGACGTCGTTGTCGTGGCGGGGGCCGCCGGGGCGGAGGGAGCCTGCATGCGGCGGACGGAGCGGGCGGGCCGGGGGCCCGTCCGTCAGCGGAATAGGCACTGAAGTGCGGGGTGCCGCCAGCCGGTGGGTGGCAGGGTTCGGGCGGGGCGGCAGGGGCGGGGCATGCGGTGATGCAGGGCGGGGCATGGGAGGGCGCACCCACCCGGCAGGTGGGTGGGGTCGCGCAGTCGCTCCTCTGCGGCTCGGTCGCCCCGCCCCACCGCCCCCCGCGCCGCCGCCTCCTGGCGCCGCTGGGCCGCCTGCAGGTCGTCCCGGATGCGCTCAGCAGCCTGGGGACGGAGTGGAGCAGGACAATGATTGCAGGGTCCAGGGGGGAGGCCGGAGGTGGGGAAGGTCAGAGAGAGGGTAAGGGGCGGGTGGGCGTGATTGACACTTGGCCGCCTGGGGATAGTGGGGGAATGGAGGTTGCATTCAGGGGGGGGCCGGGGATGGGTGGGGAAGGCGTGGGGGAAGGGGCGGGCTGATGCAGCGTTTGGTGCCCGGCACAGAACCTATCCGCGTCCACCCTGCCCACCTGCCCCTGCCTCAGCTGCTCCTGGACGGACCGCAGCACAGCCCACAGCCGCCGGCCGGCCGACCCCACGCCGGCGCTGCCTCCGCCGCCGCCCTGCCCGCCCTCCCTGCTGCCCAGGTGTGCCGCCATCAGTGCCCCCAGGGCCGCCGCCAGGGCGGTCGCGGGCTGCTCCAGGCGCTGCCGGGCAGAGGGCTGCGTGAAGCGGCAGAGCAGCTCATCCAGGAGCAGCAGGGGAGCAGCCAGAAGGTCCAGCCAGGAGCAGGGGGCCCAGCGGAAGCCCCCGCCCTGGGGTCCGGGGGAGAAGAGGCAAGTCGTCAGCAGGAGGGATGATAGGTAAGGGGGCGGACAACGAAACATGGACTTCATCAAACCTCGTCACCTCAACGTCGGTCCCACCTGCGTCACGACTTGCTCCGTCTGCAGCGGCACCGCCAGGCTCCCCGCCGCCATGCGTTCGTACACGCCCGCCAGGGCGTCAAAGTCCATGCAGAGCAGTACGGTGTCGTACAGGGGGTTGACCCAGTGGGATCTCAGGCTCTCCCGGATGGCCTCGTGGCTCAGCAGGCGCAGCATGGGGACCACACGCGAGGCCAGGACCTGCAGGAGGTCGGGCAGAGGGATGAGTGAAGACTGGATTCAGCAGCCCAGTTTCCTCCATCCAAGCCCCTGCCAACTAATTCCCCTCCTATCCCCGCCTCCCATGGCATTGCTCACTCACCTCGGGCGTCAGGCTGCCCCTCCGACTCCGCTCATTGAAGTCTTCCATGCAACGCCGCAGGTGTCGCTCCGCGTAGCACCCGCCGCCGCCCTCGGGCTCACCAGGACCACCGGCAGCTTTCGAGGATGCCACCATTGCGGCGGCGCCGTACAGCCCGGCGGCGGCGACCGATGCCGCCGGGGAGCCGCCCGCAGGGATGGTGCCGGAGGAGGGCGGCGGCCGAGGGCGCCACACGCCGCACAGCATCTGCAGCACCGTCTCGGCCTTGTCTTGCCCGCCGGCGCCGGAGAGGGCGGCGATGGCGGAGCCCAAGAAGAGACAGAACTGGGGATGGGACGGGACGGGAGTGGGTGGGTGGGTCGACCCGAGGGAACGGGCGGGGAGCGGGGTTGGGAGGAAGGGGTGGAGGTCAGCACGCACGCAGGGGCGGGGAGGACGGCAGGCGCGTGCCTCGCACCTTGTCCGCCCGGTCGAGTGCGGGGGCGAGCGCGAGGGAGCGGAAGGTGCGGAAGGCGTCTGCCTCGGGGCCGGGGCCGGAGCGAGCGCCCTGCTGCTGCGGCCGCGACGACCCGCTCGCAGCTCCCGAGCCCGGCCCCGAGGCATCATGGAAGAACGTGCAGGCCGCGCCGAGGCGGCACCCGCCCGGTGAAGAGAAGAATCGACACGGCTGGCGTGGTCGGGAGCCTGCGTTGCCCTGGTGCGCGGAGCCGGTGCGGCCCGGTGCGAAGCCGGGGCCGCGACCGAAGCCGCTTCGGCACCGGTCGCTAGGCGGGGCGTTTGTCGCGTCTTGCATCGGGGACGCAAAATGTAGCGCGACAGGCGCGAGCGAGTGGCACAGACACTGCGCAAGACCTCGCCGATCTCCGATCACGGGTCAAGTTGTTGTACCGCAACCCGTGAGGGCGGATTGAACCTCTCCCAGGTCCCACCCGCAGGCCGATATCGCCCAACAGTCCCGTCCTTGCTAAGCCCTCCCACCGCTCCCCAAGCCTACTCTGCTTGTCATGGTGACGCACACAACGCGCCTCGTGTGCGTGTCCACCAAGGGGGGCACATCGGGGGGGCACATCTTGCACGCTTGCCTCTCTGCCACCGTATCATACGCACCCCAGTGCTGAGGCCGGACCGGGCCCTACATCCGCCCAGTCTTCACCCCTCGCTCATCTCTCTTCAGCCCTCACCCATCCTCAACCCTCAGTCCTCAGCTACCTCAGCCATGCACCGCCACCGCCGCGCACACAGTAGCGCCGAGGCCGATACCACAAGCCTCCGCCCTCACCGCCCTCAGTCCTCACAGGGGGTACACCTTGGAGCCGCTGCTGGAGCGACCCGAGCCCCCGCCCCTGCGGCCCCCGCCGGCCCTCAGGTTCAGGCAGCCGCCCCCGCCCTCGGACTCTGACGAACCCCCCTCACTGCCGCCCTCCTCCTCCGCCTCCTCCAGGGCCCTGCCGCCGCCGCCGCCGCCGCGCCGCACGCCGTCGCTGCCGCCGGAGCCGCCGCCGTTGGCGCGCGGCTTGGGCGGGAGGTGTCCCTCCTGCGGTTCAGGGGCGTGGGGCCGTGGGGGATGGGGACGGATGAAGGGCGGTGGGGAGGGTAGGCCGGGGCCGCAGATTAGTAACCGAGCACAGTGCCAAGAAAAGGCCAATGGGAGCGCCGATAACGCGTGAGACGAGTTCCCCCTTCACCAGCAGTGGAGGCATGAAGGCACAGGTGCAGGCTGCTCCTGCGCACGCACCTTCCTTCCGCCCTTGCGGCCCTTGGCGCCGTGCGGAGGGCGGCCCGTGCCTCCCCGTCCCCCCGCTGCTGCTGCTCCCGCTGCTCCCGAGGCTGCCGGCCCCTGCCCCCGCTCCTCCCCCTGCGGTGCCCCCGCTGTGATGCAATCCAGGCACACCCAGATGGGGGGGCGGCCGGGCACCTGGGGGCGGCAGGCAAGGGCGCGCGCGGGCTCAGGGTCATGGGGTGGGACGGAGATGCACCAAGGGCCTTTTCCCTCTTATCGTCCACCTTACCAGGCTCCCTGTTCACAACACCAGGCCCACTTGAGTTCCTCAGCGAACTCCTCCAATCATCATAATGTATCCCATCCCACTTGACCCCCGTCCCTTCCCCCCCCCCACCTCGACCAGTGTGAGCCCCGCCCACGTGCGGCTCCGGTCCACCTCGTCAAGGAAGGCGTGTAGCTGCCGGAGGGAGGAGCCGACCTGACAGGGGGGGAGGGAGGGAGGGAACTTAGACGGAGGAGAAGGGTCAAGGATGGGAGTGAGTGGAGATCGTGCACAAGAGCCCCGGGGGGGCGAGGCCCCGGACTTCGTAGCGGGACTCGCCCGCCTTCCCGGTTTGCCTAGCACCACACCACCGGTACGCATGCGGCCGCGCACCCACCTGCGTCTTGGGTGCCAGTATGGAGGCCCCCGAGAAGGCCACGTGGGAGGGGGGGTGGGGGGCGGCCCCGCCGCCAGAGGTGTATCCCACCACCGCATCCACCTCCTCCTGGGGGTGGGGGCGTGCGTGGGGGGGGGGGGGGAAGGCCTCGAGCGTCCCCCGCACCTCGACGTACGGCACTCGCCGCCTCGACGTACGGCACACGCCACACCCCGCCCCCCCCCCGCCCCACCCGGATGCAGGAGAAGTCCTCCGGCCGCCCCGACGGCTCCCGCAGCGCCGCCAGCACCCCCCGGGCCGAGTCCATGAGGTCGGGGGGGACCACCGGCAGCATGGGGAACACGAAGCGGCCTGCGTGCCGTACGGCGGCAGTACGGCAGATGGGACGAGACGTGTGAGATTTGTGTCGGACGGAGGTGGCGCCCAGGGTCTCAGCTTTCGAGCGGTGGGCCTGCGGCCCTGGAGCCCCCGGGTTGCGTGTGAGCCTGGAGCAGCTGCAGCGGGTCCCCCACCCACCTAGGCTTGCCGCTACGTTGTAGGCCCTGAGCAGGTGGAAGGACACCTGGGGGACGTCAGGCATGGGGGGTTGGAACCGCAGGGGGGAGCTGCAGGGTGTGGTCTTCCTTTCATCCGCGCGTGGCCGCCTGTGCCTTCTTGACCTGCCCCCAGCTCCGAAACCCACTGTCCCGCCCCTGCCCCGTTTCCCGCCCCGCCCCTTTCCTTCATGCCGGAAGGATCCCAGGCTCAGTCCCCAGTCCCCAACCCCAGAACCTCGCATCCATCAGCCCTCCAACCCACCAGCAGGGCCGGCAGCAGCTTGGCCGTGAAGGTCTCGGGCCGCTCGATGAGGTACCCCTCGCCGCAGGGGCGCATGCAGCTCTGACCGGGGCACGGCAGGGGGGAAGCAATCACTCGTCGCCGCACACAATCCGCACCGCTTGCACGTGCCCCCTCGCCCTCCCCCCCGCACACACGCCGCCGCACCGCAACCCGTCGCTCCCACCCCGCTCGGGTATGCACCGGTGCGTACCGCCACGCACACCCTCGCTCCGCAGCAGCCCAGCCCCCGTCCCGCGTTTCGCCCCACCCCCATGCACCCCCCCCCCCGTCCCCACCTGGCACACCAGCCTCAGTCTGAACCTGCGGTTGATCAGGCGCTGCAGCACATCGCCCATGCTGAGCTGGCAGGTGAAGACCTGGGGGGGAGGGAGGTGTAGGGTGGGGTTGGGGTGGGGGGGGACCGACGGATAGTTGCAAACATCCCCAATTGGGGAAGCGGAAAGGGACGGCTGGCGCAGGTCTGCTCCCTTACCCCCTGCCGTTGTGGCGTATGTACAGAAGGCCGCCAACCTCGGTCACCGCCTGGATACCGGTAACCAACCGTCGCACGTGCCGATCCAGCCGCATGCCCATGGGCTCGCCCCCCCCCACACACCTGCTTCAGGTCGTACAGCCATGCCGACATGAGCGCGTGCCCCGGCCCCTGCAGCCCCATCTGCAGCGCCAGCTGGCGGGGGGACAGCTCGGGGGTGACCACGAAGGAGGAGGGGCACGAGGAGGCGGCCGCCACCTGGAATTGGGGGGGAGGAGGGGGTTGCGTGGTGGGAGCACCGCCCCGCAGCGGTATGCCTTGACTGCTTCTTTTTTCATCCCCCAGCGCCCCTTCACCTACCTGCATGACTAATGCCCCCTCACCTGCATGACTAAGGCCTGGATGCCGTGCAGGCGGGACGAGATGTCGGCGAGGCCAGCCTGGTGGGAGGGGGCGTACGGAGGGCGGAGTGAAGTGTGTGTGTGTGGTGGTGGTGGGGTGGGCGTTGAGTGGAGCCCGAGGAAGACCGCAGGCAGCCCCCAACCCACTCACCCACGCGCCGGCAGCGATGCCTTGCTGCGGCTTCACCCCACGGGGCGGGCCCATCCCCCGGAGCCCCCTTTGGCGTCTCCCAGTATTCCCCTCCCCCCCGAACTTCTGTCCTCTCTCTCCCCGCCAGCTACCTGCAGCTGCTGCGGCAGATCCGCCAGCGCCAGGGTGCGTTCCTCGATCCGCACCACGTGCTGGAGCACGGAATCCACCTTTAGGATTTGGGGGGAGGGGGGATCCAGGTTAGGCAAAGAGGAGGAGGCCGAGGCACAGTGGGCTTTGATGGGAAGGCAGCACGGGGCAGGCGCGAGGGGGGGACGGCGCAGGGGATAGACAGGAGACAGAGACCACGGCCCCCAGGCCACCCCCCTCCACCCGCTGGCCACTCAGGCCTCCCCCACCCACCTTGGAGTTGATGTCTACCAGGGTGGTACGAATGCCCTGGGGGGACGGGGGGGCAGTGGGGGGGGACGGGCAACCGAGGGCGGGGTGAGCGTTAAAGCTGATGTTCCTTGGCCGACGTCCCATTGCCCCTGTAGGATGCGGTATGTACGGTGTACGTGTGTGGCACGAACGTCCCTTCCCCCCCCTTCCCCCTCTCTCCCACCTCCCTCCCCCCCCTTCCCCCTCTCTCCCACCTCCCTCCCCCCCCTTCCCCCTCTCTCCCACCTCCCTCCCCCCCTTCCCGCTCTCTCCCACCTCCCTCCCCCCTCTTCCCCCCCCCCTCCCCCCCCCACCCTCAGCGCCTCCTCGTCCATGGTTCGTGTGGATCCCCCCTTGAGGAAGGCGTGCAGGGACACGTCCTCAATGCTGTACCGCAGCTTGGGGTCGACCTGGGGGGGGGGGTAAGTGTGCGCAGGGGTCACTGGATGCTGGCATGATTAATGCAGGAACCATGTGGACACGACGTTACGACGGCCCTGCGCAGCGCACGACCTCCCCTCCTCACTCCGCTCCTCCCCCCCTGTCCCCCCCTTCCCCCCCCCCCTCGCCTGCAGCATGTGGTGCAGTAGGCTGTGTGCGTGCTCCCCCAGGCGCCCCCCCCTGCGGGCCGCAACAACGCGGTCGAGCGCCCGGTCCACGTCAGCCTGGGTCAGGCGGGAGAGGCCCTGGGGGGCGGGGGCGGGGGGGAACAGAGTTGGATGGGGGAAGGCAGGAAGGAGACGTGCCGCGTGAACAAGCGGTGCAAGTATGGGCCCTGGGGGGTGGATGCGGTTGGGGTGGGGCGGAGTGGGGGAAGAGAGGCTGGTGCGAGCAGGTGTGTGCGAGAGTACTCGAGTGGCGCGTGTTGGGGAGGGGTGGGGGAAGGCAGGGAGGAAACGTGCCGCACAGCAAGGGGCCGGAGAAACCCCGGGCCTACGTGATCGAGCCAAACGCACTGCCAACGCGGTGACGCGTTTCTTAGGCCCAGGCCCCCAGCCCGCGGGCCCAGGCCCAGGCCCAGGCCCAGGCCCATGATGTGTACGGCACCGTACCTTGAGCGTGTCGGCCGTGTCCCTTCGGAAGCCCCCTCCCTTCCACTCGGGCCGGAGGTCGCACAGGAGCTGCGCCTGGGGGGGAGGAAGTAAGGAGGGGCAGGGAGGCAAGGGGGTGGGGGGAATGATGGACCGAGTGGCAAAACGCCAGGCACTTGTAACACACTTCTGGGCCCCCTCTTGCCTCCTATCGCCCCCTCCCCCAATCCTTCCCCCCCCCCCACCTGCATGACCATCTGGTAGAGGCAGCAGCCCAGGCTCCACACGTCCATGGCGGGGTGAGAGGGCAGCCGCTCGCCGCGGAGGAGCGAGGCCGCAACCTGGGGCCGTGAGGGTGGGGGGGGGGGCGGGTGGTTACAAGGTGTGTTTCGTGCCGCGTGCCGTGCAGGGGCGGAGGAGCACGGCCACAACCTCGGGGGGCGGTTACCGTAGTTGTTTTGGGGGGCGGTCGGGGTTCGGGCCCGCCAGGGTTCGGGGGAGGGGTCGCATGCCCCCATGCACCCTGGACCAGTCTTGCTCCCCCTCCCATACCCCGCTCCCCTTCCACCCCTTCCCCCGTCCTCCACCTTCCTCTTGACCCCCCTCCCTCTCCCCCCACCTCGGGCGGGCACACGTCCACTGTGGTGAAGCCCATGTCCTCCTTGTAGGCCTGGGGGGGGGGGGCCGGGGGGAGGGGGAGGGCAATGAGGTCCGGAGGTTGGGCAGTCGGCGCTCGGCGGCATGCCATGTGCGGGAGCACAAGGCAGTAGAGCCCTGTCCAATCGCCCAATGGAGACGGTGCTGTGGATAGCGGCGGCAGTATGTATATCCGCACTGCAACCCTCCCATCCTCCTCCCCCCCCACCTGTCTAGCGCTGTCCAGGTCCACCAGGCAGTAGCGGCCGTCGAAGAAGCGAACGAAGTTGTGGGGCTTGAGGTCGTGGTGGACCTGGGGGGGGGGAAGGGGGGTGGGGGGTGTTGTGTTTGGGGGCAAGGGGCTGCGGTCATCGCTCTCCCCGCCCCCGATGGGTGAAGAGAGTCGAAAGCGTCAAAAGGCCTCGAGGGATCGCCCAACCGCCCGCAGCTCACGTGTCCCAGCGTGTGAAGGTGCTGTACTGCCGCGACCATGCACCTGCAGCACGTACGGACATACGACGCAAGCGGTTAGCACCAGGACACGGCCAGCCGACTCAGGACGACACGCACGGGGCTTGAGCTGCGTCGAGCTGCAAAGAAATGCGTCATCCGTCTGCCGCCCCGATGTCGTACACAAGCGCATCTCACTCGAAGATGTATCTGGTCTGGTTCTCGGGCATGGGCTTGGCGCCCCACTCGTCCAGGATCTCCTGAAGGTCCTTGTCCCCCGCGTCCATGACCTGACAGGGGGGGAGGGGGGAGGGGGGAGGGGGGAGGGGGAGGGGGAGGGGGAGGGGAGAGGCAGCAAGCGGGAAGGTGAGGCTGCTGGTCTGCTTACAGTGCCAGCGGCGCAAAGCAGGCGTCCGTCCACCCTCCCTGCTAGTGGTCCAACGGCCAGCCATTGGACCCCGCCCGCCCCGCACCGCCCCGGCCCTACCTGCTCTTCAGCTCAGTCTGTCGAGTACATTGTGCTATGGGCCCGGACTAACCCCCCCAAAACCAGTACCTACTCGACGCTAGCAAATGCACCACCCTACATATCTATCAAATGACTAATGCCCGAGCCGCCTCCCGTACGTACGAGTGCGTACGGGCAGTCCGGGTAGCGGGCGGGGTCGTCGAAGATCGTGTCTGACTCAGCGATGGGCGCCAGCGTTGCGGCGAACTTGGGGGACAGCTGGCGGAGGACGCCGGCGCTGGAGGGATAGGGGGTGGAAAGGAGGCATTGGCAGGGGTGAGATGCTCAGGTTTATGCGCGATGACCAAGTGCCAGTGCTATAGTAAGCGGCGAGCAAGCAGGCAAGTGTGTGGCGCCCTAACCCCGCCCCCCCCGCAACCCCACCCTGTACACCCGTTGCTTGTCTATCATAGCCCTGTCCACCCCCACCCCCACCCCTTTGTACGGCACCCCCACCGCCACCCCTCTCCACCCCACAGTTGCCACCCACCCACCCACCTACCAGTGGTCCCGCACTTCGCGGTGCTTGTAGAACTTTATGGCCACACAGTTGCCGCTGCCCGCGTGGGCCCCGTGGCGCCACGTGGCGGTCACGACGCTGCCCTCGGCGCCGTGCTTGATCTCGGCCTGGCGGTTGATCTCAAAGCAGTCCCTGGGGGGGGAGGGTGAGGAGGGTGAGGAGAGGGGGAGGGGGTGAGGGGAGGGAGGGGGACGAGCGGGGGGGAAGAGGGGGAAGTGGGTGAGGAGGGGTGCCTCCTGCACAATAGCCAACACCCATGCACGCACCCATCCCCTTGCTCCCCCCGTCCACCCCCCCTCGACCCCCCCACCTGTAGACCAGGATCTGGTTCAGGGCCTTCTCCAGGTACGACACAACCGTCTCGTTGCAGGCGTACTGCAGGCAGTACGAGCGTACGGCATTACGTCAGGGCTCCGACATCGACGCGCATCAGTGGCGCTGGGCCGGGGTTGCTGCTCCTGTCCCGCTTTTGCGTGCTACGCGTTGCCCCTCCACCTCCCGACCCCCCGGGCCCCACCTGCAGCGCCGTGCGCCCCAGTGCGTCCTTCTCCTTGATGCCCACTCCCTGGGGGGGGGGGGGGGTGAGCGGGGGGTGAGCGGGGGGTGCGCGGGTGGTGGTGGTAAAGGTGAGGAGCAGCAGGGTGAGACACACAGCAAGGTGAGCGGGTGGGTGTGGGTGTGGGGGGGCCATGGAAATCGCAGCAAAGGCGGGAAAGCAACAAAGGAAGCGCGAGACGACCGTGAAGGCTGAGCTCCGGACCGCGAGCCCTGCACGCAGGCGCCCAGCGGCAGCCTCAGGGCCGCCCTCAGCCACAGGGCCCTTTGCTCCGTGTGCCCACCCCCCACCCCCCTCCGGTCCCGCTTGCCTTGTCTATGAGCAGCTGCATGACCTCTGTGTTGCCGGTGGATGCGGCCCACATGAGCAGTGTGCGGCCGTCTTTGTCCACCACCTGGGGGGTTGGGCGGGGGAAGGGGAAAGGCAGGCAGGCAGGGCGAATGCCCGGGGTCCGGAACGGGCACAAGGGTTTGGAGCGGCCTGCGGCGACAGGGCAGGCGGGAGCAAAGGGAGGCCGAGTGTACGGCATGTACGGCGTCCGTACGGCATGACTCACCCTGAAGTCCGCGCCCTTGTCCAGCAGCACCTTGGCGGCCTCCGTGTGGGAGCGCTTGACGGAGAACTGGGTGCGGTGGGGTGGGGTGGGGGTTAGGGTGGGGAAGGGGTGGTGGGCGAAACGGAAAGAACGGGGGGGAACGGGGTAGAGGAGCAGGAATAGCGGACCCCGCAAGCAACCGGCACCCCCCGCCCCAGCCAGCTGCCGTACTGCCGTACTAGCTCACCAGGAGCGGCGTGCTGCCGTACTGCGTGGCGGCGTTGGGGCTGGCGCCCTGCCCGTGGGGGGAGCGAGGGAGGCACCGGTGTTTGGGGGTGGGATTTGGAGGTGGTCCGAAGTGGTCGTCAAAGCAAGGGACTTGGCGCGGAGCGCGCGCAGGAGTGCAGCCCAGCTACGGCAGCAGCTGCGATGGCAAGCGGCAGCAAGCGCTGCTTTCCTCCCTCCTCCTGTCGGCCTCCCCCTCTCCCCACCTTGGCCAGCAGCAACCGGATGGCCTCGTGCCAGCCAAGCAGTGCGGCGAAGTGCAGCGCAGTCCAGGAGTCGGCATCCGTCTGTTGAGGGGAGCACCCGGGAACGGGGCACGAGGCTTACGCGATGTGTGCACGCCCCCTTAGCCCCACGCCTTGGCCCCCTCCATCTCAGCAGCGCCTCTTTCAGTTGCCATCCCTTTCCCCAACGGGTTTCCCCCATGCCCGCTGTGGTTCCCCCTGCCTGTTACCTCCCGTGCATGCTCCCTTAGCTTCCCGGCCTTTCCGATTCGTCCGTGATGTTTCCTTTCCCCCAGTCCTGAGCTCTTCCCTCCCCCCTCCTTCCCTGCCCTCCCCCCCTCCTCCCCTCCCCTCCCCCCACACCTGGTCCACCAGCGCCCCCGCCCCCATCAGCGGCTCCAGGGTGGGGAGGGAGGAGCTGCAGGCAGCCAGGTGCAGGGGGTAGACCCGTTCCTTGGCCCTGACAGGGGGGGGAGGGGGAAAAGGGGGGCAAGGGGGAGGCGGAGGGGATGGAGAGGCGGCACAGATGTTGGGGTGGATGGTCCGGTGGGCGTGCTCTGGTAGACGCGGGCGCCCTCGATTGGAGAAGATTAGTGTGAGAAGGGGATGATGGAGGTTGGGGTGAGGGGGGTTTACCGTGATCGCCCCTCCCCACGGCCCCCACCTCCAGGGCTCCTTGTGTCCGGGGTTGTGCATGGCCTCCTCATCCACCCCCAGGTCGTCGGGGTTGAAGGCAAAGGGGGAGGCGCCGAAGTTGACGTCAACCGTGATGCCCTGGGGAGGGGGGGGGGGTCGGGTCGGAGGCGGGGGCGGCGCTCGTGACTAGAAGCCCGTGTACGAGCGCTCAGGCGGAGTTGCGAGGGGGATGGGGAAGCCGCCGGCAGCGCCGATACCCGCCGCTACGAAGCGGTGAGGTGCATTGGTGGGGGGTACGAAGAAAGGGATTCACCGAGCGACAAGGTGGTAGGCGCTTGTGACTGTAGGAGGCCCGTGTGAGGGGTGCAGCCGGCAGCTGGCAGCGCTGAGGTCGGGTTGTAACAATGCTGGACGCTGGCGAGGGCTTAGCACACTGTGCGTTTAGTCTCTTGACGGCACGCACTTTGTGTCCGAAGCCGATGAACAGGCTCTGTCCGTCCGTGGGCACGTTGCGCGCCGCCACGCCCAGGTGCTGCCCGTTGCGGGTGTACGACAGCGTACGGAAGGCCCTGAGGGGAGGAGATCAGTTACGTACGACAGAGGGACTGGTCGGAGCTGGGGCACCAGGGCGCAGGCCGTGGGTGCATGCAGGTGTGCCAACCGCGCGAAGAGGGGAATGGGGGCGCACACAATGGTTGAGGGGGGGAAATGCATGAGGTCGGCCGTGTGCCGTACGCACCTGTTGTACACCAGACCGATGACGTCACCCTTGCCGTACTTTGGGCCGTACTGCTTGGTGTTTGAGCGGCTGCCCTGGTAGCGCGCGCCCGTGCTGGACAGGTAGCCTTGGGGGGCGGGCCGGAGGGGCGAATGGAATTGAGGCCGCAGCCAAGACCGTGCGCCTACTGGGATTGAGGCCGCACGCGGATTGAGGCGCACACCGACCGTCCCATGATGAATGCCATTCTGAAACCAGAACCCAGATCCCAGATGCCAGATCCCACTCACCGTACGTCTCCTGGTAGAAGCCGGGCAGGAAGTCGGTGCGGCCAATGTCCCGGCCCAGGCCGATGCTGAGCGTGAAGGGGGAGCCTGGGGGTCATAGGGGGGAGGGGGGAGGGTGGGGGGGAGGGGCCCGCTTGAGGCTACACAGTCGTAAGGGGCTCGGCCCGGTTGCGGGCAGTGCGGGGTGCAGGGTGCGAGGTAGGTGCAGAGTGAAGCGCTGGTCGCGCCGGGGAGAGGTGGGGGTGGGGGTGGGGGTGGCGGGGATGGGGGCGGGGAGGAGCATCCCCACGCAGGCGGGTACCACTCCAGGGTTCGTGGGCGTGTCGGTCTGGTCCCCGCGCGTTTCCGCCTTCCTTTACATATAACTTGCTTTATAGTCATACACGGCACCTAGAACCGCTGTCCGGAGCCCTGTGCCTGCACCCGCACATGTCTCGGTGCAAATCGCGACCATGAGCACCCTGCAAGACGCTTTCTATGCCGATGGAACGCCTCGCTGCGTGTGCTTTAGCTGCGGGAACGCCCTGAAGAAGTCCGCGCCCGGAGTTCGCGCCATAGACCCCGACCGCTATCGCGATTGTGCCCTACGCGCCGACGCGCTCGCCAACTACGAGGAGCACAAGAGGATTAAGGGTCATGCGGAGGCCCTGATACATACGGCATGTTACAAGCAGGGCCTCCTGCCCCGGCGCAAGGAGGTGGCTGCGGCACCCCCCCGCCCCGTCACCCGCCAAACTGCCGCTAAGCAGGCGCGCGCCCCCAAAGCTCCTCCGCCCGTGCTCCGCCAGCCGCGGAGCGCAGCGCAGAAGGTGGCAACTGTAGACAGGCTAGACGCGGGAGGGAGCTAGATGCGGGAGGGAGGTGAGGTGGACCTGGGTGGAGCGGGGAGCGGTAGGGGAGCGGCAGAGCTTGGACATGCAATAACTTATCGAGATGTGGGTTGCCCGACATGCCGCGCGGATACATGTGACCGGTATGCATAGACGCATCCAACGCGCTTCTTACATTTGAATTTGGCGAACATTTTTCTCTGCCGTACCATTGCTGCACCCCTTGTACGGCAACCGACTGTACGGCAGTCAGGGATTCGCGGACAAGAGGCAGTCCGGGTCAGTCGGCTCCGGCGTTTCACGGCGGTGACGGTGATGTGTGTGGCGTCTTTGTCTTCGTTTCCCATGATCACTTTTAAGCGGTTGCAATTTGGGACCAGGCGTGGCGGGGGAGTGGTACCCGCCTGTCCCCACGCAGCAGCTCCAGGCCGGAGGCCGTGCGGCGCGACCGCCTCCATGGGAGTAGCCGAGTAGGATTTGGGGGTGTTGGGAATGATCAGAGTAGCCCGACTGCCCGAGGCAAGCAGGCTGTTTGTGGTCACCACGCCCCACCCACCCACCGTGCGGCACCTCTGCCACCGTGACCTCTACGTAGACCAGCTGGCGGTCGGGGGGCAGGGGCGTGTTGGCGTTGGTGACCCGCGGGCCGGCGGTGTTGGGGTCCCACTGGGCCAGGGCGTCGGAGAGGGTGGTGAGCCGCGTGCCCACCACCAGGACCTGACAGGGGGGAGAGGGGGAGAGGGGGGGAGTTTGTTGCTGACGGGATCGCGCCGACGCGAAGGGGGCTCCCCAGCCTCCCGTGTCTCCCCAGCTTCCTCCCCGCATTCCCCTGCCCCCCCCTCCGCACCTCTCTGTGGTCGTAGTTCCGGAGGGCGGACACCGTCACCCCCCGCCGCCCCCCCGCCGAGGCCTGGTGGGGGTCCATCCCCGCCTCCGCCAGCAGGTGGCGAGCCACATCGGCCTGGCGCGTGTGTGTGTGGGGGGGGGGGGGAGGTTGGGTGACAAGAGGGAGGGTGGGAAGTGGCCAGCTGTGTGCCTGGAATCCGAGGTATTCGACGCCCGATGCGAAGTCATTTCAAGGCCGGCCCCCTGCCAGCCAGTGCCACGAGCCAGCTGTGTGCCCACCTGCCCAAAGGCCGCCGCAACATGCAGCAGGCCCCTGCCGCTGCCCGTGAGCAGGGATCTGTCCGCCCCCGCCCCCGCCCCCGCCTCCAGCAGCAGCCGCAGGGCCCCCAGCCGCCCCGCCTCCGCCGCCCGGTGCACGGGCGCCAGGCCGTCGGCGGTGCGCGCCAGGGGGCTGGCGCCCCGGCTGAGCAGCAGGGACGCAATCTCGGCCTGGGGAGGGAAGGGGAGTGGGAAACCAGGAAGGGAATCGGGTGAGAGTTAGGGTATGGGAGGGAGCAGGGCTCGAGGGCGTGAGGGGCAGGGGCAAAGGGGCAGGGGGGCAGGCAGGCGGGGACCCCAGCCCCCGTGGCTCCCGGTCCCTGCTCTCACCCGGTCCTCCCTGCCCGCCAGGGTGAGGGGGGTGTCTCCGTCGCAGTCGGCGCTGTTGGGGTCCGCCCCTCGCTCCAGGAGCAGCCGCAGCACCTGGGGGGGCGGTGGTGGTGAGGGGCGGGTAAGGGAGGGAAGGGGGGGAAAGGAGGTGGGGGAGGAGAAGGGGAGAGTAAGGGGAGGGAGGGTACCTTTGAGAGCCGGCAGGTGGGGGGGGCCAGGAAGGGGTAGGCGAGGAAGGCATGCGCAACTGTACTGCCGTACTCATGAATGCCGTACCTCGATGTGACCGTACATGACTGCCAGGTGAGATGGGGGCACCTGAGGACCGGGCCAAATGGGGGGAGGGTGGCCGTGCTCGATACCTATCCCGCCTGCTTTAGATTCTGCCTCCCCCCTCCTCTGTTGGTGCATGGCCATCCCCCGCCCTTTCCCCCTTCCACCTCTGCTCCTGCTGCCCCTTCCCCCTTGTCTCCTATGTCTGCCTCCCCCCCCCAGCCCCCATCCCACCCCCCCCCCACCCACACCTTGTTGTTGTCCCGTGTGTCCGCCGGCGCCCCCGCGTCCAGCAGCAGCGCCACCACCCCCGCCCGCCCCTTGGTGGCGGCGTAGTGAAGGGGCGCCTCGCCGTTGGTGTTGGCGGCGCGAGGCTCCGCCCCCGCCCGCAGCAGCAGGGCCACGGCCTCCTCGTCCATGGCCCCAGCGGCGCCGTGGAGGGCTGGGGGTTGGGGTTGGGTGGGGTTCGGATGTGTATTGTGTGCGATGGAGCGAAGTATGGAGGGAGATTGTATTCGGCGCGTTTCCGGTCCACCCAGTAACCTGAAGACCGTTTGGCGGGGTGCAATAAGCCACGCCTGGGGCTCGGGACCTCGGGCATGGTGGACCGCGGGTCGGGTGTGCACCGACGGGCGCCTCAGTGGGACCCCCTGCCATCCCTCCCACCTGTAGCGGCCGTGAGGGAGTGCGCGTTCACGTCGCACCCCGCCTCCACAAGCAGCTGCATGGATCCCATCTGGGGTGGGTGTGGGGCCGGTCGGGGCTGGATGGAGGAACGAGCGTTGCAGACCGGGAGGCTGGACTGGATTGGAGCCCTGGCGGAGCCGTCTTCATCTCCCTCTATCCTCTTCCCCCTCCGCCCTTGCCTCGCTCCCCAGGCACGCCCGGTGCTTGCCTGGTTGCTCCGTGTGGCCATGAGCAGGAGGGGCCGCCCCGCCGAGTCCCGGGCTCCGATGTCGGCACCCCGGCCGATCAGGTCCCGGATGACCTGGCGGCGTGGTGGAGGAAGGGCGGGAGGGCGCAGGACTGGACACAGGGCGATCTAAGGCACATAGGTGGAGATGCCCGCCCGCCCGCCCACCCTGGCCCCCTGCTTCCGTCTAGCCCGACCCCAAGCCCCTCACCTCCACGTGACCGCTCATCACAGCCATAGCCTGACAGGACACGAGCCGCCAACCAGCGAATGGCAAGCATTAGACGACAAGAACGCTGGCCAACAGTCATCTGGCAAGGCCAACCGCTATCTGCTGCCCATCTGTGCCCCTCCGCCTGGTACCGGTACCCTCGAACCCCCGAGCTGCTGCCCCCCTTTTCTCCCTCGCTACCCAGTCCCCACCCACCAAGGGCGTCTCTGCGTTGCCGTTCCGTGCGTCCAGGGCCGCAGCCACCGTGCACAGCAGGTCCACCATGGCCAGGCGCCCGGCGGCGGCGGCCAAGTGCTAGGCAGGGGAGGTGGTGGAGGGGGGATGCGGGGGCGGGAGCATGGGTGGGTGTATGTTGCTGGTGGGGAGCGGGGAGGTCACAGAAGGGGGGGGGGCTCTTGGCACAGGCGAGGTAGCGCGGGGGGCCCGGACCTCCCACCCCATCCCACCACGGCCCTCGCTCACCAGTGCCGTGTTGCCGTCCTTGTTGGGCGTCTCCAGGGGCGCCCCTGCGGCAATGAGAGCCCGCACCACCTGCAGGGGGGGGCCACACAGGGTGCTTGCAGAAACCACGGGCCCCGTACTAGGCTCTCAAGCCTGCCGTACGTACGGCATCCCGTGGTCGGCACATGCGCCCGATGCCCTGCCCACCTCCACGTGGCCGTTACGCGCTGCCACGTGCCTGCGAGGGACGGAGCGGAGGGCCCGCGTTAGTGCATCCTGGCTTGCCATTCGCAGCACGTCAAGGGCCAGTCGGGTCAACGCATGTCTGCGTTGCCCCACAGCACGGCTCAGCACGGCCTCAGCATGCCACAGCGCGGCTCGCTCCGCACGCACAGCGCTGTGTCGTGCGACTCGTTGAATGCGTTGATGTTGGCTCCGCAGCCCATGAGCGCCTGGAGCAGCGGCAGGTGGCCGCTGGATGCGGCCCGCAGCGCAGCCGTCCAGCCGGCAAAGTCCTGGTGAAGGGGAGCAGGGGGATGCGGGGAGCGAGGGGGTGGGCAATGGGACGGCACGGGCCCCTGGAGTAGGCTGGGTGGGGGCCTGCTCGCTCGGCCCTGCGAAGGCGTCAAAGCGTATGCAATGAAGCCCCCTCCATGCACCCTCGCTCCGTGCCCCCCACCCCCCACACCTGAGCGTCCACAATGCCCGGGCAGCTGAGCGGCAGCCGCGGAAGGCTTGGCGCCTCAGCACCTGCACCCGATGTCCTCTCTGCTGCCTGGCCCCCTGCGTCCTCCCCCGTGCCGACCGCCAGCTGTGTGGCTGATATCGTGTGGGTATCGTAGCTGGCGCCCGCAAACGCACTGCCCGGGCCTGCGCCGGGCGACTGCAGCAGCGATGGCGCTGCGCCGAGCAGCGACGGACCCCGCGACGGACCTGACGCGAGGCCCGGTGCGGTCGCGAGCGACGAGTTGCTGGCAGCATGATGGTTGCTGGTGCTGTTGTTGACGCTGATGCGACTGGGCACATCCCTGCCGTTGATCTGCTGGGCCGTGCTGGTGCCGATAGCGCCGATTACTGCTGTTGGCAGCAGCTTGCTGCTCGCGGTGTCGAGGCATGTCTCGGTGGCCAGCGCGCGAGTGACTTGCGCCACGTAAGCTCGGGTGAGCGAAGGGCTGACGGCCGCGCCGAGCAGGAGGCCACTGCCGCTGCTGCTGCGGCCGCCGGGCCCAGCCTGGCCCAGCCGGGCCCGGAGCGCCGCCGCTTGCATGGCCTCGCGCTGCTCCTGCCACGTGGGCGGCAGGGGGCCGTCGGTGGGCAGCTGCCGTACAGCTACCAGCAGCTCCTGTACCGCCTGAAAGGGACGAGCGTTGGATGGGGGTGGTTGAAAGCAAGGGGGGGCGGAATGAGGGACACGCAAGGGGTCATATGCATTGCACAGATCACGAAAAAGCCGTACGAGGCCCACGGCGACCCACATCCCCAGCCAGAAGAGTATCAGACGACTGCGGTACCAGGCCCAGGCCCATATGGCGCTCCGTCCGTCCCGCTGCAAGGCCCGGGCGCACCTCCAGGTGGCTGTTGGCCGCTGCCAGGTGGAGCGCCGTGCGGCCCTGTGCGGGGCAGCACGTGCGTGGGCGTCAGACTAGGAGGGATGGGAGAGCAGTTCCCTAAACCCTAAACACTAAACCCTGGGCTACACACCAAAAGCTGCAGCGAGTACTCGCTACTACCGGTGATCTACCGTACCCTACACGTTGACGCATGCGCCCCACCGCAGCAAGACCCTCAGGTTGCGCGGCGAAGCGTCCTGCCCACAACCCCCCCCCCCCCCGCGCCCCCCCCCCCCCACCTGCATGGTCATCATACGCAGGTCCGCCCCCGCCTCCAGCAGCGACCGAACCAGGGCGCCGTGCCCCGCCTCGGCAGCAGACTGCGCGCACAGGCGGGTTCGGGAGAAGCAGATAGGAACAGAGCAAGGTGCGAGGGCATGTGTAGGGCAGGGTAGGTACATGTGGAGTCCCGCACACCTGCCAAAAGCGCGCAACAACTGGAGCAACCCTGCTGGGACCCTCAGCTCGCCCCCACTTCCGCCCCCACTCCCGCCGCGCCCCCACCCTGCCGCCCCCCCCACCATGAGCGGCGTGTGGCCCGAGGCTGCCGCCAGGTGCGGCGACGCTCGCGCCTCCAGCAGCAGCGCGGCCGCCTCGGTGCGGCCGTGGCGGCAGGCCACGTTGAGGGCGGTGAAGCCGTCGTCATCCTGGGGGGGGGGTGAAGGAAGGGGGGCGGCGTGGGGGCGGGAAGGCATGGAGGGAGGCGTGGGGGAGGGGAAGGCATGGAGAGCGCGGCGAGGAGGCCGGTATCGGTACTGGATGGCTGGGCGTGCGTGTATGTGGGGGGCTGGGCGCACGAAACCTCGGCTGAATCTGGGCGTGGGCCCAGCGCCTCCTCACCTGTAGGTCCACCGGGACCTGAGTCAGCAGCAGCTTGCGAACCACCTGGGGAGCAGATGGGGCGGAGGGGGCGGAGGGGTTAGGGGAAACGCCGAGGGCACGCAGGCCTCGAGCTGCCCGCAGACGCGAACCAGAAGCCCGCCGCCCCGCCACCCTTGCACACATGACCTTTGGCTGCTGCTGAGGCTGCCGCACGCTGCCGCACGCAGCCGCCGGAGTGATGCAACTCACAAATCGCCTCCGCCCACGCAGCGCCCTCACCTCCATGTCCCCCGCCTGGCAGGCCCAGTGCAGGCGCAGGTGCGGGTTCGCCCCCGCCGCCTGCAGCGCCGCCTGCGCCCCCGCCTGCCCCGCCCGCATGGCCGCCACGAGCGCCGTCTCGCCGCCGCCGTCCCGCACGTCCCGCCGGCACCCCGCCGCCAGCAGCGCCGCCGCCGCCGCCGTGTGCCCCCCCGCCGCCGCCAGGTGCAGGGGCGTGCGGCCCTGCCCGTCCACCTCCTCCGGGTCGGCGCCAGCCTCCAGCAGCACCTGAGCATGCGGCCCACAGCCGAGGGTTGCGGCAGGTTGCACACGCAACGTTATCACGAGGTTGCGCGGGACACTTGCTGGCGTACTTACGAAGCCCAGCCCTGAGCTTCAAAGGACTTGCGTTCACTCCACAGCGCGGCTTGCCAGGACCGTCAGATAGAGCTCATCCCGCTCCGCCCTGCACGCATACCACCACCAAAGCCTCTGTCTCCCTCCCCGGCCCCCGCCTGCCCACCTGCATGGTCTCCGCTGAGCCGCTCCACGCCGCAAGCCCCAGCGGCCCCCGCCTCAATTCGTCCCTGTCCCCCCGCCGCGCCCCCGCCGCCAGCAGCCGCGCCGCCACCCCCGCGTGGCCCCGCGCGCAGGCCAGCAGCAGAGGCGTGGAGCGGTCGCCCTGGGAGGGCGGGAGGGGGGGGGACAGGGGGGCAGGGGCGATGGGGGAGGGAAGGACAGGGGGGGCGATGGGGGTCGTCTGGCCTAGCTCAGTAGTGCAGCGCACGGAACGTCAGAGCTGGATGGCAGCCCCGCCTCGCTTTGCCGCCACAGCCCCGTCAGGCAGGCGGCCCACGCCTTCCCCCGGCCAGCACACCTGCACCGCTGCGTGCACGTCGGCCCCCGCCGCCAGCAGCTCGCCCACCGCCTCCCCGTGCCCCGCCGCCGCCGCCTTGTGCAGCGGCACCACGCCGTACTCGTCCGCCAGGTCGGGCGGGGCGCCCTGGCGGAGCAGCTCCGCCACCGACTGTGCGTATGTGTGGCGAGGAAAGCACGGCGGGAGAGTCAGGGGTGAAAGGAGGAAAGGGGCGGAGGGCATGGGTTTGGTTAGGGCAACGCAGGGCGCTCGGTGGGGCTCTTTGCTTGAGGCTGACTCGAGGAGGCGGCGCGGTGCGGAGTGAGCCTTGCTTGGCGGCCCTCCGTCCACCGCGGGTGCTGCCTCCCGTGTGCCTCTCACAGCCCCCTCTGCCCCCCTTTCCGCATGGACCTACCTTGGCGTGCCCCGCCGCCGCCGCCCAGTGCAGGCGGTACAGGCGCGATGCCCCTGCCGCCGCCAGCGCCCTCACCGCCTCCAACTGGCCGAGGTTCATGGCCAGGACCAGGGGCTTAGGGGGCGGGGTTGAAGGACGGAGCAAGGGGGTCAATAAGCGTTACGAAGAAAGGCCGGCCAAGGAGCGCATGGGCATGCCAGGCCGGGATGGCCCGCTCTGGCCTAAGGCTGACGGGAGGCTTACCGTCTCTGCTGAGGCATTCATTGCCTCCAGCCCTGCTCCGGACTGGGGACGGCGGGAGGCGACGGAGCACGGCAGACGGAGAGGGGGGTGAGGAGGGTGGGGCATGAGCGTGGGCGTGGCCGGGTGCGTTGTGCAGGCCCAGCCTCACACAGCTATGTGGCCCACATACATATACCGCCCCTGTCCCCACCTTGCCCTAAGCCCTGCAAGCAAGTGAGCATGTAAAAACACGATTGTCCCTGACCTGTAGCAGCTTTGTGATGCTTGGCAGGTCGCCCGCCTGCGGGGCACGCAGCCGACGGGTGGTGAGGAGTAGGAGCTCACACGTTAGCACGCATGTGTCAAGGCGGCGGCGTGCAACGCCGGGTCCATCCAGCGCCCAACGGGAATCTCACCGGCGCAACGCTCTCTGGCCCTAATACTAACAACTCACTTGTACGGCATCATGAAGTGGGGAGCTGCCGTACTCAAATGGCAGCTGCCCCGGCAGCACAGCCGTGGAGGCGCGGGGCTTGAGGGACACAGCGGGCGGCGCGGCGGGGCCCAGGCCGGCGCCTCCCCCTGCTGAGGTGGCACTGCCGGGAGGCTTGCCGGCTACAGAAGTATCGCCGAGGCCAGATCCGGGGACGGTCGCGGGGACTGGTGGTGCCGGGGAGCGCCTGGGGCTGTTTGCCGTCGGCTGCTTGGTCTGGGAGGCGGCGGACAGGGTCGCGTCGGACGCTGCTGGCGCTTTGCCCCGGACCTTGGCTGAAAGTGGATTAGGCGACGGAGAAGGCGTTTGAGCGGGTAGTACGCTGGTGGATGATGCAGGGATTGTTGGGGCAGGGAGCCTTGCGGAGCTCCCTGTCGCCTGGGCCGGCGCTGGGCCCTGGCTGAGGGTGCGGCGGGAGCTGTTGCTGGAAGCCAGGCCGCGATCCTGTGCCTTGCCAGTGTTGGTGCTGGTGCTGTTTGCCGGAGTACCTGCTGAAGCCATCAAGCTAGATCGCCCCGTGCGCAGGCTCTCGCGACGGGATGGGGCGGGGGCAGGTGACTTGGCTCCTGCTGTCGGGGCAGCGCCCGGGGGCTCGGGCGGCGTGCCGACATCCGCCATGGCGGCAGCCCGACTCCACGGTCGACCAAACTAGAGGCCAGGACCGCGCAGAGCCTTGCTCCAGAACGCCATCGTGACTTGGCCTGTGGCCTCCGCAAGCTGCTGCGCTGGGCACGCGAGTAAGAATGGGGACAGCGCGGGGCCCGTAGCTGCAGACAGCGATTAAACGAGTCTAGAGTCACGCTACTGTCCAGAACCCGTCAGCTCGCGCGATAGTCAACAAAGTCAGGTCGATGCGAGCATCCCGCGGTCACTAGAACAGCCGCCAATCAGCGCGGTCTTGAGTAAGGACTCCAGTCTTAATGTGTGAATCAGAAACAGCTTCTCTAACACCGTTACCTCGTGCAGTTGCTCGGCCCGCACGGCAATTCACCGTGTTAGCCCCGCAGCCCCACCGGCCCCCTCCTTATAGAAGTTCCTTACTTGCCCCGCCCCTTGCGCTTGCCACGGCAACACCTTATCTCGCCTTTCCTAATGCGCCTCGTGACACGGGTTGCATTCACCCTCGCTCCTCATCCGTCGCCGGTTCAGCAACCCAGGCCGGTGGCGGCGGCGGCGGCAGCTCCAGGGGCAGGGCGTCCAGGGCCCAGCAGGGCTTCTCGTCCGCCTCCTCCAGGTCCCCGCCCCCGTAGTCCCAGGGGTTCACACCAGAGCCACACAGCGTGGGGGACCATGCGGGAGGGGGCAGCGGCTCGAGGACGGTGGGGAGCTCGGCGGGGTCGAGCGCGTGGGCGGGAAGCGCCGCTGCGACGGCCGCGGTCCAAGGGAGCCAACTCTTCCGCCTCGCGAGGTCGGGCTGGCTGGCGAAGTAAGAAGAGGGAGAGAGCGAACAGCAACGTCCCGGCGTAACTCCCGGGTGGGCAAGACTTCTGGGACCGGCAGCCGCCCGGGGACTGCCGGGGCACAGGCATGTCCCGCAGAGAGGCTGCTGCCGATAGCAATGCGGGGGGCAAACATTGACAGAAGATGAAAGTCGGGGGACGGGGGTCCGGGGAACGGACGCGACCCGATGTCGTCCGGGAGACCCCACCTCGCTCCAGCCGACCCGGAACCCGGGAGCCTCAGTCGCCCCGCCCACGTCTGTAACCTGGTCTTTCGCCGCCAGGAGCCCCCCCCCCCCCGCGCTTCGGCCCACCAAATCCCATCCAGCAGTCATGCGGGAGTCATTAGGTCTCAGCTCCTGTCCAAATCAAACCGCGTAAGACAAGGTAGGGGCCATGGACTAATAAGCCCGTGGATCAAGGGCAGAACGCACTGAGTCCACTGACAGCCACATTGTACATACGGCCCTCACGCAGGGCTCCTGTCTGCGGGCTTGATGCCAAAACGTCATCCTGTCAGGCCGCAAACGATTAGCCGCCAACAACCGACCAAACAACCGAGCCTGACCCTGGGCCCCCGAGGTAAATAGGACACGGGACTGCATGCGCTCCCCCCCCCCAGGCAGACAAATTTGAGACAATGGGGAAATGCCAACAGTGTGGGCGTGAACGTCACGACCAAGGGAGCTCACTCAAGCACCCATCCTCCTCGGGTTATCCCATCTATGACGAAAGGAAGATGAAAGCTCAGCAGGTGATGATGATAATGATAACCATGTGGCGACCCCGCCCTACCATACCCCAGCCCCCATCCACCTCCCCAAGGGTCCTGCATGAGTGACATTGTCACGACCCAGCGCTGACTCGGCGCCTTTTGGGGTGCTGCTAACTGGGGGCAGAGGGCTCTCGCCAGTCTTGGAGAGCAGCCGAGTCCGGTCCAGGGGACGGGAGGTGGGCCCTGGCGGCCTGATCGAACAGGGGGTGATGGTATACCGCCCTGTTTGCCAGCCCGTGTAACCCACATATCGTCAGTGTGGGAGCGGTTACACACGGGGTCGTGACAACATGAGTTGAACTATAATGCGCATATGTGTGAATGCTGGGCAGTCATGGTATGGTATCGTACGTCGAAAGTGATATGACAGTGATAATCATGTGTCGACCAGGCATGTGCCTCGATGCCTCCACCCCGCCCTACCGTACCCCAGCCCCCATCCACCTTCCAAACGTTCCTGCATGCATGAGTGACATGAGTTGAAGCATCATGCGCATATGTGTGATTGCTAGGCAGTCATGATATGGTATCGTACGTGCACCGCACCCATGGCGCTGGGCAATAATGTCACACATGTGCTACCCTGGGCAATACCCCACCACCCTCGAATTTACTTCTACATTGGCTTTAGGGTGATGCATGCTAATGCGCCGCGGCCCACGACCTTGACACTTTGCCAAGCAATGAGATCAGACCGGGAGATGACCCTTAAGCAAGTGCTAACCATATGAGAAAGAATTGATGTCCCGCCGCTGGGGTACGCTTTTGCCTGGTGGTTGGGTGCTGGCAGAGCACCGTCAGGCCGAGGAGGCTGCCACTGTCACACACTACTACTATTTTGCCGCTGTCTCCTAGGCCTAGGCTCAGCCCGCAGCAGTTGGCTGGTGAGCCCCCAGATAGAAAGCTCAGTTGGGTCAGCGGCGACGGCGCGGGCCGAGCGCACGGCACGTAGCTGCTACCCAAAGACGTACCAATCAAGGAGGCACCCAAGGACCCGTTGAAAGTGGGTCGAAACCAGTTCATGACCAAATCCCTGGCACCGTTGATCCACCGCCCCACGCCTGCGCTTCGAGCTCGAGCCTGAAGGGTGAGGCGGAGCTGTCGTACACGTACGGCTGCAGCGCGCCGCCGCCGGCCGTGTGCGGGTGCCACGGATGGGCGGATGCTCGCGTCACGCCGCCACGGCGCGCGCTGGCTCCCGCCCCCTGGAGGGGCTCGCGGCAGGACTCCCGCTGCCCCGTGTCCCGCCGATACGGTTGCGGCGGATACACCCCCGGCGGGGCCGCGACGTCGGCAGCAGGCTGGAGCTGGTGGCGGCGGCGGCCTGTGGCGTCGCCTTGGCTCGCGGCCACCGCCGCCACACCCCAGCAGGCGCCGTCTGCGTAGTCGCCGCCCGGCGGGCGGCCGGCGTCTCGCTGCCCAGCACTGCCCGCTACTCCCGACCGGGTCGATACCGCTGCTGCGGAGTCGCGGCCCGGCGCCGCTAGCGCCGCCATGGGGCGGCCGCGGTACCCAGGCTTGTCTACCAGCACGGCGGCCACCGCGTGCGGGCGGCCCTGCACAGGGCGCCCTCCGCCGCGGTCGCCGTTGTCGCCAGCACCGCCGCCCCACGCACCCAACCCGCCGCGTCCGCTGAGGCTGCCGCCGCCACCCGCGTCCATGCGCTGCCCGGCACTGCTCCCGTCGTAGCCGGCACTGCTCCAGTGGTGGCCGCCCTCGCCACATGCTTCGTTCCAGCCCCAGTCCCAGTCCGGCTGCTGAAGCTGCTGCTTCTGCGGTGGCGGCGGCGGCGGCTGCACCCACCGCCGTGCCTCGCAGCCACCCGCACTCCGGTCCGCAGGGTGCGTGGGTCTATGGCTGCTCCTCACCAGCAGCTCCTTACTCGCACGCAGGTCGGTTCTGGGCCCTACGAAGTGGTCACGGCCGAAGCCGACGCTGCCGACCCGCCCTGACCCGCCGCTGCCGCCGCTACCGTTGCCCAGAGGCGATCGGTCGCCCGCTGCCAGCGTTACAAAGGCGTTGGGGGAGGAGGGGGAGGCGATGGTGGCGGCAGTGACGTCAGAAGAGAAAGCACCGGGGCGGGGCCGCTCGGGGTCTGTCCCGTCGCCCGGCCACCAAGCCGCCTCGGGTCGGCCCCTGACGGCAACCTGAGGACCGTCGTCGTCGTCGGCAGCGATGGCGGTGGCGGCGGCGGCGCGGTGGTATCTGGAGCTCTTGCGGCCGTTGCCGTCACAGTGACGACACCGAGCCTCCATCGCCAGCCAAAGCTGCTCGCCGGGTGGCGGCGGCGGCGGCATTGGTCGCATAACTGCCGCCGGCGGTGCGGGGGCGAAGGGCGCCTGCAGAACCAGGGGCGCAAGCGCCCGCGCGTGCGGGAGCGGCAGCGGCGGCGGCGGCGGCGGCGGAGGCGGTGGCAGGGCTACTGGCCGCTGCAGGGCCGCCGGCGGCAGTGCGCCCCTGAGCCCGATCAGGCCGTCAATGAAGGACAGAGCCGACAGCTCCGCCTCCTCCACTGAGAGAACGCGGTCCAGGGCGTCATCGTCGACCTCGATTGGCTCGCCGCCGCCGCCGCCGCCGAGCCTGCCGAGCCTGCCGCCGCCGACGACGTCGTCGTTGTCCACGCTCGTATAGCAGGTGGCGGCGCCGCGGCTGGTACCGCCAGCGGCGGCGGCGGTCGGGCTGGGTCTGCCGCCGTTGCCGCCGCCAAATGCGCTGTTGCCATCGCCGTCATCGACGAGAGCGTCGCTGGCGGTGCCGTCGCTGTCAGAGTGCCCGCCGCTGGTGTTGGCTTGCCAGCTAACGCCGGCCGCCCGGCAGCTGCGCCAGCAGAGGGTGTGCTGGGGCCGGAGCCTGTCCGCCTCCAACAGCATGTCTTCGAGCTCTTCCTCGTCGCCAACGCCGCCGATGGCATTCCCTGCGCCTGATGCCGCCACATGCCAACGGGCAGAGGGCTGCTGCTGTGGACCCAGGGGCGGCAGTGCGCACGCCGCCCTCTTGCCGCCGCCGCCGGCTGCTGCCGCTGCTGCGTACGCCCCGCCGGACCGCTTCAGCGGTGCCAAGCGGGACGAGCTGTACGGACCGATCAGCTCGTCCTCCTCCTCCTCATTAGTGTCCTCATCGCCGCCGCCCCTCGGAGACAGCGACCGCTTGCGATTGCCCGAGCCGCCACCGCCCGTGCCCTCGCTGCGGGCGGCGGGTCTGCCGCGGTTGAGCAGCGGCCGAGAGGCGCGGGGCCTGACGTCAGCCAGCTCACCTGCGGCCAGCATTGCGCGGGCCTTGGACAGGGCCGCGACTCGCCTCTCAGCGGCTGCTGACGGCGTGTCGTCGTTGTGGTAGTGGTTTGGGCAGGAGGCGTCTTGCAGGTGGCGGAGGTAGGCGTCAAGGAAGGTGGGGTGCCGAGCGGTCTTGCCGCGCTGCTTCCTGAGAAGGAGCGGGTGCAATGGGCAGGGAAAGAGGAGGGGAGCTGCGAGCGTGGGCACTTGGGGTTGGAGTTCTCGGCTGTGCATCGTCGCCCCAAACCTCCTGCATACATGGTTCATTCGGTGGAGTGCTGCCTCCCCCTGTCCCCAGCCCTAGAATCATGACTTCAGTCTCTCACCCATGCCAGCGGCTCTTGATCTGAACAGCCGTGCGCCCAGGCATACGCTGGGCGATGGCGGCCCACCTACGGCAGCAAGTGATGAGGATTGATATGAGCACGGCCGCGCGTTGGGTACGGTACGCATGCAACAGCATGCACGCATCATTGCATTGGAACCCGAATCATTGGTTTGGAGCCGCTTTGCACCCGTCCGTGCTGCGTGACAGGGCATCCGCTGTCCAGGTAGGGTGCGGGGCCAGGGTTGCGGGGCCAGGGTTGCGGGGCCAGGGTTGCGGTTCCAGGGTTGCGGGGCCAGGGTTGCGGGGCCAGGGGTGCAGGGCACGGCAGGGGGGCCCCTTGCCGCGGGCCGTCGTGGAAACCCGCCCGCTCTATCCATTTCGAGCATCTCCAAAACCCTTGGTTGCTCACCTCTCGCCGAACTGCGCGTGCAGCTCCGCAAGGGTGACGTCGTCCGCGGTAGACCATGGAGCCGACCAGCCCAACCCGCGCAACCTGCAACCGTCAGATGCAAACGTAAGAGGTGCCTGGAGCTCTTGGCGCTGGGATGCAGGGGTTCCGCCGAACGACGTTCGCATTTATGTGTCAAGAACGACGTTTCCCGGTCGACCGTGCGCGGGACTTGGAGGCAGTCCTCCAGTGATAACGTATCAGTAAGTAGTGGCAGTTCAAAATGGGAATCGGGTGCCGGAGCGCAAGCTGGGCGGCTTTCGGAGTGCCGGTGGTAAAAGGTACGTACACGGGCGTAGTTGCCACCGCCGGCCAGGGTTGTTGCGCCTGACGTGGTTAAAAACAGCGCGCTTACCGGTGATGCGTTCCTGGATCGGGTGAAGGGTCCTTGGCCGACTGAAGCCAGTTGGTGGTGTCCATCACCTTGCAGCCCGCCCTTCCACTGAAAGATAGCCGGCTTCAGTCGGCCTGCTATTTACTGTAAAAGCGTTGCGGGAATGGGAGAAGGGCTTGCCCTCGAGACGACGACACCAAACAGCAACCCCCGCTGGGTTGCTTACAAGCATCAAACTCAGGGCTAGTACATTGTGGTCGTGCGTATGTAACTTTGGTACTGTTGCCCTGAAGGGCTTAGTAGCAGAGGTCTGCTCCCCAGCCATGATCGTCCCTGTGGGCCGTGCTCAGTTCGAGCATCCTCACCCGACGGCGTCCTGAAGACGCCAGCGCGTCGCACCTCTCGACTACCGGTAGCCTTATGCCAGGCGGTGCAAGACACCAAGTGAGCTACCATGCTGATCGGGCGGCGATGCACTCTTGGTGAATTGCAAGTAAAGGGCTTGCTGGGACGAAGGGCCCACAGCACCGCCGTCACCCACCCAGTACGGGTACAGCCCTCAGTTGGGGCCCCCGTACACCCATCGAGCAGTCCTGCCGCTTTAGCTACCCGACCCCTAACCCGGCCGGGGGCTCCCATGCCTCTCGCCCCTTACGTGGGGTTTCCCCCTGCTGCCCAAACAGCTGCACACACCTGACGAATCCGAGTCCGCCCGCTCATCACGCACCCACAAGTTCAACTCCCGTCACTGCCTCGCGTCCGCCCCTCCCCTCTGCTTGCATCCACAGCTACCCTCGCTTCTCCTCCTGGTCCCGATCTGCCCCATCCCTCCTGCAGCTCTGGCCGCAGCCCCCAAGCAGGAGCCCTGCCCCGCTCCAGCGCAGCCCGGCACCTAAGCGCCGCGCATCACGCTTCGGCCCTCCTCCATCCCAGCGGCCGACACGTCCAGCTCCGGCCGCTTCCAGCCTCCACGGGGCACCCCGAGGCGGTGGCCCCGACGCCGCACCCGACCCATTCCCCCAACGCCGCGCCCCACCGAGCTAGCTCCCGTGCCAGTTCTCTCCAACTCCGAGCCGAGCCGAGCGCGCAGGCCGAGCAGGCGCTCCCTCCCGGCGTGCTCCGCCCCAGTCCTCCTGCTCCTCCTCCGCTGGCCTCCTCGGGCGGCCGCGCTCCTCCTCTGCTCATGCGCCTCCGCCTCAGTCGTCCTCCTCCTCCTCGGCCTCCTCCAGCCACTTGATGAAGGGCTCCGTGTCCTTCAGGAACACCGCGCGCCCCTTAGCGTGGCTGCCCTTCTTGTACCAGAGCTGCGGGACACGAGGAGGCGGGGGGCCAGGGCGGGTGCAGCGTGAGTATAGGCGAGGGTGCGCACACCACAGCGTGTCATAAGCAGGGCGCAGGGACTGCTTGCGTCGCCCTCGCTGGCAACGTTGCGCGCCGGAGACGGCCGCTGTCTGCGGTCGCTTGCCCGTCGCCTGCGCCGGCGTACCTGGATGGTGTCCTCGCCCACGATCTCGCCGTTGTAGAGCAGCTTGAGGATGTCGGTGAAGCACTTGAGCATGCGCGTGTCCTCGTAGCAGAACACCTGGGGAGGGGTTGGGGGTTGACACGGAAGGAGGCGGGGGAGTAATGACGGGGAAGAGATCAACACCAACAGGCCACGCGCACACTGCACGCAACCCAGCGCGCGCTGCTCCTTCCGCAGAGCCCCGGGGCCCAGCCAAAGTCCACACTAGCCTGCCCGCCACAAGCCCGCCCACCTGGATGGTGTTGAGCAGCGCCAGCTCGCTCTTGGAGTTGGTGGCGAAGGCCGCGAAGAGCTTGCCGTAGGCCTTGAGCTTCTGCACCAGCGCCTGCGTGATCTGCTGCTGGTTCTTGCCCGTCAGGTTGATGGACTTCATCACGGCCAGCCAGCTCACGCGCAGCACCTGAGGGTGCGGGTGGGGGCGAATCGGGACGGCAGCGCGGGTGGCGGTGGTGTTAAGAGCAGTGGTGTTAGGAGCGGGGAAGCAGGTGCACGCGCGGTTTGGGAGGAAAGGGAAGGGAAGGGAAGCTATGACCGTCCGTCCAACAAGCATGCCCATACCCGGACCCGTGAGCCACCTCCACCCCCGCCCGCCCACCTCGGCGTCCGGCAGGTTGCTCTCGGCCTTCTTGGCCTTGGCGATCGCCAGCACCTCCGTCACACCCTGTGCGGTGGTTGCGAGGGGGTGCAAGGAGGGTCAGGGCACCAGCCAAGGCCAACATTCCAAAGCCATTGGCACATGACAGACGACCCGGTCCGCGGGGCCACCTAATGGAGGGTGGCCTGTTCGCTTGTGGCTAGACCGCAGAGCCGCCCCTCAGCGCGTTGGGGGCAACGACACGCGTGACCGCATGCTACGCTGCCGGCTGCCCTTGAGCGCTGCCAGCAACCGCCTCCCATGACGGTCCGCTCCCTGCACCGGCCCACGCGCATCTGCATGGCCCCTCCCCGGACCCGCGGCCAAGCCTGCGTGCCGGCTCTCCAGGGCGCTCGCGCCCGGGGCCGGTCCCCTACCAGCCCTACACTGCCCCATGCTCTCTCCCATGCTGCCCCATGCTGTCCCATGTCATTTTATATTTCCCACATCCCATGTTGTGTCCCCTGCTGCCGCCGCCCGCACCTGCGGCGGGTCGGCCGTGATGGCCTCCGTGAGCGCCTCCTGCAGCTCCGTGACGCGCAGGTCGATCTCGCGCTGCACGTCCCACTCCACCAGCCCCGGCAGGTTGGCGGCCTGGGAGCGCATGGGGGTAGGGGGCGTGGGACAGGGGGTTACGGATGGGCATGAGCGATGAGGCGGGTACGGAGGGGCGGGGGCTGCAATGCCCCAGGCGCCGGTAGCCTCCAAGATCCACGCTAGCCTCTAAGATCCACGCCAGGATCCACCTTGAGCAGCTGGTGGAAGTCGACGCTGGTGCGCTTGGTCGGCGGCGCGAAGTCCATGAGCCGGTTGGCGATGCCGGCCTTGGACAGGATGGACACCAGGTCCTCCAGGGAGTCCTTGACCAGGAACTCCTGAGAGGGGGGGAGGGGGGAGGGGGGGAAGCGGGAGGGAGAGGGAAAGGGGGGAGGGCTTGAGGAGCGGAGGATGCGGTATCCCCGGCGGGGCAAGCCCCGACCACGCCGCTTCAGCTGCTGCAGCCCCTCCGCAACCCCGCTGCTCCCTCAGCCACCAGCCGCCGGCTCCCACCCCTTCCCAGCGCCATCACGCCCCCTTCCCAGCGCCCGCCTCCCGTCCCGCTCCACACCCATGGACCCCCAGCGCCCCCTCCAGCCTCCATCCCCCCCCACTCCACGCGCACCTGGAAGAACACGATCATGACCTCCATGACCGTGCCCTTGGCCACCAGGCGGTCGTTGGCCAGCGCCGCAAAGATGTTGCCCGGCACCACACCGATCTTCCACGAGAACGTCAGCGCCAGGGCTGCACGGCGAGGGGGGGGGGGGGAGGGGGTGTTTGAAGCTGAGAAGCGGGAGGGGGAGGGGGAGGGGCCGAGGAGGTTCACGGTGGGGGTGGCTGCATGCAGGAGAAAGGCTGGCGGGGAGGGTGGGACCCACGGTCCCATGGCTGTCCGGGGAGCTCTCAAGCCGCGCGTGTCGCTTCAAGTCTCCTCTCGGGCCGGAGCCCTGCCCTGCAGCCCTTTGCCCGGCGTCGTCATGCCGCCCCAACGAGAACCTCTGCAGCAATGCCCCATCCCCAGACGCCCCTGAAGCCAGGTCCCGGGCCCGCTGACGCTCGGCCTCACGCCGCACTGTCCCACCCCAGCCCCGCCCGTTGCCCCACGCTCTCTACCCTTCCCCCCATCCTGCTGTGCTCTACCTCCCACCCCAACCCGCCCCGGCCCTCGCTCCTCCCCTCCAGCCCAACCCTCCCGCACTCCCCAAACCCCTTCCTGCCCCCTTCCTGCCCCAACACCTTCCCGCCCTGCCCTCCTGCTCACCGATGCCCAGCTTCTTGCGCCCGACCTCATCGAAGAACTCCAGCGACAGCATCAGCTTGCTCAGCGTGTTCTCCAGACCGCGGATCAGGAACGGCCGCCGCCTGCAGGGCCGCGGGGACCGGGGCGCCGCACGCTCAGAAGGGCCGTGCTGAGCAACGTACAATGGGGAGCTCGCCGCCAGTGTATGGGGGAGCCGGGATGCTTTCAGGGGCCGGGGCTGGCGGCTAGGAGTGCGTGGCATGCAGAGGATGTGGGGCGTCGGAGAAGCCCGGGTGCACGTGGAGAGGGCCCCGGCTGAGCGGAGCGATCGGCATCCACCGGGCGTGGACGCCAGAGGGGCTGGGGGGCTGGATGCCCGGGGGACTGGGGCCGCTGCGGATGCGCCGCTGTGCTCCAGCTGGGCTGCGGCCCGCCGAGCTCTGGCCTCTGGCGCCGTGCCCCCAAGCGGGCAAGGGCCATGACGTGCTGAGTCAAGCTGAAGGCACCTGCAGCCCCCGCGGCCGGTGGTGCCGCCCACAAGCGCTCGGTCCCGTGGGCTGCAGGCGCCGGTGGGGGATGGGGCCCGCTCGAGCCCGAAGCAACCTCTGCCATCTGAAGGCTGCGCCCGAGCCCTGCAGCTGCGTTCGACGCTGGCTGCACGGGGCGCGCCCTCCCCGTTGGCCCGTCCACCGGTCCGTGGGCTGTAGTCGCCCCTGCCCGCGTTGGCAGGGGGAGCGGATGACGCGCTCTCCTGGCCGCTCCTGGCTCCGTCAGGCGGTCGCGTCCGTTGCTCCGTAAGCGCCGGTCAGAACGGTTAAAATGCTGGCTGCAGCGCAACGCCAGAGCGCCAGAGGACGAAACCGGCTGCTGGGTAGGTCGAGGAGGGCCAGGGCCCCCGGCTGCACCTCCGGCGCGACGTGCCGTGTAGGCCCAGCGTGGGTGTCACCCTGTGGCGCCCTTCCCCCTCAGTACCCCCTCGGCCCCCCCCTTCCCCCCTTGCTATCCCCTTCTGATCCCCCCTCCCCCTTCGCTATCCCCTTCCACCCCACCCCTTCACCCCAGACCCTGAGCCCAGGAGCACACGGCGCACCTGGTCAGGGTCTGGAAGAGCTTGAAGTACGGGTTTATGGACTCGCGAGTGGCCTCGCAAGCCAGGATCTGCACCACAACAGCTGCTGTAAGCTCTCAGGTCGAGAAGGACCGACTGGGGGCTGCATTGGTATGCATACGCACGTTGGTGCTGAGGCGCATTTTGTCATCCGCCGCCAGCTGCGCGCCCGTGCCCAGGCGGCCGCCGGCGAAGAAGACCTGGAACAGGATGTCTCCATAGCGAGAGTATTCGAGCTCGGCTCCGTCGAGGGCCTTGGCGGCCGCCTCCAGATCCGCTTCGAGGCTCACTCCGTCGGCCGCATCCTGGCACAGCGTCACTACCGCATCGGCAAACGAGCCAGGATCCTCAGGGATAACGATATTCCGCTTGCGGGTCTTGACGTTAACGCCACTGCGAAACGACGAGCGTCAGGTGTCAAAGTTTGTTTTCGCTACCTGGGCCCCCTCCCGCGCACTCACGCAAGTGTCGGCTTCTCCTCCTTTGTACTGTGGTATACATGCGAGGCAAAAGAGCTGCTGGTTAGTTCTGGGACCAGCGCTAAGGGAGATCGTCGAGCATGGCGCACCTCATGCCCCGGAATGCGCTGGTGGACTGGGCCGCTAGGGCTGGTGTCTAGGTTCGAGTGAGCTTGCGCGGCGGTGTGGGCGTAACGGTGCAAGGGGAACGGGGAAAGCCAGGACTCAGTGCGCGCGGGGCTTTTGCGAGGGCAGAGGGCGATTTTGCCATGAAGCCCCATTGAGGGTAGGGAAGGGGCGAAGGGCGCCCCCTCGTGGCATTGTGCTGTCTACCAGCTACGTTCTTCAGGTGCGTGGGAACGCTGCGGCCTCTGCACTGACAAAAGCAACATGCGATCCCGCCAAACCCGCCCCTGCGCCTCGACGACGTTGGGGACAGCCTCGGCTTTTACGTATGAAATGACAAGCAAAGGGAGACGGTCTATGCGTCGAGAGGCCCAGAACAGCCCTGAATTGCTGCCGCCCGCTGCGCTTCTTCGCTGCGTACTTGCAGGCCTGCTTTGGGTCGTTGAACAAACCCCCGTAGAGGCAAAATTGAGCGCAAGCCGACGTCTAACAGTGTCCTCAAAGCGTGCCCTCGGCGTCAGCAGCTGGGCGACGAGTCGTCGTTGCGATGCACACGATGGCCTCCCGAATCGACCCTTTGCAGCGTCAAGAATAAAAGTATCGGGACTTGGGCCTGGGGCAGCGGGGGCTTGGGCCATGTCCTCGACACGGCATTCGTCTCTGACCGCGGCCAGTTACGGTCCAGCGTGGTCTGTATGGCACGAGAGCACCTCGTGATCGCGCCTTGGGCCCTTGAACCATTTCACGGTCAGCCCTTGTGCTCGCTGCTCGCCGGACGCTCCGGATTGAGGATGAGCCGGCCACTTTGGCGCGTCACCCAATACGCCCGAGCACACGACCAGGCATTAGTGTTGCACACGCTGTTGCCTGCCAGGCACAGCATACCGCTCGGCGAGGCACGAGACCCAGACCCAGAGTTTAGATAAGACAAGACCGCCTTGGCTGCCGCTCGCGTGCTGTGTCCAGGCCGCTAGCCACCCCAGTGCTCTTCGTCGCAGCGCAATCGACTTGGTGTGTTGAAAAAGGGCTGGCCACGGGCCAGCTTGGAGAATGAAGCTATCCGGCCACCATTCCAACGTGGCCAGGCGCCTAGCGCGAGACCAGCACGCGCATAGGTGAGTCCAGATCACACGCTCCCTGCTTCGAGCAACGCAACGGGCTGCTATGTCGTCCGCTTTCTGCAAGTCGAGCTGCCGAACGAACATGTGGGCGTTTTGCTCGCCGCGTGCTTGCAGGTCCTGCCTAGTCCGCGTCTCTGCCCCTCGGATCGAGGAAGCTGAGCCTAGCCCGTCTGCCGACGACCTCCCCGTCACCCGGGCGCGGTACGCTTCTTTCGCGCCGCCGGTGCGGGTCGCGGTGAAGGACACCTCGCGCTCTCAGGTTGCCAGCGTGCTCAGTGTTCAACCTGGTTCTCAGCTGCATGTCGATGAGGGGCCGCTCTACGGCAGCACGCCCTTGGAGGCCGGGCAGCTCGAGCAACTTGCGAATTCTGCTCTCGGGGCAGCCTCCAGCGCGTGGAGCGCTGCGGAGAGGTTCGCTCCAGCATCTACAAGTGACAGCAATGCTGTTGCGGAGGCGGTCCTCGCCAAAATCAGGGGCAGGGGCATCCTGCCGCTCAAACGGGAGCTGGACCGGCTCGTTGAGCGCGGCGAGCTCGACGCCGTGCCGCGCGTGATCCAAGAATGCAGCAAGCAGCTGCAGGAGGACATCGCCAAGCGGTAAGCCCGGGTCCCCTCGCAGCATACGGCCCCAACCCGACCGCTACTGCGTCGCTCACCCCTCACCCCCTGTCTCACGCCCCCGCGCAGGTGGCGCTACGCCAAGTTCCTCGAGGCCGTAGCAGTGTCCATGAAGGCCAAGCCAGCCCTCCAGTTCGCCCGGCTGACCATGGGTCACGTGCAGCAGCCCGCCAGGCTGCTGTCGTCCGTGCTGCGGACCTGCGCTGCGTGCCGCGACGTGGACAGCGGCATGACGGTCGTGGAGCTGGCGCGGAAGCACGGCGTCAGCGTGGGCGTGGAGGCCATGACCAGCCTCATCAAGGGTGGGAGCGGCGCGGGGCCAGGGAGGGGCTGTTATAGGGGATCAAGCCTTACGCGTAGGGGCGCGTCAGGGGACGAGGGCGCGCTCCGCGTACGTCAGCTTGGCGCTCCGACGCCCAGGTCCGGCTGGCACTCCGGACTGCACTCGCGCACGCGCTGCTTCGTTGGCAGGGCTTCCTGGGGTTGCTCGGGAGTAGCGCCTTCTGGGGTTGCTTCGGGGCAGCACCGGCAGTATCGTGCGCCTGCACGGGGACTCGTGGGTGTGTTCAGGCTGTTAAGCCCCAGCCCTAGCCCCGCAGCCCGCCTTCCTCCACCTAAGCTCCCTCCCTCAATGCTGCAGCCGCCTCTCACCGCCTCTCACCGCCTGGAACTCGTGCCGCACGCGCACGCCAGCTCGCCGCACACAACTCCGCGGTTCCGCGCAACCAACGCACGCCCCCGCCCATCCCCACCTCACCCCCGCCTCCTTCCTCCTCCTCCCTCCTCCTGCCCCCAGTCTGCAAGGCCGTGGGGAACGTGGACAAGGCCTACCGGGTGTACCTGGAGATGCGGCAGGCGCGCATCCGCATGGACGGCCACGTGTACGGGGCGCTCATCGCCTCTTGCGCGGAGGCCATGAAGCGGGACCTCACCGTGGTGCACGAGCGCAAGGACCAGGTGGGGGGGGGGGGTGGAGGGAGAGAAAGGGGCATGGATGGAGGAGGTGGAGAGCATGGGATGTGGGTCGGGAGGGCTTGCATGGGGGAAGGGCGCAGAGTTGGGGTTCCGGAGGAAGGCAACGGAAGAGCGGTGGTGCCGGAGCAGAGGACCGGGGACGGGAGGGCACGGGTGCATAGGAGAGCGAGCGGAAAGCGGTTGCTGCGGCCGTGCGCGGCGAGGAGGGGGCGAGGCCGGAGTGCGGCATGCTTTGGGTGGTGGTATGGGGCGAGGGGGAAGCGCGAGGGCTGGTGGAGGCGGAGGGCGCCCCTGGGGCTAGGCCTGATGGTGTGCCTAGCCGGAGCTGGGTGCTGGGCTCGGTTCTCTGCATCAACGCTGGGCTTGAGAACGGGAATGCGGGGCACGAGGGCGAAAGGGTTTGCGACTTACTCGGCTACGAGGGCCACCAACCGCTTCCGCGCAGCTGGTCTGCCCAAGCGCCCCTCCCCACCACCTCCCGAACCCTTACACCCCCGTGCCGTTTGCCGTACGCAGTACGTACTGCTGGAGCGCGCGTTCCAGTACGTCGCGGACGCTGAGTCAGCGGGCGTGGCTCTGGAGGCGCCCGTGTGGAACGCGCTCATGGTGTGCGCGGGGCGCTCGGGCGAGCTGAACCGCGCCTTCGAGGTGCTCAGCACCATGCAGCGCCGCGGCATCGTCGCGGGCGCCGCCACGTACGGCTCCCTGATCGAGTCGTGCGTGTGCGCGCGGCAGCCGGAGAAGGCGCTGCGCGTTTTCGAGGTGGCGCTGCAGAAGGTGAGGGCGGGAGAGGGTGGACGGCCGTGGAGAAGGAGAGCAGAGGAGGGGCGCTAGGGCCGAGCGAACCAGGCCGGGTTGTGGGTAGGGTGAAGGCGGGCGGCCGAGGGTCTTGGGGGGGCTCAATCCCTGAGGCGGAGGCCAGTGGCCGCCGAGACTGAGGCGGACGGCCAGTGGCCGCAAACCTTGCCCAAGCAGAGCCACACAGCCTGCTTCCTCACCTCCCCGCGTCCCGCCCGTCACTCCGCCACCGCAGGGCTTCGTGGGCGAGGTGAAGCTCTACACGCAGGCGTTGAGCGCGTGCATGCTGCCGCAGCCCAACGCCTGGGACCGCGCGCGGGAGATCTACTCTGCGCTGCAGCGCGGCTCGGTCAAGCCCGACAAGAAGTTCTTCGCGGCGCTCATGGCGGTCGCGGGCCGCTGGGGCCGCCCCGACACGGCCCTGGAGCTGATCAGCGATATGGCTGCGGAGGGCATCCGGCCAAGCAGCACCACGGTGTCGGCCCTCATCCACGCCTGCCTGGACGTGGGCAACGTGGCCGCCGCGCGCCGCGTGTACGACCTGTGCACGCGGCAGGGCGTGTACCCCGTGCCGTCGCAGTTCAACCGGCTCATGGACATCTACGCCAGCGAGTTCAGGTGGGGCTGCGGAAACGGAGAGGCTTGGCGGAGGAGTGGCTGAGTGAGGGAAGGGAAGAGCAGGTGCTGAGCGAAGCACAGGAGCGGAGAGGATCATGCAAGCAGCCATGAGCTACGGACCTGAGCATGGGCGGGCGCTGTGCACCACGACGCGGAGGAAACAGGAAAGCCGCCGTCCTCTCGAGAGTTGTGGACTCGAGCCCTGTTTCACGCCCACGTTCTCTTCCCGGTACCCATCCTCCCAGGTTCGGCGAGGTGGTGTCGCTCCTGTGCGACATGGTGGCCGCGGGCCGGCAGCCCAACCTCAACACCTACCGCATTCTGATCAACGCCTGCGAGTACACGGACCAGGCGGGCCTGGCCTTCCAGGTGCGGGCGGCGGAGCAAGCACCCGTTGCGGGAGCCCTGGGCGAGCTAGGTCGTGTGACCAGACAGCATCAGACCGGTCAGCAGCACCACCGCCACCAGGAGCACCAGGGGCGCGGGAACAGGGATGCCCAGGGCGGATCAGCTGGGCAGCGGTTGCGAGGGCCCGAGGCGGGGGCGTGCACGCAGCGTGCGGGACTCGCCCCCCGACAATCCGCAGTGAGCCTCGTCTTCCGATCCTCCACGGCCCCCTCCTCCCTCCTCCGCTCCCCCGCAGATCTTCCGCCTGATGCAGGTCAACAAGGTGCAGATCCTGCAGTCCAAGTTCGCGCGCACCATCTACTACTCGCTCATCAAGTCGTGCCTCAACCAGACGCGCTTCCTGTGGGCGCCCGGCGGCTACCCGCCCACGGGCCCCTCCAACGGCAACGGCCCCAACTCGGCCTCCTCGGCGGGCGCCGGAGGCCTGGCCGTGCCACCGGAGCGGAGGCTTGAGGGAGAGAAGGTGCTGACGGCGCTGGGCAAGCACAAGCTCAAGGGGCCGCACCAGAGCAACCCCTTTGACGGCCCACCCGACCTGATTGACTGGGCCGGCAATGCGCTCAGCGCCTTCCACCACATGCTGCAGCGGGGGCACCGGCCGTCGCTGGAGACGCTCGACCTGTGAGGGCGCGGCGCGGAGGGCGGGAGAAGGGGGCTGAAGAGTTACGCGCGCAGCGTGGGGTAGCGGCAAAGGGCAGGGCGGAGCGGGCAGGGCGCGGCATCGGCCCAGCGGTCCCCAGGCAAAGATCCACGTACGGCAAGGCCCAACAGCTTTGCGAGACTGGCTCATTAGGAACTACTGAAGTGTAGTTTCGGGTTTACGCAACGAGCACTAAGCATTCTGTCTCGGTCCTGGCCGCGCAGGCTCCTCAACTGCCTGCGTGCTAAGATGACGCCCCAGGACGACGCGGAGCCGCTGCCCACCTCCCCGCTGGTGCCCCTGCGGCCGCGCGGAGAGGTCTTCGAGGCGGCCTTCGAGCCGCGGGCGCTGCAGGTGCGGTTGGTAGAATCGGAAGAGTCGGGAGCTCAAGCTCAAGCCGGCACCGGGCGAACGACCGGGCAGCCGAAAGCGTATGCGAGGGCGCTGGGACAGACCCAGCCCTTTCTAACACGTGTGGAAACGCCCCGCTTCACCCTCGCCGTGTCTCTGACCGGTGTGCGTGCGGTCCCCACCCCAGGTCATCGACGAGGCCATCTCCCGCGGCCTGCTGCCCCGCTTCGATCCGGAGGCACCATTCGTGCTGGACATGCGCCGACTGCCGCCCGTGGTGGCAGAGGTGGGGCGGGGTCGGAGGGATGGGGAAATGCCTTAATCGGGGACTGCGTGAGGCGGATGAGGTGGACGAGGTGAAGCGTCTCCCCAGGACGAAGACGCGGCAAGAAAGGACGGATGTGCGAAACGGCAGGAAAGCAGCTGGCAACGGCAGGATTGGCTGACGCCCCGTACCGCCACCACACGTGCAGGTGTACGTGCTGCACATGCTGCTGCAGCTGGAGCGGCGGGCGGCCCGCAAGATGGCGGCGGCGGAGGCCGAGGCGGCGGCAGCAGCTGCGGAGGCGGCGGCGGCGGAGGGCGCCGAGGCGCGCGCCTCGGCGCCGGCGGCTGTCGCCAAGGCGCGGCGGCGGGCCAACTACCACCACAACATCACCTTCCTGGTGCCTCCGTTCGATCCGGATTACGTAAAGTGGCCGTCGTACGTGGAGCGGGAGATGCACCACTACACGACCGACGTGGGTAGCCCCGGGGTTACGGTTACGGGATACAGGTCCTGACAAAGCGGCGGCTGCCAGAGGACTGAGGAGCTAACCGCCAAGGGACCTGTGAAAGCAACCCCCCGGGCACACGCTATGACTCATGCCGGTATTGGCAACAACGCTCTCGCTGAAGGCCCCAACCCCCACCCCGCCTCGCCTCCACACAGATGTCTGAGTCGGCCCGTGCTAAGCTGCACCGCCGCACGGATCCCAAGCACGCCAAGGCCCGCCCCACACGCGCGGCCGTTGCTTTGGCCCACGCAGCCGCGCTGACCTCGGCCCCGGGGCGCGCGGCCACCCACATCAAGATGGGCTCTGGCTCGTTGGAGAGTACGGACGGATCTGACGTGGAGGGCCAGGGCCGTACGGCAGCCGCCGCCTTCTCGTCGTACGACGAGCTGGAGGCGGTGCTGACGTCGGACGACGACGACGAGTCGGCGGGCGACCGCGACCCGTGGGCCAGCGAGGACGAGCAGGCCTCGTCCAGCGATGACGATCTGCAGATCGGATCTGAGTACGACTTCGCGGGCGGGCAGTACGTGGCTGACAGCACCACGGGCCTGGCGGTGGCTGCCACGCTCATGCGCGTGAAGGTGAGGGGCGATCTGAGTGGGGGCAATCTGTACGGATCGGGGGTTGGGCTGAAGGATCGCGCGCGGAGGGCGAGCTCGTGTTCATGCGGGGGCAAGAGACATCAGCAACTGACCGGGGCCGACCTCGACCGCACCTCACCACGTTTCCGCCCTCATCCCCGCCGCAGGTGTGGATGGACATGGACTACGCCAACGGCGCCATCACGGTGGCAGCCGTGGAGGTGGCGCGCTGGCTCAAGCGCCGCCGCCAGGCCGCCATGCGCGGCGCCGAGTCCCTCGACCTGCCCGCGCCCAACCGGGCCGCCAACACACGTGCCATCGCGGCCGCCGCCGCCGCCCTGGCGGCGCGCAGCATCGCCGCTGGCGTCGGCCCCGGCGCGCCGCCGCCGGCCGTGGCGGCGCAGGAGCTGGATCAGCAGCAGCCCGCGGCCCACCATGGGGGCCACGTGTCCGCATCCGGGATCGTCACGGGAGGGCACGGGATGGGCATGGGCGTGGCGGGCATGGGGATAGCCGGGGCGCGCATGATGGGCCGTGGCGTGCCGGGCGGCATGTCGGCCGGGCGGGGCCTGGGCGAGCAGCAGCGGAACATCCGCCTCGGCATCATGCCGGCCCACGAGAGCGGCGCGGCGGCCGGGTCCGGCGCCAACCGGCACCCCTCGCGCGGCGCCCACACGCCACGCAATGGCGCCTCCTCCCGGCCCGGCTCGGCCCCGCCATCGATCTTTCCGGACGGCCAGTCCGGGTCCGGCGCGGGCCCGACCGGGCCCGGCAGTGCCCAGGCGGGCAAGTGGAGGCCCAGCACGAGTGCCGCGGCGGCCGTGTCTGCGTTCGACTCGATTGCAGCTCGCTTCGGCTCGCCCTCGCGTACGGGCAGCTCCCTCACGCGTCCCGAGGTTCGGCGGCCAGAGCCGGAGCAGGGCGACGCCGCGGCGGCGCCCTCTTCCAACGGTCAGAACGGCCACGGCCCCGCATCCGCCAACGGCTTCAACGGCTCGGCCACCAACGGTTCCGGATCTGGGTCGGGATCCAGCCGCACGGGCGGGCTGTCGAAGCACTGGATCTCAGTTCCGGTTCCGGGTGGGAGCGGGCAGCAGGCGGAGGTGAGCGTCGGGCCAGGGACGGCCGTAACGCTCGGGGCGCCGCCGCCCAAGGCGGCGCCTGCTCCGGAGGGTGCGGCCGCCGCCGCGTCAGCAGCCGCGGCGCCAGCTGCCGCAAGCCACTGAGGAGAGCACGGATGGACACGCAGGAAGGAGAGAGCGTGCTCGCCGACCCTAGTGGCTAGTCGGCTGCGGCAGACAATGGAGGAGGAAGGACACGTCTGGCGCGGCTGCCGGCTGAGGGCAGCAAGCAGCGTTTGTCGACGGCTGGGCAGGGCGTTTGATGCATTCGGCGAGCGCCAGGAGACGGACGGTGTCGGGGCGGAGACATAAACAGCGAGTAGGTGACTGGTAATCAAGGGCAGGCGTTGTGTGCAGGGCAAGTAGGCTACCCAGGTTCGGCTTAGCTCCAGGGCCAATTTGCGTTGGGCCGTTGGATGGGAACATGCGACTTGAGATGATCAGACAGCGCTCCAGCCATGCGCGTGTGGCGAGCTTTGCAGGAGTGGCTTTTGCCGGTTTTGGGAGCCTGTCTTCGGCAGCCTTGACTGCTCCGGTTCCTGTTCTAGAGAGACAATTGAGAGAGGCACGGGACCGCCACTTCTCGCGGGGCCAAGGCGCACATGGCGCACGCCCGTGGGGTCAGAAGGCGGGTTCTTGCGGGATGATTACGCGGGGGCTGGAGGGGTTTGGGATCTCGCCGTGAGTTTCGTGACACGAGGAGTGTCACGGGATGCTCGTAACGTTGCTGAGAGCGCCAGGCGATGGCACGTTTAGGATTGGGTGATTCGTTTGAGGCGCTAGTCTGGGGTCTCGCTTCAACACTGGCGTGTGCGCGTATGCGTTTTGGTGTCCGTCCGGTATTGTGCGGCGCGTTGTGCGTTGTGTGGTTGACGGGTGGTTGGCGGCCTGGGCGGGCTGCCACTACAGCAAGCGAACCACCGTTGCGCAGGGTGGGGGCATAAGGCTTTTGTGGGCACCGCTTCCTCGTGGGCGGCGCACAACAACCCTGGCCCCCAACAATATGGCCAAGGGGGTGCGGGACTCACCTGCCGCATGCGGCACCCGTTTGGGGGTGGACTGCACTGCGAGTCAGGGGGCCCTGTCGTTGCCCCGAAAGCCGGGTAGGCGCAGGCGCGGGTCGAATCATGAACGGCCGTGAGGAGGCGAGTTGCTAGGAGCTTGCATGAGGACATCCAGCGCTATGTCTTTTGTCTACGTGGATGCCTTGTCTTTTGTCCATGAGAGGCTGAGCGAGTGCACACGATTCCCGACCGTTGCTGCTGCCTAAGTGCCAAGGACACAACAATTGGCAGGGGTTGAAGCAGCATCACATGCTCTTCGTCGGGGTTTTGCTGGTGTTCCGTGTGTGCTGATGGAAGGTGTGGGCCAGCTTTTGTGGGCCTTGCTGCGGGGACGTGGGAGCTTCGGTACACGCGCTCTCTGAACGCAGGTGTTGGCATGCTGCTGTGTGCGGGATCGCGAGCTCCGCTGCCTCGAGTTGCGTGAAGGTGGTTCGGTTCCGCAGCCTACTGCTGTGATCCCGCCAAACGGGTGTAAGCCTTTATGACGTCGCTCGCCTTTACTCCTATGCACCTGGTGCACTGAGCACTGTCACGCTAGCAGATCGTAAGAAGAGCTCACAGCCAGCAGGTCATTTGATGGGCTCCTTACGGATCCACGGCCAGGAGCAGAGAGGTCCACTGAAAGGGCCATCTGGGTGGAGGAGGTTAGGGGATGGTATCCGTGTACGCGGAGGAGGGGCGGGGGGAGGGGTCGGGGTCAAGGACGGTGAAGGCTATGCCATAGGTCAAGCGGAAGGGGTTGCGAGGAGGTCGACAGGCGACCAAACTGGGGTTGAGAGCTGGAGCAACTGGGCACAGACGTTCGGACGCGGTGAGACAGTGGCGTGAAGGGGTGAGAAAGTGATGAGCCCCACGCGTGGCCACGCGCGCATGCCAAACCCCGCATCCCCGCCCCAGCCGGTATTTCCCCCGCGAGCTTCCGATAATCATACTGTGTAGCTTCAACTGCGCGCACCACAACCCATATGCGCTCACAACTCCTCTCGTCGCGCCACCAGGCGCCGGCAGCCGGCCAGTCGCGTGTGCGCTTGGCACCTATTCCCAGGCCGGCGAAGGCTCGACGAGCCCTAACAGTCGTGAATATGTTCACCGGGATTGTCCAGGGCACGGCCAGCATTGCGACGGTGGAGCGACAAGACCAATTCTCCGCGCTTAACATCCACTTCCCACCCGGCAAGGTTGATGGCGTCAAAATTGGAGCCAGCGTTGCGATCAACGGCACTTGCTTGACTGTCACGCGGATAGATGGCGACGTGCTCAGCTTTGACGTGATGATGGAGACGCTTCGGGCCACCAACCTGGGCGGCCTGCAGGCGGGCAGCGTTGTCAACTTCGAGCGGTCAGCCAGGGTCGGCGATGAGATTGGCGGGCACAACGTGTCGGGGCACGTCCACTGCACCGCCACCATCGCGAACGTGGAGCAGACCCCCAACAACCGGCGCATCACCTTCCAGCTCAGCAACCCCGCGTTCATGAAGTACGTGCTTCCAAAGGGCTACATCGCGGTGGACGGCTGCAGCCTGACCATCGGCGAGGTGTGGGAGGACAAGTTCAGCGTGTACCTGATCCCCGAGACCATCCGCGTGACGGTTTTTGGCGTCAAGAGCATCGGTGACTCGGTCAACATCGAGATCGAGACGCAAACGCAAGCCATCGTGGACACAACGGAGCGCGTGGTGGCGCAGTACCTGGAGCGCATGAACCAGAAGTGATGGGGCGGACCCGGAGCACGGGGTTCGGGGGGGTGGAGTTTGGGAGGGTGGGGTTTAGCACGACGGCGCGGTCCGCCATCCGTGCCAACGGCAGCTGCTATGACTTGGGCTGCGGCTTCATTGGGCGCCTTTGCAGTCTAACCTTGCGGTGGAGCCGACGAGTGTCTTCGGAGCTTGCCGGCTGCCAGCGGCGGCGGAGCTGGCTGGCGGGGCGGGATGAGGGCAGCGGGGAGCCCTGCGGACCCTCGGCCGCTGGCGCCTGCAGTGGCGGAGCGACCAGGAGGCGACCCGCGGACGCAGAAGCGGCTGTGGAAGGCTGCATGGCTGCTACGGTTCGGCCCAGCGTGGCGCAAGCGGGCGTACGGCCTGAACCCAGGAGGGCGGGCGCCTGCGTTCTGCAGCTCTGCTGCAACCTGCTGCTTATAAGGGCCCACGCCTAGTTGGATGGGGGCCAGTGCGCCGCGCTATGCTGTTGGTCTGGTTGTGCCGTCGTGTGAGGGCATGTCAGACACGCGGCTGTGGCGCGGCGTGTTGCTTACAGTTGCGCCGGTGACATGTCTGTGCGGGTACGCTGGGGCGCCGAACAGGCGCGTGGTCCGCGCTAGGAGTGATTGGCAGATCGGAGGCCAGGCTGACGAGAGAGGTTACGCATGGCGTTGGCGTATGCGCGGACTCGGGGATCTACGGAGCAGAGTGCCGGCGGCGACAGGCCTGTAGGCTGGTGCGCGCGAGGGTTTGGATGGACACGCTGGAGGGTGGACCTGGTCGGCTGATGGGTTCCGGGAGCCAGCTTGCCAGCGGCCCGAATGAGCGTAATACGTGAGCGCAGGACTGCCGAAGCGGCAAGCCATGGGGTGCGGTCGACAGCGGTTGAGGAGAGCGTGTAAGGACCCAGACGTCCCAGAGGACAATTTGCCATCGGTGTTCGGTCTCATGGTTACATGCACAGGGACGACCAGCCCACACAGGCTGAGGTCTCCCTCTGCACTTGAGCGCAGGCTGGTCAGCCCTTACCGCAAGCTGTCCAGGGCCGTACAATCGTCAGACAACCCCGCGTTCCCCTGTCAAGGCGAACCTTCCCACCCGTTTACCATGCGTCCCTTGACAATGCAGATATATGGCAGAGTCATAAGCCCCCAGGGCGGCTCACAGCACACCCATTTGTCCGAAGGAATGCACACCGTACCGGTAGCCCGCGGCCCTCACAAGAATACCTCAAACCCTCTCCTCTCAGACCGAGCTAGTGCAGCCGAAAGCCACGCACTGCGCCAAAACTCAGTACAGCAGTCCACCCACCGCGTCACCGCTTGTAGACTGCACCCACCCCTCTCAGCAGGTTGCACCGACTCTTCAATGACCCGTGCCCCTGCCGTATCCTACAACGAGCTCAACTGCCAAAACCCGAGCGTTTGCTCCGACGCATCCAGGGCAAAGAACGTGGCTCGTCTTCCCCTAGGCCGCCCTCGCTCTGCAGGCCTCCTCAAGCCCGATGGCCACCCATTTCTTCCGGCACCGCTTCCTGGCTTCTCCCATCTCACACCACGCTCAGTGATCGTTGTTCACGCGAGCAGCACAAGCCTCCGCAGCAACCTCCTCGGCCTTCCACACGCCCTTGGCCTCAAAAGAAGGCGCACTGGCGCCGCAACCCTCAATAAGGTACTGGTAGTGCCCCTGCCCTCCCATCGCCGGCGGCTCCGGGAGTTCGAGCCGGCTCGGTCCCCTCAACCTCAAGCACCTCTCCAGCAGCTCTACGCCTCCCACATGCCCCGCCCTTAGCCTCGCGAAAAAGCACGCTGGCACAAGGATTTAATCCTTGTTGAGCCAGGTGGTGACCTTGTCGACGGTGAGCAGCATGACGCCGTTGGCGGGGGCGGCGCGTATGAGGCAGGGCGTGAAGCCCTTGTAGAAGCGGCGCACGCCGCCCTCGGCCCACAGCAGGCGCACGGTGGTGGGGATGTCCTTGTACTTGCGGTTCTTGGGGTCGATCGCGTCCGTCTGCGGTGCGTTTGGAAGTGATGGGAGAGAGGTATAGGCGAAGGAGGGGTGAAAGGGCGAGAACGCACGGTCCCGGCGTACGTACGGTAAGCATGCGCGCTGTCTCGAGCCCGGCCCCCTTCTCTGCCGCGCTGACGCAGTCTCCAGGGGGGGGCCCTAGCACGCAGGTCGAGAGCCCCCGCGCCTATGTACTGTGCCGGGAGTTTGCAGACGCAAACAGAGCAGGCGGTTGCTGACTTGGCTCCATGGGCGTCCATGGCTCCAAGCTCCACCCACCTGCATGGCCGACTTGATGCAGTCCACGGGGAAGATGGAGAGCCAGTACATGATGCCGCCCGTACCTGTACGGCATGACGTACGTACGACACGTTTAGTAAGCTAGGCAGGAGCCGAAGGCAGCAGCGCCAGCCTTTGAGCGCCCCTCTCCGTCGGAGGCTGGCAATCCCCCAACCCCACCTGCGCACGCCGTGATGGTGGCGGCCGAGAGGTCCGTGGTCTTGCAGCCGTACTTGTCCGCCACCATCTGCTTCATCACCTGCCGTACGAGACACGTGGCAATGGGAGATGCCGCACAAGCACGTCAGGATGCGCCCGACGGGTACCTCAGTTCAGGAGCTTGCGCCTCCTTCCCCGATCACTCCCAGTCCCCTCCGTGCCTGAGCCCTTCCACACTTCAGGCGCCTCGCCCTTCCCCTTGACCATGGCCCCCCAGCCCATACCCTTTACACCCCCCCTCCCACCTCCTGCTTTCCGCCTCAACCCCCCTCCGCCCAAACCCCCATTCCCAACCCCCACACCTCGAATGAGCCCAGGTACACCGAGTTGGCGGGCGTGTTACGCAGGATGGTGGGACCCAGGCCCTGGGGGGAGGAGGGCGGGAGGAGAGGGAGAGGATGGGGCGGAAAATCAGCGACGTGGCTCAGCGAAGCGCCCTCCTCGCCCTTTGGCGCCCTCCTGGGCCTGGGCCTCCTTAGACCCCCCCCCCCAGGAAGAGAGAGGGCTCCCAAGACCATGCGCTACGAGGCTCGGCGAGCCTGGTCGGCTCCTCGCCTCTGGCGCACTCCTTCGGCGACCATGCACAGAACGACACCAGCCTCCCTCCTCGCACTGCTCGGCTCCATGAACCCGGGCGCGAGGCAAGCGCCGCCGAGCGGACCCGAGCATCCGAGCGCTGCAACCGCTTCGAAAGGCAGGAGCCCCCTCTGAGCCCCGCAGCCCTTCCCCCCCCCTGGGCTCAAGCGCCCGAGCGCTGCTGCGACCGCTGCCCTCCAGAGAGCAGGAGCCCCCTCCGAGCGCCGACCTCCTCCCTCCCCCCCCCTGGCCAGCAGCAGCTGCAGCACAGCGGGGGCTTGACGGGGGGCGGGGGCTCGCCCCACGTCCTGCTCCACCACTCGCCTTCAGCCCCCACCCTCCGCCCCGGCCCCTGCCCCGCAGCCCGGGGGCATGGCTGCCGCGGCTGCGCCGCCGCCACGCTTGCCTCGCTCCCGCCGTCGCTCCTCGCGCTCGCTCCTCCATCGACGCAGCTGCACCGCCATGCCTGCATCCGGCATCCGGCTGCTGCGCGCCTTCGCTCCGGTGGTAGCCGCTGCAGCCCCGGCTCCGGACCGCGCCTCGGCCTCGAGCTAGGGGGTCCGGAGCGGCCCTGCCGTCCCACGTCCCGGCTCCGAAACGTTTGTGCGCCAGCCGTGCGCCGGACCGCGCCTCCGTGCCCATGACTGCGGGCTCCGCTAGACCCCTGCCCGGACCGGTCCCTGAGCCCCTCCCACCCCCCTGTTCCCCTCCCCCCACCCCGCCCCCACCGTGTCCCCCACCCCTCCCCCACCTGGAAGGGCGCCCGGAAGCCGTTGGTGCGGATGGTTTGGCGCACGCACTCCAGAACGGAGGTGAAGGGGGCTGCGGAGGGGCGGAGGAGGGGGGGCAGAGTTGGGGTTGATCGTTTGACGAAATGGGAGCCGAAGTGAACGAGAAGGAGGCTGAGTTCGGGGTGGACCTTGCGGACGTTCTGTCCCAAGCCCATGACCCCAGTAGCCAGCTCAAGTACCGTACTCTCCCCCCCAAGCACGCCACCTTCGTCGCTCCACCCGCATTCCTTCCCCCCGCCTCGCCCCCAGCTACCATCTCCACGCACCCTCTTGTCCCTCGCCCTCAGCTCCAGCGCCCTCCCCCCTTCCCCAAGCCCTTTCCCAAGCCCTGCTCCAAGCCCTGCCCCCACATCCCCTCCCTCTAACTCACGCTTGTAGGCGGGGTCCATCTTGGAGCGAATGATCTGCACCTGCAGCTGGGACTTGTAGAAGTCGATGGGGCCCTCCGTGAAGGCCGCCACGAAGCCCGTCATGGCGCCGGCCTTGTAGAAGTCGATCCGCTGCAGGGGTCGGGTGGTGCCTGGGGTGGGCGGGGGTGGTGGAAGGTGGGAGGTGGGGTGGGGGGGTTGGGGGGAGGGGTTTGGGGTTGGGGGGGGGGGGGGCCCTCGCCCCCGGCTCAGTAAAGCCCTCGGGCCTTCCGGCCCAGCCGCCCCTGCCCCCCGGCCTGCCTCCATGGCTCCGCCACCCCCCGCCTCGGCACCTTCTCCGAGCTCGCCTGATGCCACCGTCCACCCACCCCCCCCCCCCGCCCTCGCCAACCCAGGGCGCCCTGCCCGCACACCCCCAGGAGCCCCTTCAGACGGAGCACCAGCACGGCCGCACGGGCCCCCTACCCTCCTTCCGGTGGAAACGGCGGCGATGCAGGGCCGGCCCGTTGCCGTTTTCCACCGGAAGGAGGGTAGGGGGCCCGTGCGGGGACGGGCCGGCCCTGCCTCGCCACCCCTCGTGGCCACATCCAAACCCTTGGAGGCCCCCCGATGGACGCTCCGCCCCGGCGCCTTCCGCCTCCCCCTTACGTCCCTCCGCTCCTCCGCTCCGGTGGTGAGCCTGGTCAGTTTCGCCAGCGGGGGCAGATGCTCCACTCCGATCCATGCCTGTCCCTCACCTCCCCATCGCCGTCCCCCTGCCCTCCCCCCCCTCACCGTCCGAGTTGGTCCCCAGCCAGCGCTTGGATTGACCGAAGGCGCCGAACAGGGAGGCGCGGAAGAACATCTGGCCCATGAGGGGGGAGGACACGCCCTGCGGAGGTGGGGAAAAGGTGCGGGGGGAAGGGGAGGTTGTTTGTTGCTGAGCGGGAACGTGCCGACGCCAGGGAATCCTTGTATGGAGAGGTACATACCGCCGTGTTAACCAAATGGAGAGAAGAGCTCCGTAGTGTCCGCGTGACGAGAGTGGCTGAGAGTGGCGTAGGCAGCGGCGGCTGTGCGCTATCCCTAAGCACTAATAGGTCGCAGGTAACAGAACCGGCCAGTCGCTGGGGTGCTTCGGCATGCGTGTGCAACGCTGCAACGCACAAACCAACGCACAAACGACTGGAAGGGGAGGGTGGTGGTGGTGAGGGGCCGCTGCGGAGCGAGGGAGCAGCGGCGGCCTCGTCCTCGGGACGAGCCCGTGGGTGGAGCCCTGGCGGAGGGCCTGGCTAGCCAACGAAGCCCGCCGAGACATACTACTTTAAGTCACCTCAAACCGGCGACCCGGCGGTTGCTGGGTTGGGGTGTTTCAAGGTAGTTTGTCTCGGCGGAAGTGCGTGCCTCTCACGGGCTGGGCCAGGCAGCAAAGGCTACGTGGCAGCATACGGGACAACACGTGCACCTCCGCAGGCCTTTGGGGGGGGAGGGGCGCAGGAGCGGGGGCTCCCGGCAGGGTCCCAGCCGGGGAGGGTCCCAGCCGACAAAGGGTCCTGCCCGAGGAGGGTCCCTGGAAGACCGGTGCCTGGCACACAGCACATGGCTTCACATGGCTTCAGAGGGGTCGGTGCCCACCGCCTGCCCTCCACCGGTCCCCACGGGGGTGGGCTGGGGCCCTCGGCCTCACCTTGTACAGCCCGCCGAGGCCCTCCCACTGCACCGTCTTGCGCGCGCAGTCCACCACTCCGGCTGCCGGGGGGGGGGAAAGAGGCAGGGGGCGGGACTGTGATCAGTAGAGGACGGTAGAGCCTTACTGTCACGCCCACTAGGGGCACAAGCGCGCCGTGCACAGGGGCCCCTGCACTCTTGAGTACGAACAGGTCCGGCAAGCAGTGCCTTTGTGACCAGGATTGAGCTCCTTGGCCGTCGCCGGCTGCGTGTTGGTAAACTAAGCCCCAAGGCTGGCAGCCTTTCCGGCGAAGGGTGCAAGGGTATGGTGGAGGGGATGGGCGTGGCCCACATCCTCACACCCCACATCCCCGCCAAAACTCACAGTAGATGGGCTTATCCACGGGCTGCGTCTGTAGCCGGACCTTCAGCGTGTCGAACGGGTGCCCCACGAGCGTGACCGAGATACCGCCTGCGGTCGCGCGCGACAACCCGCCGAGCGGGTAAGGGCATGTGAGCCGACGCCTCGTATCAGTGCCGCCTACAGCTTGCGTATTGCTTTAGATCGACTGACCGCATGTCCCCGCAAAGATATCCTTTGCGAGTTTGACCCAGCCGGTTGAGCTCGCGGCGGGGACCGCGAGCGGAGCCTGCTGCTGCCCTGTTGCTGCCATGTTTGCTGTGCTCAGTGATGTGGGCTTAGCAAGCAGGTTTAATGTAAGGCAGCAGGCGACGCAAAGGGGCCAGGGCCGCGCATGGGCACGCCTTCATGCAAGTCTACCATTTCGTCCCGTCGTCAGCACGAGCCCCAGTGCCTCGCGCTGCGCCCCAACAAACCCGTCTCGGTATAGTCGAGCCGATCGGCTGTCTCACTTGCACCGACGACGACGCCCTAGGACCGTCGACGCAAGCGCAAGCGCCATGGCCCTGGCGCGAGGAATCCTCGCTGCCGTCTCCTCGGTCGCCCGCCAGAGCGAGGGCAAGCTCGGCTTTGCTCAGCGTGCCTTCGCCAGCACCACCTCGGTCAACGGTATCCCCGTCGAGGTCGGTGGCAATTCCCCCCACATGCCAAGATCCCCCACGGCCCCCTATCCTCTCCCCCACGAACCCCTTTACTCCCCCCTACCGACCCTCTACTCCCTTCCCTCTAACCCGCTTGCCTCGCAGGTGCACAATGAGTCCGGCAGCAAGCGCGTTATCGTGACCAAGACGCTGCCGGGCGACCGCTGGCTGCAGTACCTCATCAATGCCGACTGCCGCGTGGAGGTGTGCAAGCACCCCGACATCATCCTCAGCAACGCCACCATCAAGAAGCTCATGGGCAACAAGTGCGATGGCGTGATCGGCCAGCTCACCGAGGTGGGATAGGCTGGCCATGCCCCGCCTCTTTCCCCGCCCTCCCGGTCCCTTGCCCACCCCAACCGCGAAGCTCCTTCCCACCCACCTCACCTCCGCTCCCTCCTCGCGTTTGCCTCCCCAGGACTGGGGCTCTGAGCTGTTTGAGGCGCTCAAGCAGGCGGGCGGCAAGGCCTACTCCAACTACGCAGTGGGCTACAACAACGTCAAGGTGGGGGGGGCCTGGGGAGGAGGGGGGGCCTAGGGAGGAGGGGGGGCCCTTTAGGGAGGAGGGGGGGGGGCCTAGGGAAGAGGCGCCATAGGGAGGAGGGGGCCCTAGGGAGGAGGGACTGCGTGAATGGTTGTAAGGTCGGAGTCAGCGGCCAGCGGCCGATAGCGTTGAGGGGGCTACAGCAACGGGAAGCTGCGGGGGGCTGGAGAGTAGGGAGTGGTAGTGTAGCCCCTACCGCGGAGCGAGTGGGCAGGTGGCGGAAGGGCGGCCGGGACCTCTGCAGGCGGGGGCCGGGCGTGGAAGGGGTGGCCTCAGGAAGAGCTTGGCCCGGGGCCCTTGGACCTGGCCACAGTGCGAGCGCAAGCCGGCCTGCCGCGCGGGGCCTCCAAGCCCAATGCAGGGGGCGTGTGTCCGCACTCCGGGTGTGATGTCCTTGGGGAGGGGGTGGCAGCCGGCCCCAGGCCCCACCCGCTGTCATGGCTGGCCCATGGGTGCATGCGGCAGCCAGGCTCAGAGGTGGGCTGAAGGCAGCATGCACCAGACGTGCAAGATACTGAACCCGGTACGGCACCCGGATCCTCCCCCCTCCCCCCCCAGGTGGATGAGGCCACCAAGCGTGGCCTGCCGGTGGGCAACACCCCCGGTGGGTGGGCATGGGCCAGGGACCTGGGGGTTAGGGGGGGGGACGGGTGGCGCCCCCCTCCTTGGGGTCACCCCCCGGACAACGAGGTCAACCCCCGGAAAGGGCGAGGGCGAGGGGGGCTGCTCCGAAGGCTCGGCCCCGGCCTCGCGTCCATCAGCCGGGCAGCCACGGAAGGGCCTAGTCCTGGTCGGGACAGAGCGGGTATCGACCCCCTATCCCTGTCACCCGAGCAGTCGCAGTGGCCCCCCTCCCGGCAGCTCCTCCCCTAAGCTCTCCTTACCTCTCCCCTCAACCAGCCTCAACCCCCCTTACCCTAACCTCCCCTGCCCCCGCCACCATCGAACCCCCAGGCGTGCTGACGGAGACCACCGCCGAGCTGGCCGCCGCCCTGACGTTCGCTGCGGCCCGGCGGGTGGTTGAGGCGGACGTGTTCATGCGGGCGGGGCGGTACCAGGGCTGGCTGCCGGACCTGTTCGTGGGCAACCTGCTGCAGGTGGGGGGGGGAGCGGGTGGATGGGGGGGGCTAGAGGAGGAATCTACTAGGGTTATGTTAAGGCGGGGGCGGTAGCTGGTGCTGCATGCTGTTCTCGAGGGCATTGAGGGGCGGTGAGGGCTGATGGGGGGGGGGGCGTGGCGGAAGGGCTGCGTGGGCGGAGCACGGGACGGGGCTTGAGGGGGCTGGTTGGGCGCGAGCAGGGAGGCAGCTGCAGGTGGGGTTCGCGGGCGGCGGCCCGCAGCGGTGAGGCGCGGGGGCGCGGCCACACGCGCAATGTGGCCGGGTGCAGGGAGTGGCAGGCGCAGGGCGGGGGGTTATCGGTGGTGTGCCCGGGTGCTGCAGGAGACCCATGCGGCTTGCGCTTGGAGCCTAGGACTGAGGCCCAGGCTCTGGCCGGCATCGCCCTGCCCGTCCACCCCGCACCACAATCACCCCACAACCCCGCTTCCCAACCACCCCAACCATTTCGCCTCCTTCTCCCTCGGCCCCCTCCCGCCCCCCTAACGCAGAACAAGACCGTGGGCATCATTGGCGCCGGCCGCATCGGCGCCGCCTACGCCCGCATGATGGTGGAGGGGCACAAGATGAACCTGGTCTACTACGACCCCTACCCCAACAAGTGGGAGGGGGGAGGGAGGGGAAGGGAGGGAGAGGGGAGGAGGGAGGGAAGGGGGGAGCTTGTGGGTGTGGGGGTCAGCACGTGTGAGGGAGCGGGGGGGAGGGAGGTGAAACAGGTTGGCCCACTCCAACCCAATCTCTCTACCCCCTATCCCAAACCCCCACCCCCCCAGGCACCTTGAGGAGTACATCAAGCTCTACGGCGAGCTGCTGCGGCACCGCGGGGAGCCCCCGGTGGCGTGCAAGCGGGTGGAGACGGTGGAGGAGGTGCTCAAGGAGGCGGACGTGAGGCAGAGGGGGGGAGGGGGAGCGAGGGAGGGGGTCAGGGGGGAGGGAGGGGGACGTGAGGCGCTTAGGGGGCGGCGGGGGGGGAGGGAGAGGGGAGGAGGTGGTTTAGGAGGCGGATGTGAGGAGGGGGAGAGGTGACGGCACGATGGCCATCGCCGTGCGTAGGGAGGGTGTGTGGGTAGGCGGACCGCCCTTGGTGTTGGTGTGGGGGCAGGGGGACTGGCGGGGGGGCAGGGGGGTTGGCCCAAGATACTGCACGCACGGGCTGCTGACACCACGGCTTTTCCCCCGCCCCCTTCCCCCTCTCCCCCCCCCCAGGTGGTGTCTCTGCACTGCAACCTGGACGCATCCACCCGCCACCTCATGAACGCATCGGTGGGTGGGGGGGGGGGGATCCTGACTTGATCCACAATCAGGCGGGGATGGGAGGAACGGTTGCGTGGGAATCCTGTCGTGGCCGACAAGCAGGAGGGGACAGTGGAGGGGAGGGGAGCGGGACGACGACTGCCGCAGCCACAGAAACGCCCCTGATCCTGTGCTGGCCTGGACTGATCTGATCCCGATCCGTGATCTCGCTCCCCCCATGCAGCGGCTCAACATGATGAAGAAGAACGCGGTGCTGGTCAACGCCGCGCGCGGGCCCTGCATCGACGAGGCGGCGCTGGTGGCTCACCTCAAGGCCAACCCCGACTTCAGGTGGGGGAGGCAGAGGGGCTGGAGGGGGGTCTGGGGAGGGGTCCAGCGGGTGTGTGTGTGTTTCGGAACGCGTTGGTGGGGCGGCGCTCGTCTGAGTCAAGACACGCTCCTGGCGCCCGGGCATCGGCATATCGTCCCATCCAGACCCCACCCCACCCCACCCTGTCTCCAGCCCACCATCCCCCCAACACGCCGCCTCTTACCCCCTGACACGCCGCGTGCCCCTACCTGCGCATCCTGTCCCCCCAACGCGTCCCCCTCCTCTCACCCCACCCCTCCCCCTAGGTGCGGCCTGGACGTGTTTGAGGACGAGCCCGCCATGAAGCCCGGCCTGGCGGACTGCCCCAACGCCGTCATCGTGCCGCACATTGCCTCGGCCTCGCTGTGGACGCGCAGCGGCATGGTGGGAAGGGGGGGTGTAGGGGGAGGGGGCGTCGGAGGGGATAGGGGGCGGAGCGGTCGTGGGCCCTGAGGCGGAGGGAGGTGCGCGGCCGTGTGCTGCGGGGCAGCGCTGTGGACGCGCAGCGGCATGGTGGGGCGCCCGCTCGGGCAAGCAGCTGGTGTTGGGGCGGGGGGGGGGCCTGAGGGAATGGGGGGGGGAGTGGCGGGCGGGGTGGCGGGGAGGGGTGTGGGTAGTGGGCGGGGCGGGGCCGAGGGGGCATGGGGCGGAGGGAGGTGCGCGTTCGTGGGCTGCGGGGCAGGGCTCTGGACGCTCTGGAGAGGGGGCCGGGGGGGTCGAGGGGAAAGAGTTGGGGATGTGGGATGTGAGCAGTGTGCCTGTGCAGAGCGCTGTGGACGGCAGCGCACTTCGGCCCCGTGGTGCGCTTCCTTTTCGCGCGCCCAATCGCTCGTTTCATCCCGGTGCGGCGCCTTCCAGACCCGTCGAACTCTGCTCCCACGCGCCTCTTCCCCCTCCCCCTGCCCTTCCCCCTCGCCCCCCCCCCCTCCCCCCTCAGGCCACCCTGGCCGCCGCCAACGTCGCCGGCATTCTGTCGGGCTACCCCGTGTGGAACAAGATTGTGAGTGATGGGGAGCGGGGACACAGGAGTGGGAGTAGGGCCAGAAGAGGTGGCCGGCATGGACTCTGGGGAAGGCAGGGCCAGCGGCGGAGTGCAGCGGCGGAGGCAGCCACGCGGATGCGGCGAAGCTGCCCCGAAAGTCGCGTGTCGACGACCATCATTACACGCGGGCACCACCTCCCCCACCCCCGGCGGAAAACGGCCAAGTGGAAAGCCCGTCCTACCGTTGGATCAGCTCACAAACCTAGTGTGACGCCTCGTCACTCCTCTTCCCCCCCCCTCCCCCCCACCCACCCCCTCAGGACATCCTGCCCTTCGTTGAGAAGCCCATGCCGGCGGTGCCCCGCGCCGCGCCCTCCATCGTCAACGCCAAGGAGCTCAAGCTCAAGATGGTGGCCGAGTAAGATCCAGCAAATCCAGATCTGGATCCAGATCCGGGTCCAGATCTTGACAGGGCTCGTGTTGCGGGCTGGGGCTTTTGCCGTGGGTCGTCTCTAGGTAAAGCGATGTGGGCGTGAGCAGACGGGGGGTTTGACGGGGGATTGAGGGCAATTACCGGGCTTGATGCTAGGAACGATGGAGTCACGAATCCTTCGTCACGAGCTTACTTGGTGGGGGCCAGCAGCCTGCGTAAAGCAGCGACATCGAGAAGAGAACACGAAGGCGGGGGCTAGAATGAAAGGTCAAAGGATGCGTAGCATGCACAAGTATTAAGGTGGACTGCATAGGAGAGAGCCGCCGGCGTTGCCTGCAGGCGTCGAGCCTGGGGACTGCGCATGGGCCTAAACGCTAAAGGTCATGTAACACGCTACCAACTTCTTCTGCACGCTTCACCTTGCTACGAGAAATGGGATGCTGTCCACGGCGTCGACTGGACGGAGGCCGCGTCCCCTCTCTGCTGCGCCAGGCTCGGCCAGGGGCCAGCCGACAGCCCCGCGTGTCCCCCATGAGCCGCCTCTCAGAAGGCAGGGTGCCTGAGGCCCGTGGCGCCTGCCACGGCCCCGACGGCACGGTGTGTGTGTCGTGGCACAGGCCCACACAGGCGGTGGCGCACGCACTGCTTTGTGATCGAGGGTGCCGCCGCCCCGGCCTGCGGGGCGCCAAGCGGGCGGAGCTAACCGACAAACCGAGGGGCTGCGGTTGGAGAGAAGTGCGGCGTGCAGCCCACGGCCCTCCTGCTGTATGAGGTTGAGACGATATGCCCCCGCCAGCCAGCCCGCCTAGCCCAGGCCCCTTGCCCAGGCCCCTTGCCCTTGCGCGTGCGGGTTGCTGGGGGCTGTCAGATGTCAGCCTGACCTGGCTGACCACGCCCTCAGAGAATGCTCCGGAACACCACAATCCCCATTACTTCTAGGCTCGCAAGAGCAGGGCTGCGGATAGTTGCCGACCAGTGCAATCGTTGCACTTTGCTGGCCTGCTTTTTGCGTTCCTCGTCTCCCGTGTCTTCTTTTCCCCATTACATCACTCGCCGCTCATTATAAGTCCAAAGCAAGCAAGCAAGCGCACTTTGGCGGGATCCGCTTTAAACCTGCAAGCTCACAGACGCAACCAACCAGGCCGATGGGAGCAGCACTCGCTAAGTGGACATGCGCGTGCGTTACTGGGGAGGGGAGGCGCGACAACAGGCGTGCTTCGGGCGAATGTGCTGGCGAATGTGCAGCCTCGCAGCCGGCTGAAGAGCTGCCGCTGTCCTCAGCTGGCGAGCCAGAGCGTGACAACGAAAGCCCGTCGGCCCTGTCACCTCTGGAGGACTTGCTCCGGCAGATTAGCATCCCGGCTAAGGACGCGCTCTACGACGCGCTGCTGTCCGACGGCACTATCGGCGCTTTCCGACTGACCAGCAAGGCGCTCAGAGACGTTGCAGATGGCAGCGTGCGCAAGTCCCGTGCCCTGAAGCTTGTGACCGCTGCGGATGGCACGGTGGCGGAGCCGGTGGCGTCGTTGGCACGCTGGCCCCGCTGCCGGCGCTTCGATCTGCAACACGTCATCCAGACGACAGAGGCCACCCCCCTGCTGCCGCTTGCGTTCACGGGCCTGTCGGAGCACGTCCGCGCGCGGGTCGCAGAGCTCACCATTGACTGCCAACGCCCCGGAGCAACGATGCCGGAAGCAGCCATCACCCGGCTGGCCGGTTTGCTGCCCGGCTTGCGCAAGCTAGACCTTACGACAGTAGTGAGGCTGGAGCTTGCCGGCTCTGAGGCTTACGCAGGTGCGGGGTCGGGAGCCCAAGGCTGCTGCCCCTTCCTGCCTGCCCCTTCCTTCGTTTACCCATACCGTCCGTAGCCGTCACGTCCGCTGACCCCTCCCTATCTCATTCCTGCTCTCCCGCGCAGCACTTGCAGCCGGGGGATCGCTGAAGGAGCTGGCGCTGCCCAGCCTCGCCCTCCTGCCGGGCGTGGAGGCACTGGCGGGGACTCTTCGGCGGCTAAGTATCAGTAACCCGCGCACGGCTGATCCTGATTATGTCAGCGATGAAGAAGTTCCGTCAGAGCTCGTGGCCACGCGCGACACTCTCAGCTGCCTGGGGCAACTCACCCGACTGCAGAAGCTAACCCTGAGCGTTGGGCGGTTTGACCTGGGCCCCGGGCCTGCCCTCCCCGCCCTGCTCCAGCTCCTGCCGCCGTCGTGTAAGCGCATCACGGTTCGGTCCCGCTCCCTCGCGAGCGTGGACCTGACCTATCGCCCAATCGTCATGGGCCTGACGCGCGGCCGAGTGGTGTCCCTGGAGTTGCTCACGTCCCCGCTCGAGGACGTCGTTGCCCTGGCGCGCACGGAGCTCCTTCCGTGCCTGGCACCCGGCGACCGGCTGCAGAAGCTGTCCCTTTGGTGGCTGGAGCTTCATGGCTGGGAGACGACCGACGTCACGCCGCTCTTGGAGCTGTGGGGCCGCAGCGACATCAAGCACATCCGCTGGCTTGACGCCGACTTGGATAGCAGCCCAGCAACGGTCGTTGAGGCGGTCCAGGCGTTCGGGGCTGTCCACAGCCTGTCCCTTGGCTCCTTACGGTCAGCGTGGTCAAAGCTTCACGTCGAGCTCACCTACCGCCCGCCTCCCGCCACCCAACCTCAACCCAACCTGGTCCTGCCGCCGCCCGAGGAGGTTCTCCTGACGGCAGTGCAGCGATCGCCGGCCCTCCTGGGCCCTAGCCACTATGACATGCGCGTCCTCTTGCGGGGCCCCGCTGCCGAGGCGGTGTTGGCTCTGTCCCAGGAGGGCGGGGCGCTCCAGGCCTGGGTGGATGCGCTCGAGGCGCGGGCACAGGCCGCCGTGCCACCGGCTGGCCCTTCGGGTGCCGGGGGTTCCCTCTTGTGGTCCGCCCAGCTCCTGCCCTTCGCTTCGGCTGTGCTCCTCACGTGCAGCCATCAAACGCCGCGTGTACAGAACGCTGTTTGGACGGCGGCCAAGCTGGTGGCAGTTCAGGCCGGGGGCCCGGCGTCGGACGTCCAGCGTGTCACAGCAATGGGCGAAGCCTTGAGCCGGGTGCGCTACGGGTACGGGCACTGCGCTGGCGTTGGTAGTGTTGCACTACCGGGTGTGTGCTCGTCCTGACGGCAGCAAGTGCATGCCTGCACGAGAGCTGGACCTGCGAACCGGCTTTCACTGGCTCTGCCTCCGCGTCTCTGATCCTGCCCGCCCTCTTCCACCCGACTTGCCGGCAGGTCGTGACCGAGGCATGGGGGGCGGCTGCGGTCACGGAGGGCGGCCCCGGCCTGCTGCAGCGAATTGAGTGGGCGATGACGGTGTGCAGAGCGGTGGAGGCGCTGCCCTCGCCCGTGCGGACAACGGCCTCCACCTAGCGCAGCCAAGAGCAGCCAGGGGCGGCCGGGAGCATGCACGGCCCGCCTGGCAGGACAGGCCCGAGCCATGACAGGGACCGGCGGGGGAGCAGGGTCTTGCCCGGTGATACATGTTGCCCCTAGGAAGCCCGGGCTGCAGCGGTGGAGCGAGTTGGCAACAGAACACCGCGGTCAGGGTCAGCGCAGGTGGTCATAGGCGGGGAATCGAAACGGCACGCTGTCAGCCTAGCATGCAAGTCGGTACGGCGGACCCGTTGGGAACGTACGGCACGGGCACGCGCCCACCACGTGTGGGGCATTTGGCCTGCTTCAGGCGGGGCTGCGGTGGTGCCCGGAGGCTCAGCTGCCGGACGCGTGTTGTCCTGAACCGTCCTGAGTTACCGTAAACTGCGGCAACCATGTGTGCATGCCCTTCGATCAGAGGCGGTCGGAGACAGTAGGTTTGGCATGCATGCGGTAGGGAGCGGTAGGGAGCCGTGTCGGTTTTGGTCGGTTGTTGGGTTCAGGCCGGTTGTGGGGTGGGGGTGTGTGGGGGGGTCGTTGCCATGCCATGTGCGCTGCCCGCCGGTAGGGGGCGCAGCTGGGGCGCAGGGGCCTCAAGTCTGGACCTGGTTCTGGACCTGGACCTGTCTATGTAACACGCCCCTGCTACCGACGTGTTCCAGCACGCCCAGCCCAGTCACCGCGTCTACGTGACGCCCGACGCGCAGGGCAGCTGGACCTGCCTGTCCCTGGGCACGGCGAGGGGGCGGCCGACAACCCCGAGTGTCCCCCAGCCCCACACACTGCTCCTCGCCTCCTGCACCTCACGCGAGATGCTTTCTGCCAATTGCCGCCCAGCTTCGTTGTGGCAGGTTGCCAGCTTGCCACGGCCCTAGCCCGCAACTCCCACAATCAGCCCCACCCATAGCAGTAGTTCCCCCACCGCCCTCCGTGCACCAGCTTACTAGCTCAGCCGCCCTTCCGCCTTGCCTCGCACGCCTCCTTGTGCCCCGCCCGCCAGTGCGCCGTCTGGCACTCGCGGCAGCAGTACGACACCCGCCCACAGCGCCCGCACCGCTGCAGCTTGCGCCCCGTCTCGCTGTCACCCGCCAGGTTTACGCAGGCGGGGTTGCCGCAGGCGGGCAGCAGCGCGAGCGCCTCCGACGGCATGACTGTGCCCAACGCGGCCAGGCCGCTGCCAGCGTCGCCGTCAGTCATTAAGGCTCTGCTGAACTGTGGAGCCTCGAGTCGCTCCAGGGATGCCGCCAGCGAGCGTACGGCAACCGCCACGTCAGCAGCCGCCACGCCGCCGCATGCCGCCGCCTGACTGGCGAGTAGCCTCAGCCCGTCAGGCCGCAAGGGGAGCGCCGCCGCCGCCACCACCACCACCCGCCGCCGCCGCCGCCGCCACCACCACCACCGCTGCCGCCACCGCTGCCTCCGCCTCCGCCGCCGTCGGCTGCGCGCGCACGCGTGCATCTGCTCGCCGACGACTGCCAACCGCCCGGTTCCAGAGCCGCCGCTACGGCACAGCAGGCGCGCGCCAGCGCCTCCCGAGTCCCGACCCTTACCGCCTGCCTGCTCCGACGGCCTCAGCCCGGCGCGTCGCTCCACCAAGCACAGGCCCCCATCGACCAGCGCCACCACGTCTAGCTCGTCCACCAGGAACGAGCGCCACTGGGCCGCCGCCGCCGCCGCCGAGGCCCGGCACGTTCCGGCGTGGGGATCGGCACGTGATGAGCCGTGCGTACTTCCGTACGACACGGAGGTGGTGGTGGGGATGCTGGCGAGCGCCATCACGTGCACCCAGCTCCACATGCCCCGGGAGGTCGCCAGGACGTCGAGCAGCAGGGGGGCGTTCTCGTCCGCCTCGCGCCCTCCGCCCAACTCTGGGCCCCGCTCCGGCTGAGCTCCAGCCGTCTGGCCGCTCCGGCTGACCGGGGCGAGGCCCGCTGCGCCGACGTCTCCGGCTGCAGCTCCGGCGGCGGCCGCCGGAGGAGGCCCGGCGACGGCCCCGGCGGCACCGCCAGCGGCGGGCCCCACATCAGCCTCCACGTCGACGGCTCCGACGGCACTGCCGGCTGGCGAGCAGGCGAGTGCCGCCGCGCCCCGCATCAGGCGGGAGAGCTCCGGCAGCAGCCGCACGGCCGTGTACACCAGCGGTACCGCCTGCGGCGCCCCATAGTTGCCGCCCGCCTCGGCCTCCAACCCCTCCCCCCTGCCAGCACCAATGGTACCCGCCGTGGTCCCGCCGCACAGAGGCAGGCACTCAAGCGCCGCCAGCAGCGAATCCAGCTCGTGCACCAGGACTGTGAATTCGAAGGAGACTGTGGATTTAGTTAAATCCGGCACGAGCAGCAGCAGGCAGGCAGGTTCGAGGCGCCTCAGCAGCTTGGCCTGCGTGGCGATCAGGCCCGCGGCGGCGGGCGGGCCCGAGCAGGCCAGGAGCGGGCCCAGCCAGGCCCCGGGGACCGTGCCCAAGACCACGCGCTTCAGCAGTCGGAACTCGGGGCCCGCGGGGCCCTCGCCCGCGCGACGCATCAGTCGCTGCAGGGCGGAACCCAGGCCTCCCACCACCGCGGCCGCCACGGCGGGCTGGGGCGGGAGGCGGGGCACCGCCTCTGCAAGGCATTGCAGGAGAGGGAGAGGGAGAGGCAGAGGGAGGGTGACAGGCGTTCCACAACACGCTCCGCTGTGCCGCGACAGGGGTAGAACGCTCGGGTACGTAGTGAGCTCTGCACTGTGCACTCGTGCACTCCCACTGGTGTCCAGGTCTACCGGTATCGAATGCACGTGAGAGTGGCATCACGCCTGCACCCGCAGCACCTAGCACCGCCGCGTGCGCCAACTGTGGACCCACCCGGGGAGCAGGCAATGGCGCGGAGCAACAGGTTGAACATGTTGTCTACGTATTGTTCGTCCGTGTAGGGGCCCTCTCCACCCGCGCCGGCGGGCCGCGGCGCGGAGGCGAAGGCCAGGACCGCGCGACAGCACCGGGTGAGCTCCGCCTGGCGGCTGGGGCGGACCTCGAAGTGGGGCCCTACCGCCAGCATCAGTGCGTTGAGAAGCGCCATGACGGCGACGCTGAAGGCTTCTCCTGGGCGAGCAGTTGCGCTCGGCCCGGCCCGGGCTGCTGTTGCCTGGCTGCCCCGCTTGCGGCGCCCGTCGCTCCTGCTGATGACCCGCTGCCGTCGTACCCGCTCGCCCCGCCGCCGCCACCGCCGCCGCCACCGCCGCCGCCACCGCCGCCGCCACCGCCGCCGCCGCCGCCGCCGCCGCCGCCGCCGCCGCTGCTAGCTTGGTGGAGCGCTGCCTCGGCGGCATTGGACACACGCAGGTCAACCCGGGCGCGTCGGCTGAGGCAGGGATCGGAGGGGGCGGAGGGGTCGCATTCGGCCGTCGCCACGAGCGCCTGGAGGCGCAGCAGGCCGTCCGGCAAGCCGCAGGTGCCCAGCCCGTCCAGCGTTGACAGGAGGCTCACGCCCAGAGACACCACCGCGTGGCGTGCGCTGCAGCCCAGGCGTGGGACCTGCAGTGCGGCTGCTGACGCTGCTGCTGCGTCCAGCGGGCCTGCCAGTGTTGCCGTTGCCGCGGGGCCAAAGCCGCCGGCAGCCGGCCACGCTACAGCCTGCGCCGCGGGCGCCGACGCGGGCCCGGCCTCGTCGGCGGCAAGGAGGGGTCGGGCAGCGGCTCGGGCCTCGGCTGCGGCCGTGGAGGCGCCCAAATGAAGTGCCGACACGACATGGCACAGCACTGTGAACGCGTCGTCTTGTTGGGCAGCGTGCATGGAGCACTGGGGGCGGCCAGGGGGCTGGGCCGGCACGTGGGCGGGTTGCAGCACCACCGCACGGCCCATGTGCTCCAGCAGAGCGCTCGCCTCGAGCGCAGAGTCCAGGGCCCCCGACAGGACAGCGTCCCGCTTCCTGCGCGCGGGTGAGCTCGAGGAGCTCGTACACGAGCGTGCCACATGCGCACGTGAGTGCAGCGCGGGTTACGCAGAGTTCGAGAACAGCGGGGCCCGTTTCGGGTTGCTCGCCCGCTGATGACGGCCCTGCCTCCGCTGCCTCCTCTGCCGCCACCTCTGCCTCGCCCCGCGTTTGCAGCTCCTGCGTTGCGGCGGCCACCTGCCGTGTGCACGCCTGCAGCGTCTCCATCCGCAGCACTTTGAGGGCAAAGGCAGGTAGCGATGCGCGACGCGCGGGTCTCCTTCGCCACATGTCACCGTCTTGACCAGCGACGACGCGGTCCGCACGGCCGTGAACGCCACCCGGCCGAGCTCATGCGAGCTCGCCAGATGCTCTCTGGCACGAGGCTTGACCACCAGCTCCAGCCGAACGGCCGCCGCGAGCAGTTGCAGCAGGGCGTGCTGGGTTGCTGCATCGAGGAGGATCTCGGACGCAACAGCGACACGAGCGTGTCCAGCTCTCAGATAGTAGTCGATCGTCTAGGCTGCTTCCGATCCTGATGGCGGCATCCTTCGAGAGCGGGTGCTTCCCTTGCACATGTGCGAGCATGCGGCTCGCCGTGCCGGCAAGACCGGAGACCACATCCTTGACAGGTGGAGGCAGCTGCGGACCCAAGCTGCCTCCCCGGGCTACTCGGTTCCGGGGCGCGGTGCTCGGCCAGGCGGTCAATGTTGGCATGGCCCCGAGGTGCGAGCCAGGCTGCGAGCTGTGCCGAGCGTATGACGTATGTTCAGGGCTGCTCGTGTAAAGGCCAGGGAAAGCGTAGGCGCGGTAATTAGCCGGCCGGTCGTAGAAACGGAACCGAAAGCCCTGGGAGTCCGAAGCCCGACCCATCCCGACCCATCCCGAACCCGTTACGTTTGTGTCACCGCTGGAATCGCGCCGGAGCCGTAGTGTAGCTGGTAATAGTGAGGTGTGTGTAGCTGCGGTGAGTGTACAGCGCCGAATGGAGCTGACAGACTTGTGTGCACTTGGTGCGGTTGGCAGGCGCTCCGGGCCCGGAGTTGGAATGTTCCGGTTCCGCAGTTCTGGACCAGAACCGTGAGGGCGCCCCAGAAGCCCCAAAAGGGCCCGGCGACGCCGACGTCATCCATGCCTTCGCGCCGGAGGCAAAGGCGGGCGCCAGCAGCAGGGCACCTCCTGTGTGCCAGGTGGATCAGGTATCAGCCCACTGCAGCACCAGCGGTTGCTGCCCTCACTTATCCTTCCTGGCTATCCAAGCAGGCCAGGCGCGAAGTTGGGCATCATGAACTCGCTCCTCTAGTTACACGCTGCCGGTCGCAGTAGGGGACTGCACCGGCCGCAACTCCACATCCACCACAGGCCACCGTGTGACACCCTCGCGCGCCTCCATCTCGCAAGAAGGCCTTGGGGGCTTGCCTACCTCACCTGGCGCCGCAAATGCGCTTCAGGCCGCGGAACAGCACAGCCCAAATCCACCGTGCTCAACCCTGCCTACCTACCAGAAGGGCGTTGCTGCACCGAAAGCGGTGCCGCGCAGCCCCTCAACATACAGGAAGCCTCAGAATGCCATACCAAACAACAGCCGAGAAGCCTCGGCCGAGCAGCTAGGGCCGTTGCTTCGGCGCAAGCACGTCACGACTACGCATGCGTGCACGACTGCATTGCGGAGCGGTGCGTGCAGGGGCCTAGCACATAACAGCTGCGCTCACCAGCCACCTGAACCGCACGCAGCTCTCGCCACGTAACAACAGTAACACTACCCCCCATCCTCAATGGATGTTTGTGGCGGCCAAGCTCGCCACCCTGGGCCATGGCCTGGGCCCGTATGTAGCGTAACACATAAATCTATGCCAGCCAGCCGGCAACGTCTCCTCTCAAGCCATAGTCTCCAGTCGGTGGGGGGCTGTAGTAGCATTCCCCGGGGTGACGGGGCGCATGCCACCAGCCCGGCACAGAACTGTCAAGACCGGCTGTCAGCGAGGCACACCGGTATCGGACCGGCGGGAACAGCGCCGCGAAAAACCTCAAGCACCAGACATTGCCGTGCAAGAGGACTGCCAAACACACAGCCTTGGACTCGAGATTGCAGCTAGATGTGTAAGAGTCTGGATTGCGAGCTGGAAAGCAAGCTCAGTGAACCCCCTATAACAAGGAACTTCCGCCTCACAGACCAACCGACCCTTTCCGTTGACAGCGCGCGACGAGCGCACGTGGCTTCCTGCCCTTTATTGCTTGGGATATGCAGCTTCTAGATTCAGCAACGCGCCCAAGACACCACCACGCTCATTCAATCACCCCAGTCCAAACTCGCTTGGCTCCAACTTGGAAAGGGTCGAAGACTCCAAACACGGACGCAAATGGCCGCGTCCCGGGCTTGCAAGCAACGACACCACCAATCTGATGCAAGAAACGCAAACCTCCATCTCAGTCAGAAGTCAATGACGCTCTGTGCGCCCGCCAACCCAGGGCGCAACGCACGCGAGCCAGACAGACTCTTAAGCCGTTAGGCAATCCAAGACTGACTGACCTCTCGGCCTCGCTCCGCCACTACGAAGTCATTCTTGCTTAACCCTTCTTCGCAAGCCGACATCTGCAACCACCTGTACCGACAGCAACAAACAAGATGTGCACTAGTGCTCCTCCTCTCCCGACAAACGGGGTCGGACGGCGGTTCCAGCCAGGCGCCATGTCTTCGATCGCCGCCGCCGCCCGCGGGGATGCATAAATCCCAACGCCCTGACCTGCTAATCACCACCAGCCGCCGCCGCATCACTGCCCCAACCCACCAAAGCAAGCCCTCGAGGAAAGCTCGAGCAAAAACCAACCTGCCTCCTTTGCCAGGCCGCTGGCTCCCAGGAGGCCCCAGCCACCACCATGAGCGGACTCCTCCTCTCACTTCCCTACTCCCAATCCAGCTCTGCCGACCCCGACCGACGCCGCTTGTGGACGCCTGCGATTACCCCCACGGCTGCCGCACCCAGGTCCATGGGCTCTGGCTCGGGCGCATCGGCCTCGCCCTCTGCCTCAGCGCCCTCGCTTCCCGCCTCGCCCTCGGCCGCACCGTGCTCGGGCGACCAGCCCCCGGCCTCGGGCGTGTGGCGGCCCTCGCGACCTGCGGGGTGGTGCGCTTCCCCGTCTGCGTCCGCGTCCGCCTCACCCTCGGCCTCCTCCATAGCTTCTTCGTGCCGGGGCCAGCCGCCAGGCGAGCCGCCAGCCTGCTCGACGGGAAAGAGCAAGGAGAGAGCGAGTTAGTTGACCATAGACAGCAGCCAAGTCAGAGACGAGGTCAGACACAAGACAGGGAGGAAGGGAGCATAATGGCAGGACCAGGGAGGAGGCGGAGGCAAGGCACGGGGCTGCGGCAGCCACCATAACGCGGGCCAGGGAACCAGGGACAAGCACCACCCCGTGCAAGCGCGCTCCTCACCTCGCCCTCGCTTTCCTCGTCCTTCTCTGGCAGCGCCTCGCCGGCCCGCTTGCGCGCGCGCGCCATGGCCTCGCGCGCGCCCTTGGCCGTGCCGCCACGCGGCAGGCAGCTGGCGCCCGTGAAGGCCGTGAGGTTGAGGTCCACGGTGTTGGACACCACCTCCTCGCTGTCCTCGTCGTCTCCGTCCATGGCGTCCCCGCCCTGCGCCGCCACCGCCCGCGCCAGATCCCCCACCATCTGCGAGACCCCGTCGCCCATGCGCCGCCTCGCCAGGATCATCTCCATGGCCTGCTCCAGCGCGTACGCCGCCGCGCCGCCGCCGGCCAGCTGCTCCTGCCAGGCCGCCGCCGCCGCCGCGGCGGCAGCGGCTTCGTCGTCGCCGGCCTCCGACGCAGCGCCGGCGCCCGCGCCCGAGGCCGTGCCGGTGCCCGTGCTGGAGGGGTGCTTGGGCGGGTGGTTGGTGCCGCTGCCGTCGGGCTGGCGCGGCGCGACGCGGGCGCGGCGTTGCTGCTGCAGGATGCGCTCGAGCAGGTCGTGGCCTGCACCCGCCGACTCGCCGGGGTGGTAGTACACGGCGCCGCCGGGCGGGGCGCCCGACGGCCGCGACTGCGGCGGCGGCGGGCCCATGCTGCCCACGCCCAGGCCCTGCCCGGGCCCAGACGCGCCGCCCATGCCGCCGCCGCTGCTGGCGCCCGCGCCGCCGTGTGCGGCGCTGACGGTGCGGGAGTCGGGCAGGTTGCCGCGGGAGGGTCCGTGCGCGTTGGGACCCTGGGCGCCGTTCTCAGAGCCCGACGGAAGGCCGCTTCCGCCCGACTCGTGCTTGCTGCCAGCGCCGCCGTTGGCCCCAGTGGCAGTGCCGGCGGGCGTGGGGTTGGCGCCCGAGCTGGCGCCCGCGGCGGCGGCGGCCTGGGCCGCGGCGGCGTTGGGGTAGGTAGGCGCGCGGTAGGGGTAGCGGCCGCTGCTCTCGCTGTGCTGCGGGCCCGCCGACTGCTCCAGAACGGAGCAGGCGTAGGCCACGTTGGCCTTGGCGCCGTCGCGCGTGATAATGGGGTTGGGGTAGTTGCAGCCCAGCTCCACGTCAGCAGCCGCCAGCACCTGCAGCAGACCACAAGGGGAAATTGAGAAATTGAGAATATAAGTGAGGAGGAAAAGCACAAAATATCTACATGGCTACGTACACGGATACATGGGTGCTACACGCAGCAACAGCATGCATGATATCCCGCGCTCAGGCGCACCTGCGGCGGCGCCTTCCAGGGGCAGTGGATGAACTCCGTGGGCAGTCGCGACAGCACGGGCAGCCAGCGGCGCACGTACTCCCCGTCCGGGTCGAAGCGCAGCGCCTCCTTCTCCAGGTCCATCATGTAGGAGAAGGGGTGCGCGTCTGAAGGGGGGAGGCGTGGAGAGGGAGGTTGGGAACGGATTCACACACAGTTATAGACGATAAAAAGGGTAAAATGCCCAGCTCTCTCTAGGACGAGGCGCCGGCCGCACCACGCCGGCCGCGGCATGCCCCCCGGCCCGCGGCGCTCACCGCTCATGCCGCCGCTGACGTACTGCCAGCCCAACGAGTCGCACTCGAGGTCCGCGTCGATCTGCGCGTCCCAGTAGTGCTTGAGCCCCCACTGCCAGGGCAGCAGCAGGTCCTTGACCAGGAAGCTGGCAGCCACCACCCGCGCGCGGTTGTGGCACCAGCCGCTGCTCCACAGCTGCCGCATGGCCGCGTCCACCAGCGGGTAGCCCGTCTGGCCCTGGCGCCAGGCCTGGGGGGAAGGAGAGTTGAAGGGTTATTAGTCTTTGAGGGTGCAGACAAGGAAGGCGGCGGCCAGCGAGCAACGAGCGGAAAGGGCAAGTTTTTTGAGGAGGGGAAGAGGGAAGAGGAGCAGGGCGGGGCCTCACCTTGAAGGCGACCTGGTCGATGCGCCAGGGGCAGGCGCGCAGGTGGCGCAGCAGCGAGCGCTCGTGAATGAAGGGGAAGTGGAACGACAGGTAGCGGCTGTACTCGCGGTAGCCGACCTGCACACACAAGTAGGAGGAAAAGGGCTCGGTTGGTAATTGGAAAGGGATGAGGAAGGGGCCAATTATAAGAAATGACATGAGATGGCAGCAAGGATGGCGCCAGGCCTAGGTCTGAGCTGCGCGCGTCCAGCGGCCATGAGACGGGGCCCAATCCGACCCGCCCCACCTGCTGCAGGAAGTCGTCGCAGGAGCGGGAGCGGTCCACGCCCGCCGCCAGCCATTCCGCCTGGCACTGCCGCACCTGCGCAGCGAACCACGGGGTGGACCCAGGAAGGGGGACGCTGGTCAGCTTCACACAAGGCAATCGCTGCCCAGGCACCTTTCAGCACTGGAGAACCCCGGGCTCTTACTGATGCTGGACGTCATCGCACCCCTCTCCCCTCCTCCCACACCACGCGCTGCGCTCCGCCGCTCACCCGGTAGAAGATGTAGCGCACGCTGATGCTTCCGATGTGGATCCAGGGTGACAGGCGGGAGGTCGAGTCGCGGTCCACCTTGGCGCGGTCGTGCTCAAACGCAAACAGCCGCTCGCCCGCGAACCGCTCCAGCTCCTGAATGGCGCCGCCCACGCCCGGCTTCCACTGCGGATGGATGGGCACGAGCGGGAAGGTGCAGGGGCTCAGTGAGCAGGATGGCAGTTTTGTGACGTCACGTGGCTCCCTCCAGTTGTGGGCTCGCAATCCTGCACTAGCCGCGCGGGCCCGTCCTCTCCGCGCCCTCCGCCCCGCCCCCACCTTGAACTTGAGCTGGTCTGACGAGGCCTCCTGCTCCGCCGTGAAGTACCAGTCCACCTCCGTCACCGCCATGGACGCCACGTTGGCGGGCACGGGGGTCATGGTCTCGGGCGCCGGCAGCGGGAAGGGCGGGGGGGTCGCCATGGTCTTCACGCTGTGGGGGCGGAGTGGGTGGGGGAGAGTCACAGGGTTTTGCGTTAGTCATGTGGCCTGGTACCGGCACGGTCGTAGAGGCCCGACACACGTCGACGGTCCCGGTCTCCGCCATCCCCAAATCCGTTGTGAAAGGGAGAGAAACGCTGGTTTTTCGTCGTTGCGGCACCGCACCTGTTCCAGTAGTCATTGAAGGTGCTCAAGGGCTGCTTGTTGGCGTCGAGCACCTCCCACGGCTCGTACAGCATGTCGCCATTGAACGTGCGATGCGCGACGCTGGCGGCCGACAGGCCGCGCTTGCAGTCGTGATCTCGCATGAGGCTGATGGGGTCGTACAGGTGGTTGAAGAAAACCGCCTCGGCGCCGACCTCCTTAACGACCTGCAGTAGCGCCGCGGTCGAGTCCGTGGACCGGCGGATGATGAGCCGGCTGCCCAGCGCCGCGAGCGCCTGCTGCAGGTCCACTAGCGAGTGCTTGGTCCACCACCGCGTGCAACGGCCCGGCTGGAACTGGCCCTCCTCCTCGGGGGCCCAGATGAAGACGGGGATCTGGAGCGCGAGGGGGAAGGGGAGGCGGGTGAGGGGGGAAGGGTGAGGGGGAGGAACGTGCGTCGAAGGAAACTGGGCCTGCCACGCAGGTGCTCGGGGGAAAAAAGTGTCCACCAGCCCGAGCGGTGGTAAGCTGCACGCATCGGCAGCCTGCCCGTGGCGTGGCGAGGCGCGAGCGTGTGGCCGGGCTGTATGACGCCCGCTTATGTGATTGCACCAGCTCGACGCCACGAGCAGCCCCTCCCATATGCCAAAGACGTGCACCGCCAGGCACACGTTCACTGCTTGACTACGAGCGGACAGGGCCGAAAGCGGAGCCCGGCATGCGCGGGCTGAGCCGTAAGGCCGCCCAAGGTTTCCCGCCCCTGAGCAGCCCAGCGGTCCCGTAGAATCCTTCCACCAGTCTCGGGACACGGCGGGGGGGACGCTTACCACGTACGCGGCGGCGTTCAGCGCTGCGACCAGGGCCGGGTTGTCGTCCACGCGCAGGTCACGCCGAAACCACATAATAGCTGTCCTGAACTCATAGTTTGCCGGCTGTCCAGCAGCTGGCTGGACAATTGGCTGGGCCATGGCCGGGTCGAAGTCACTGGAGCCCCCAGCAACCTCCGGTGCCAGTCGATGAGACGACGTTAAGCAGATGAGTCCTTGTGCTACGCGGGCCTGGTAGGCCGCGCGCCCCGCATATTGGAACGCCGGGGCTGACGAGGTGCTCTCTACGAGCACAAGGAAGCTGTGAGGCTCGAGCGGGGGCTACAGAATGCTGTGAGGCAGGCTCCGGCGGGGGTAGCAAGCTCTGGGCTAGCAAGAATACGTCGCAATTCTCCTCTAGGGGATTGGCGGTGTCGCCTAGGGTGTCAAGTGTTCTTCGTGAGTGATGATGAAGCTGTGTAAGCTGTGTGGCTGCTTTGTATGGGCTTGCAGAGGGCGGGGGGCTCACAGAGGCCGCGAGCCGACGCGTGCAATCGGGCAATATCAGACACATTGAGCAAGATACGGCTTCCTGTTTTGCGCCCCATACACAGCCCTGGTGAGACTCAACCTGCGTCCGGGCTCGCCGGCGCTGTCAGCTCGCCGATGCTGCTGCAAGCATCTGAAATCGCGCCTACCCGGTGGGGAACCTGGGCACCCAGAGGCCCCTCCGGTCGCTCACATGAGTAACGCTTGTGCTCGGATCGCTGCGCCAGGCTGCAGGCCGCTATGCTGACGGCACGCTTTCCGTCCCGCCCACCCCACCAGGCCCCGACCCTGTCTGTCCCCCACCGCTGCGCCCCTCCGCCTGTCGGGTACTCGCCGAACGGGAGCCCGCCGAAACACCTCAACCCTACAAACTCAGCCTCCAGCCTCGGTTGCCCTTTCTGCTGGTAAACCGGTTGGGGTTACCAGTGCCCACAGGACCAGCCACGCCGCCTGCGCCTTCCCACCCCATCCCCCTTCCCAGCTCCGTGTCTAGTTGCCTGCCTCACACATACACAACCCCCTCCTCTGACGCCCACCCCCTCACCCCTCCCCATCAGGCCACCCTCGCAGCTTGGTTCGCACCCAGGCGTTGGGCGTCATGGACTCCTCCTCGGACGACGGCGAGAGCCTGGACGGCCCCCGCCCCCCGCCTGACGCCCAAACTCGCTTCCTGTCCGTCATCAATGATCTGGTCAGTCCCTCTGGTGATGAGTCAGTCTATCTGGCTGCTTATCTGCTTGTCTAGCGTCTAATCAGATGCCCCTCTGATTTCTTTTTAGAGCCTTGGCCCTGGCCCTGGCGGTAGCGCTGAAGCCCCACCTTATTAAGTGCTCCTCCTCGACTCACTCCTTTCCTTAAACCCCCTTACACGCAGACTAAGTGGGCCGTGTCCGCCACGGTGCTTGGGGTGCTGGTGGCGCGGAGGGACGCCCTGGTGGCGTGGTGCGTGCTGGGCTCCATCATCGCCTCATTCATCAACAAGGTGAGCCTGGGTCAGGGGTAAGGCCTTGGGCACGAAGGGACTCGTGCCCGACTTTTGGTGGCGCAGCTCTGAGACAAGGGTTTGTAGCAGGGGCCGGCTCGGTGCCTTGCGTCCGGTATGGCAGCCGTGTACGGCCCGGCCTGGGGCCTCAGGCATGGCGCGGGGTCTCGTGCCAGGGCTGGGGTAGATGCGCGTTTGGGGGGCAGTGGTGCGGTCTGGAATAGCCGGCGGTTCTGGACGGCTCGGACTCCCAACGGGCGAGCCAACGTGGCCACTCCGGGCCCTCATGACCGCCCCACCTGCACCCGCCCGCCCTTCCCCCCAGGCGCTCAAGCACATCATCAATGAGCAGCGGCCCGCCAACGCACGGAAGGCGGACCCGGGCATGCCCTCCTCCCACGCCAACAGTGAGCGGCGAGGCTCGAGGGCGAAGCCGAGCCAGGCGTAAGGGCATCGGCCGCGGGGCCTACCCCTGGCGCTGTGGCCGGGAGCTCCGTTCGCTGTCTCCACCCGGCTGTCGGGACTGTCCCAGCTCACCCCCCACGTCCGCTCTCCTTCCGCCCGTGCAAAAGCTCATTCCTGAGCTTGGCACCTCTTTACCTCTCCCGCGCAGCTCCATCTAATCGCTCATCTCCCTCCCGTTCCCTTTTTGCCAGGCCTGGCCTTCCTAGGGGTGTACACGTGTGTGGCTCTGGGCGAGGGCGCGGCGCTGTCGTCCCCCCGCGGCCTGGTGGCGGCGGCGGTGGGCCTGCTGAGCCTGTTCCTGGTGAGCCCTGGCATGCACGCCCGCGCGCCGCCTAGGTGCTGCTGAGGCTCAGGGCCCGGCTGATGGGCGGGAGGGCGCTGTGGATGGCTGGGACTGAGGCTGGTACCGGTACCTGTCATGTGCCCACTCAGCCCAGGGACGGGGACAGGGACAGGGACGTGCTCCGCGGCCGCCGTCACTGTTCCAATGAGAGCTGAGCACCAGAGTGGGCGGAGGAGAATGCGCCCAGGCCCCTGGCCCCGTGGACGGCTGAACCGGTGTGGGCTGCGCTACCGCACCGGGTGACGCGTGTGTGCTTCTGCCGCCCTGCAGACGTGGCTCCGTGTGCGGCTGGGCTTCCACACCACCCCCCAGGTGAGCTCCTGCTCTCGCCTCCCGCTTCATGCCCTCTCCCTGACCCGGACATCCCTCCCGTCCATATCCCTTTGCGTATTGTACTCAACGCTTGTATTCTCCCTTCATGCGCGCAGGTGGTTGTGGGCTATGCATTGGGCGCGGCGACGGCCGTGGGCTGGCACTGGCTGGGCACGCGCCACGTGTTTGAACAGCTGGCAGTACGGCCGGAGTGGCGGTTGGCGATGTACAGCTGTACGGGACTGGCCATGGCGCTGTTCGGACTGCGCGTCGTACTGCAGTGGTCGAAGGAGAAGGGGCATGGGCGCGGGTCGGGGGGCAAGGCTGCGTCAGCCAAGGCGGCATGAGGGGCACGGGGGCTGAGAGCTGCTGGTTACTAGGGGTGACATGCAAAGCGTGCAAGCGACTGCCTCGTGACAGAAAGTCTGACTTGGCTGTATGACTGGGCTATGTGACTTGGCTGTATGACTGGGCTGTGTGACAGGGTGGTGCAAGAAGCTTACAGCCAACAGCGCTCCCCTGAGCTCTGAGCTTGGAATACGTGTCGCCATGCCGGCTCTGGCTCCACCCACCCACCCTCCTTCACTGCCCAGCCATAATAAGCCACAACACAAAGTGTTGCCGTGCTCTGCGCGTGGTTGTGGTGAGTGGCTGGAGGATTGGTTTGCCACCGTAAGGACCACCCCCAAAAGCCACTGTGCTTATATTTGCTATCATGCTACATTAAGCTTGTCGCCTCAGAACAGACAGAAGGCCTTGGCTTCCTGCCCTCCTCGACTGACTAGCTCCCAGGACCACCACCGACCCAGCCCACCCATAGGACACAACGCAAAAGACCTTTGCCCGTGCAGTGCTGGGTGGGTGCACGACTGAAATGCCACTGTAAGAGCCCCCCTCACGCATGTGCCCCGCTCACTCACACGGCCTCCAGCACCTCCCTAGCTGACTCCGCCCTCACGCACCTGTCTGGCTGCCCGGCCACGGCTCCTGAGACGCCTGCACCCTGCCCCCCTCGGGGCGGGCAGGCGTCTGTGCCACCTGAGGCGCATCACCATCCTTCCCCTCCTCAGCCGTGCCGCCATCACCTCCGTCGCCTCTGTGCCGGGCCTCATCTTGCTCGTGCTCCTCTCCACCGGTCTCTTGCTCCTCCTCTCCATCCGGCTCCATCCCCTCCGCTTCGCCCTCCTCTATCTGAGTCCTTGGTGTGCCCCGACTCTGGCCCTAACGGAGCGTGCGGGTTGGGTCAACACCTGTACCGGTACATCTGTCTGTCTGTCTTCGCCGTGCTCCGCATCCGCATCCGACTCAGGCGTTGCGTCGAGCTCGCCTCCCTCCTCCTCGCTCTCCTCGCTCCGCACGCTTTCGCTTCTGCACGCAGGGTACAAGCGGGCCAGGAGATGGCGGTGCGATGCTGAGAGGTGAAGCGGTGATGCTAGCTACAGACGCTCTTCCGTAGGCAGGGAGCAGACGTGTAGTAGGTAGGCAGAAGCGAAGCCTCCAAAAGCGCAAGATCACAACCGGCTTGTGCTTGTCATGTTATTCCCTGTTGACCCACCTGGGGCGGCAGCTGGGCTTGGTCCTGGGGTTGTGAGGGCTGCGCCCAGGGCCCCTCCAGCCCTGCAGGCGTGCCCAGCACAGGCACAAACTCCCCCCCGCCCTCGCCCTCGCCCTTGGACAGGCCTCCGCCGGCCTTGGCAGGGGTGGCAACCGCCGGGGCAGCTGCGGCCGCCTCCACCAGCGCAGCCCTCGCCTCCCCCTCCTCCCCCTCCGGCTGCTGTGACCCCTCCGACGCCCACTCGGCTGCCTCCTCGCCCTCCTCCGGCGCCTGTGGTGCAGCCGGCGGCTCGGCAGCTCGCTCCAGCCGGGCCCTGATCTCAGCCGCTTGCTTCCTCAGGTCCACCCGCGGCAGGTCCTGCCCCGCACCCACGGCCTTGGCACTCGACAGGGGCGGAGCGCCGCCCACCGCGACCGCGTGCAGGCGGCGGAGGCAGATGAGGCAGGCCAGGGCGTCCGCCAGGGCGTTGTGGCGCCCCTCCATGTGCGCCTGCGTGTCGTACCATACCGTGCCGTACCGTGAGACCAGGGGCTGAAGGCAGAGACGACGAGGCATGGAGCCCACGAATGAAGGGTCACGGCTACATGCTGACCCAGCGCCTGACGAGGCTTGTACCGCTGTGACCGCCTGACTGTCGTGCTGTACAAATAGATTGTCGTACTGTACTGCCAACCGCGCACCTCTTGGGTGATGCGGTACAGGTCCTCCAGCTTGGGCCACTTAGGCAGCACCAGCATCAGCTGCCCGTCGCGCATGGTGCAGACGCGGGGCCGCTGCAGCAGCGCCAGCGCGTCGGCGAAGCGGCCCAGCCTGGGCGGAGGTGGGGGCAGGTAGAGGGTGGGCAGGTGGGGAAGGCCGAGGAAGGCGGGGGCGCGGAGGTCGGGGGTCGAAACGCGGGAGAATGGCCGTGCCCTCGTACCTTGCTCGACCCCCTTCCAGCCCCACCTGCACAGCTGGGGTGGAGCTTAAATAAAAGTGCGCACGGTGGTCGGGGTGCAGGCGTGAGGAGGGGACACCTCCACGCACGCACCTCGGCGGTGGGACAGGCAGGGGAACGTGGTGTGCCCCAGCCTGCCTGTGCCCCCCTTCCCTGGCCCTTTCAGCCCCACCTGCACAGCTCCGAGGCGATGACCCAGAGGTGGAACTCTGTGTTGTGGGCTGCCAGCACCTCGCAGCCCTGTGCGGGGGGTGGGTGTTGGGAAGGCGGAGGTTCAGGGGGGGTCCAGCGGAAGTGGGCCACCAGGAAGGGGGCGTTGACATACGGACAGGAGTTTGCCCGGGGTTCGACCCAAAGCCTGACAAACCCCGGCACATGTGAGCACCCCCTAAGGGTGTGCGACGGCCTAGGCATGTAAGTGTATGTGGCCCAGTCCTCTCTCGCTTGGGCGGACTTGCCCTGAGTTAGCCCACCGTCCCCCTCCTGGTGGACCCCAAACCCTCTTCATTAAGGACGCCCACCTCAATAGCCTCCAGGAAGCGGTTCAGAATCTGCTCGATCGGTGTGCCCTCCTGTACGGCGCGATCATGTTTGATGCCGTGGATCCAGTCGGCATCCATCACCCAACGGCTTGACGATCGAATACCCCAGGGACAGAGGCTCCAGGTCCGGTGGAGGCCCCGTCAAGTACGAGAGAGACACGAGCCGTGCATTGCGGTATGCCTCGAGGTTCGAGGGGGCCGGTGGGGGCGCATTGCATCCCCTGTGCACGCGGTTGGGAAAGAGGGGGGAAAGGGTGGGTCTGGATGTTCCAGACGGTTCCAAAGTGGAGGTCGGGTTAATCTCAAAGCCATGGGGTCGCGGGACCTCTCCGGTCTCGCGCTCCCCTTGTACATGTCGTTGTTGCTCCACACATCAACACCTCCCTGCTCTACGCTCGGACCCTTTCGGACGGACTTACTGCTTCTCCGGAAAGCCGGTCGTCTCGGTGTCGATGACCGCGACGCGCCCTCCCTTTAGGCCCGCCAGGTGCTTGACGCCCATGAACCGCGTCTGCACGAAAGAACAGGCAAGGATGAGGCGTGTCGGCGCGTCAAACGACGATGCCCGCAAGACTGCGCCTTGGCAATGGCGGGCCGCGACGCCATTTGCCGTGGCTCCATGCCTACGAGTGGTTTATGATGTTACGAAGGTGGGTACAAGGCCCGTCGCGTCCTTACCTCGCTGTTCGCCACCAGGCGCATAAACATTGCGTCCATGTCTCCTCGCAGGCCCTGGCTCCTGCTCAAGTACCCAAGCACAGCTAGTGAGTTGTAGTGGGGTATCTGCAGGCTGGGAGCTGGATCCCCGAAGTCAGGAGCAGTCGACGGGCCCCATCCGTTGCCAGGGGTCCCCTGTCCGTTCCCGCCCGCGTGCCGTTACCCCCGAGAGTTCCCCTCCCCTCCTGGACTTGTGCTCACCGCTCTCCCCGGTTCAACGCTATACTAGTTCGTCGGATATTGACTGAAGAGAAGGCTGCGATACCAAGCGGACCTCCCTCCGGCTCCCTGTCACTCCAGCGCACCGACCGAGAGCGTGCCCTTGCTGGGAAGTGTGCATTGCCGCTCCCCGAGGCCCCTGGGTCCCGACATGCTGTTCGCCGCGGTCCTGGGAGTCCTGTTCCTGGGGCGCCGACTCAACCGCTTCCACCTGGGGGCTGCGGCCCCCAGTGGTCACTAGACTCACTACCTGCCGGGTGCGTGGGGCAGGGTGGGCAGGGGTTATTATAGACAACGGGGCGTAGTGCCGCGGTGACTGGCGTCGCATTATGTTGGCCGACGCAGAATGCCTGTGCCTGTGAACGGGGGACCCTTCCGCCGCTGGGGCCTGGCGGCCTGCTAGACCGGGTGTGGGGTGGGAGTGAAGGAAGGGCCGGCTCGGGCCGGCGGAGGGGGTCGGGAGGGGGCCCGTGCATAATAGCGGCAGTCAAGGGTGGCCGCCTGAAGGTAGCGAAAGGCTTTAACCCATACAAGTTCACCCCCGAGTCGTCTGCTTACCGTACGTCCAGGAACGAAACGGACTTGCCCCGGAAGTTTGTTCGTCCGCGCAAAAACCAAGGGGGTGCTCGGATACGCGTGGAATAGGCGCTTTGAAGGCTTTGTGTGTCATTCGTCCATGACGCACACTCGCTCTGCAGCGACCGCTGCGAATGTCGGGGGATGCGGTCGGGGGAGTCGGAATTCTGCGTCGTCTAAGTTCCCGCCACGAAAGCATATTTGCCGATAAGTCAGCTACTATGTGGTCAAGCTGAGGCACGTTCATTGGGCGCAGCCCGTGTTCCTCTCTCGCGAACCGGGATGGGTCGCGGAAAGCGACCCACCCGCGCCGCGTCGCATTCCTTGCAGTGACGCAACGCATTGGCAGCTTAGCCAGTAAGCAGGTCGCCGCGGCACAAACGGGGACCGTTCAGAGGCCGCCGCGCCCGTGCGACTTCGGACGAAGCGCACGTGGGCCTTCAATTGCTTGGGTTACGCTGCATAGTGACTGACTTTCGTAGTCTAGTATTGTAGCCGATACGCGCTGGAGGCTTGGGATGAGCCTGGGTTCGCTGGGTTATGCATGACTGGCCAGAGCTCTTCGGGTGCCGAGTGCGGAGTGCGACGGACGGCGGATGGGGGTCCAGGCATAGCGCATATAAGCCCGTATGCACACACGGTGATGCTGTAAGTTGATACGGCCACTTACTTGAGCCTAAGCCACGCGCTACGCATACTTGTGGGCACGATGCCGCTACGCATCCCCCGATACACCCCCCGCCAGACCGCGAGCATCGCGGGAGTGCTGCTATTCGGCACTATACAGAGTCTAACCGCAAAGCTCGGTAGGCGGGGTACGCGGGTGCGAGGGCGCTCCCGCCAATTGTCTGGTCCAGGACCTGTGCACATTTCACGACGTCCCCTCTTAACGCCCTCGTCGCAGCCTATGAACTACAGAGCGAAGGCCGCGACGGAGTGGTCAAGCCTTACCGGAAGCCATGGGCAATGACCGCGTCCGTCTTCTTCGGTGCGTAAAGGGGGGTCGCAAACGGGCAAGGGCTACGCCCGCCCCCCGCCGCACAGGTGCCTGCGGTCTTGCTCAACCCGAGCATGCCACACGCGGCGCGAGAGTTAAACGAGATGCTTGGTTACTTGAAGCGGCAAGCCAAGCTGAGTCGGCCCTGTTCGGCCCTCGTGCGCCGTTCACATCAGGTCAGCTGCTGTGCCTGCCGCTCGCCTGTTACCTGGAGTGGCGGGGGAGGCGGGAGGCGCAGCAGGCCGCCGAGACGGAGCCGTGCGACAAGCTGCAGGTAGGGCCCGTGCCAGGGCAGGGGGCACCCACCAAACCACGGACCGACTCGCCTGCCTGAGCGTAACCTTCACGCCCCGCCCCACGGCCTTCCGCGTGCTTCGCCCGCAGGTCAGCAGCGACGACTCATCCTCCGACGATGACCAACCCACCACCCGCCATCCCAGCAAGCGGCCCTCCTGGTTCCGGGTCTTGGGCCTCGTCACGGTGCCCACCCTCCTGTCCATCGCCAGCATGGCCTGCCTCAGCATCGGCCTGCTCCACGTCACGGCCTCGGTGTGGCAGATGCTGCGCGGCCTCGAGGTGCTCTTCGCCGCGGTCCTGGGCGTCCTGTTCCTGGGGCGCAGGCTCAACCGCTTCCACCTCACGGGCGTGGCCCTCAGCGTGGTGGGTGCGGGTGGGGGGCCTACACTGGGGGCACGCACCGGGGGCCGCGAATGGGATCTGGCTCGGATGAGTAATGTAGTGCGGTGACCGAGCGCAGGAGCGGGGTCAGCAGGGTCGGGGCGGGGTGGGGGGCACACGTCCGGCCCACCTGGCCCAGACCCAAGTTAACCCAACGCTATTCTGTCCTGACGACATACACGCGCACGGCAGATTGGCGTCGCCGTCGTGGGGCTCAGCTACGTGCTTTCTGGAGGGGCGAGCACGGGCGACACCAGCACAACGCAGATGGTCCTGGGGCTGGGCCTCATCGTGGCCTCCCTGGTGAGCGGGCGGGGTCACGGGGACAGGGCGGCAGTGCAATGCGGGGGCACGGGGTTGGGTAAAGCTGCTGCCGTCCTGTGGCCTGGGACCGGTGGTCAGCCCTGCCTTTGAAGGAAGTGCCGCTGCTCCCACCCTGCAGGCGCTCCAGGCCGCGGCCCTGACGGCGGAGGAGCACCTCATGCGGCGCGAGGCCATCGGCGGGGCCCTGCTTATGGCCCTGCAGGGAGTGATCGGCAGCGTTATACTGGTGGGCGTAATCCTGCCCGCCGTGTACTACCTGCCGGGTGCGTGGGGGGGCCCGCACGTACGACCTGGGGTGGGTGCATTGAAGGGCGGAAGGGACTGCGCGGCGGCAGGGTGTCAGAGGGTTTCTGCGGCGGGGCCCTGCGTGAAGTGCGTGGTGTGCGGCGAGGGCACGCGGCTTGAGGGCTGCCGTTCACACCGGTGTGCTCGGTGCCCTCGCCCTGCAGGCCAGGAGGGTGAGGGCATACACGAGGACACGCTCGATACCCTCGTGGTAAGCCGGGGCTATGGGCGTGCTAGGAGTGTGAATCCCTAGACGGGTTCTGGATAGGATGCTTGATGCGTTGGGATTCCATCTGGAGATGCCGCCTCTACTCAACATCTTGCTTTCCTCATCATGGCACTCCCCCATCCTCCCGTTTGCTGCCTTTGCTGTCCCACTCAACACTGAAGATGATCAGCAACTCGCCGGCGCTGATTGCGGTGGTGGTGGTGGATGTGCTCGCCCTGATGCCGTACTACCTGGCCACCATGGCCGTGACGCACGACCAGGGTGCCGTATTCCTGACCGTCATTGAGTCACTAAGAACTATCAGCGTCTGGGGGGTGAGTGAAGCGTAGCAGCGAAACCTCGGAGCTGAGCGTGATAAGTACGGGTTGACACAAGGCAGGCTACCGGTGGCTACCGGACTGCTCGTGGGTTCACACGCTAACGGGGCTGTGCCCACCCAGGGGCAGTGCAAACAGCAAGCCAGTGCCCCTCACCTACTAGAGCCCATGCTGATAATAAGCCCTTGCTTGCTCCCACCGGCCGCAGGTCATGCTGATCCTCTTCTACGCACGCGTGGCCGGCGGCACGCTGGGCGAGGCGTGGAGCAGTTGGTCCTGGATGCAAGTGGGCGGCTTCATGATCATGATCGCGGCGGCTCTCGCGTACGGGTGAGTACGGCAGAAATAAGGAGGGCTGAGCTCCATGGCCCCGCCGCCGTGGCACACCCGCCCGGGGTCCATTGATTGGGTCTCGCTCTGGGAGCCCTACCTCGACCTACCCTACCACCAGCCCACACCATGCACACAAGGCGCGGTTGTGGCACCACTGCACTCGGCTGTGGCACCACTGCACTCGGTTGTGGCACCACTGCACTCGGTTGTGGCACCACTGCACTCGGTTGTGATTTTACTGATTATGGGGGCCGGCACGCATTGGTGTGGCCCCTTGATTGCAGTAAGCTTGCTTACTTGCCGCTTCCTTTCTCACCCGCCCCCGGTCTCACCCCTCGACGGGACCCTCCCAACCACTCAGGCACGGAGACTCGACTGACGCAGACAGGGTATCGACGGTAGGTCCGCTGGACGGGCTTCGGACCTGCTCGCCGGTTGTCGTACACCGGTGCCGTACACGTACTGGCAACTGCAACACGGCCCACATGCTGATGCCAGCTCCGTCACTTTGTGGTGTGCACGTGCATGCGGCGTGCAGGATGACGAGCTGGTCATGGGGCCAGCCCACAGCATCAACGGCGCCGGCGGCAAGGATGCGGACGTGGAGGCGGGGACGCAACCAGAGTCTGACTCTGCGTCATCCTGTGGAGGTGGACGCGGGGACGAGCAGCTTTCCATGGCCGATGCTGTGGTACGGATAACCCTTTCCAGCGAGGAGCCGACAAAGGGGTCAGGGGGTGCGGTGAGCAGGGTGCTGGAGGGGTAGGTGCTGTACGGGGTGAAAAGGCGTGTGACGCCGCCGGACCGGGCTGCCCGGCATCACGAGAGGCACTGTCGTCATCCGGTAATCAAATTTAATACCCTTCTGACCCAAGCCGTAAATGCTGACTCAAGAGCGAAGCAACGCACTGGCTGCATTTGGGCACATTCATGGATATTATATATACGATACGGGTGGCAAGTATACGTACGGAGATGCCTGGTTTGATTGCTTTTATCCGGGGTGCACTTGTGATGGATCTGGTCGGTGACAGACGGAGGTGTCGTGGTCTTTCCCGCACGAGACTGCTGAGAGGGAGGGAGCGAGAAGCCATGGCGGGTTTCTTTCGTGGACAACCAGTGGGGGGGGGGGGCAAGCGGCGCGAAGGGGACTGGCTGGACTCTGTGTGCCTGCCGAGCTGAGTTCCGAGCGGGCTGCCGCGTCACCCTGCCCATCTCTCGCCGTGTGGGATGGAGGCTACGTGGCTATCCTGCGGGACTCTGCTAGCGGGGTTCTAGTGGAGACCCACCACAGGAGGTATACCAGGATACAAAAGTTACAGCGAGCCGGTGTCAGGTGACTTGCAAGTTGGGCCCCAATAACACCCACTCACCGCCTCATGTTAGAAGGGTCGAGCAGCTTGGCGTTTGCTCGCTGTGCATCAGACACTTGCGCGCCGCCACGTTGGCAACGGCCAATCCATGCCCCGGCAACAGCTGTTGCAGGAAGCCCGTGGGACAACACGCTCTCTATCTCCTAAACCATGCATTCTCTCCCCGACAATGCTGTTTGGCCTCTCAAGTTGGATTCGAGTACGGCATGAGCATCATGGGCCCAGACCAGGCCAAGCGCAGTCACACGTGCCGGGCTTAATAGCTTCAAGGCTGGAGCACAAGGAAACGTGACGTACGAATGAACGCATCGCATAATTGACACATGCCGCCACCCCGCAGGCAAGTACTCCAGCTCCAGCGTCACCCACTTCACCAATACACCACACACAGACACACCAATACCACCGCCTGCGCCACCCTACATACGATACACACCGCGTCACCGCACAGGTCGGTTAGTACTGGCCCGCAGCCCGGTCAACGCATCGCTACCAACGCCACGCATCACTCTTTAGCGCCTGTCACACAGCATGAAGAGCGGTGAACATGCCGCCACGCACCGCCATGCTCGGAGACCATGGACCCTCCCCGCAAGTATGAGTATCAGTGCGACACGGCCTCTCAGGGGTCTGACTTGCTCCGGCAGAAGCACGGCATCACGGGACCTTTGGGCAGACTGCCGTGGGCTGCGGTCTGCATCGTCCAGGCAGTGGCCAACCCTGAGCATGGGCCAACCCTGAGCAGCAGGATGCGATGGTTACAGCAGGAACCGCCTCCAGAAGGGGAGGGGTTGAGCGAGAGCGCCACCTACTGGGTGTGCCACCTGGACACCGACACCCACGCAACGTGACTGACTTTCGGTCGTCACACCACGTTGCTAGGGTCGGGCCCGTAGAGCCCCCCTCAGTACTATTCCACTAATTCCGCTGTGCCTTTAATCATCGTCAATCAAGGCCAGGACGCCTGGGGGCTCCTGCACAGTCAATCTGCCACCTGAGACTCGCAGGAAAGGGTGGTCCGCCGGTATTGTCTCCCAGCCACTTGGTGGCCTGAGCGCAGCAAAAGAGTGAAGCGCTCCCCAAAACTCAGCTGACACCAACACACGTCCACGGTTCAGCACCCCGAGGCGATTCCCATTCTCCCTTGTCGCGTATAGATATCGGCGTCCCTTCTCCATGGCTGTCGTGGCTGCAAGACACACCACATCCCACACTCTCTGGTCAACTCCCTCCGTTGGTCGAGCCAGCCAAAGATTGAACCGGCGAAGTGGCCAGGTCCATGGCATGCCCTGCTCGCCCCCTAGACACGCGCACATCTCATCAACCAGGCCCTCAGCCAAGTAGCATTTCCAAAAGTGGTGCAATCTGTCCCCTCCGTGCATCGCAATCTCACATGGGCACGTGGCCGTTCCTTCATGTGCCGAAAAGCCAGTAAAGCCGTTGAGCGCCAAGCGCCAGAAAGCTTCCTTCCACACGTTCTCCCAGCGCAGGGCCCACAGCCTGCGCAAGGTGGCTTGTAGGTCCAACAGGTCTGACTCGTCCCCTACCCCACCACTCAGCGCCTCTGCCACAAAGTTCAAATGCTTGCCTTTCACATACTCAAAAGCGGGCTCCATCTGCAGGGCCGTGGCCAAGCTCACCGACAGCCTAGCCGCTGACACAAGCGTCTGTCCGATCCGCCAACCTATGCATCCCAAGAGTTCTTTCCATGCCTCCTCCTCTGGGCAGGCCAAGTCCGGGTTCTCTTCCACCTCCGTTGCTGCTTGCACCCACGGTACGGGAATATGGCCCATCAAGCTATCGATCCTCCCTAGGAGCGCAGGGCCATTGCGTAGCGCTGCAGGTAGAGACTCATACCCCCCTCGTCCCCACAGACCAACTACGATGTTCTCTTTCACCTTCCTTGAGCACTCGCTCCTAGCCATCGGTGGCAGCCTGCCCCCCTGGGCTCCACTGAGCCCCGCCCTTGCTCCCGCCCCTGCCCTATAGGCTCTTACTAGTTGGCCAACAGTCCTCAATTCATTGATACCCATCAGGTCCGCATACATGCTTTCCAGCCCCCCACGGCCCGCTGCTGCGGGTCTGAGGGCCGGATTTCCCCATACTGGCGCGCTGTGTGCCCACGGCCCCACCGCGGGGCTCTTGATCAACTCAACCCGGGGGAGATGGAGGAGTGCCCCCGTTATCATGTTCAGCGTCGGGCAGGGGCTGTTTGCCGTGGTCCCCAGCACCTTGGTGGCGGCGTTGGGGCCTGCCCGCTGGGCTGTGAAGAGGCAGAGGGGGTGTACGGCCGGGTGCGTTCGTCGGAGGAGCTCCATTGCGACCGTCGGCCACACTGGCCTGAAGCGGAGGAGGTTCGGGCAGCTGCCCAGCACGCAGCGTGTCGCCAGCACCGCTTGTCGGGCCCGTACGTGTTCTACCACCGGGAGGAGGCCGAGCCCTCCGTCCTCCGGGGGGACGCACATCGCCTTGTAGCCTATCCCCGGTAGGCGAGCGTGTGGGTTACTGGCGTGTGCCGCCGGCGTCATGCTGCGGTCCACCATGGCTGCGACCGTGCTGCAGAGTCGCTGCAGCTCGGGCGGGGGGGGGAAAGCGAATTCCAGGTGGTACAGGACCTTGGAGATTGCGTAGCCAGAGGCCGTCGACGCTCTCCCAAAGGCTGAAAGATTCAGGGACACCAGCTTGCACTCGGTTGGGCAGCAGCACTCGGTTGGGCACCGGGCACCCCTCTATTAACCCTACTGACACCTATGACCGTCAAGATTTATACCTGTTCCCATGCATCTGTAATGGAGCCACGGCAGGAGACCCGCCTGCTGACGGCCCCCAATAGCGCTACTACTCCTTGGGCACCAGGCCCCGCAGGTGCGGCCCTACCAGGCCCACCAGCAGCGTCGCGCCCGCGTTGTTGAGGTGGATGCGGTCGGGGCACAGCACCGCCAGCCCCGCGTCCTGGCTCTGCCGGTCGTAGCCCAGGCCCCACACGTTCTTGCGGACCTGCGGGTGCGTGGGGTCCACAACATAAAGGAAGACAAGAAAGGGGGCCACGAGTCAGGACCTCAGGAGGTCGAGGGGTTCATGCAGAGCCAAGCACTGAGGGCGGGTCACGCGCTCAGACCAGTGCGGTGCGGTGCGGAGATGGCCACATTAGCCTACCCTGGCCCACAACCTCCGCCTTCGATCCCCAATAGACCGCCAGTAACTCCCCCTGCCCCCTGACCCTCCACCTGCCCAACACGAACATCAACCCCGTAGCGCCCTTACTCATGCCGCCTTACTAACCCCTGACTCACGTCGCACACGATGATGTCGCACATGGCGTAGAAGACCGTAACGCCCACGCCCCGGGCCTTGGCGACGCCCGCGGTTCGCTTCGCGTCCGCCGCCTCGATGGCGTCCGCGCAGGCCCGGTGCAGCTCCACCACCTCCACGGACAGGGCGGGGTCCGCCTCCGCCTTGGCCGCCTCCTGTCGCGCGCAGATTTCAAGGGCGAGAGTGGGTGCGTGTCGTGGGCAGGCGGGCGGGACGGGTTGTGTGCACGCGAGTGTTGGCGAGATGGGGTGTGAAGGGCTGATCGAGTAGGGTGTGTGTCGGGGGCGGGCGGGCGGGGCGGCTCGTGTGTGTGTGTGCACTGAAGGATTGAGGAGGAGCAGTCGGTGCATGTTGTCTTCTACTTCTAGCTGGCTCTTGGCTCTACAGCCTGCACTCGCCTGCTTAGCGTGCGCGGCGACCACCTCCCGCAGGGCGGTGTTGTACTGGTCGATGCGGGTGTTGTGTCGGTCCCCCAGCACCTCGCCCAGCGGGGGAAGCGTCATGAGGAGCAGCTTGGTGGCAGGGCTGGGCGCGGGGGGTGGGGTCGACGGGGTGGGGTCGAGCGTAGAGGTAAGGGGCGGGGCCCTGAGATGCTGCTGAATGGGGGATGGGGCATGGGGCTGCCTACCACCGCCATTCCCCTCGTCCACGGCTAGCTCCAGGCACTCCCTGTAACCGGCCGCGAGCAGCGTAAAGCAGCCGCTGGCTCACCTCTTCTCCAGTCCCAGCTTCTGTCGCCGTGCTCGGAGCTCCACCGTGAGCTCCGTCAGTACCTGGCCGAGGGCCTCTTTGTAGGCCGCCACCCCTGATGGGCCCGAGTAGCCGTTCATGAACCTGCACAGGGGGGGCCGTGACATGTGCAGGTACATTCTAGGCTTTTGGGGCGGGAAGGTGCGCCTCTCAGGTGAGTCAGGGGTGAGGTTGGTTGGGGGAAGCGCGCGCCTACGTGTCCTGGGTACCGTTCCAAGCCAGGTGCACCTGTATACTCGCTTGCCGAAGGCCTCGTTCGCGTCGTCCGCCAGCGACATCATGGCGTCGTTGGTGCCGACGAGAAGCGTTACCGCGGCCGGCACCCCGCCGCAGGCATCAAGTGAGGTGCGGAAGGTCTGTAGCACGTTCCAGGCGAGGCAGCCGTTCTTTCCTCGGTTAACGATGCGAAATTTGGGCCCCAGTTCGTTCTCGAGGCTCGCAATCCAGTTGCCACCATACTGGCATTGCGTGTGTGAGTCGCCAAGGCATAGCAAAACGGGTTGGGCTGACGAAGCGGCCATTGTCTTGGCTTGCTCGACTCGGAAGTTGGCTTGCGGAAGTGCTGCCCTTCGGCGATTTGCGGTATTGCCCTTTCGGTATATGCAGTGGTTAGTCCTATATGAGTATGAAGCCATTGAGTTATGGCTGCAGCGTGCGGGAGTGCCGGAGTGGAGCCCGAGACGGCTTGCACGACAGCGCCTTCCCGACACCGCCCGTCCCTGCCAGTCTCTCCGACACGCCCGCCCGACCCAACTGCCACGACATGCCGCAGTACACCTGCCTCGTCACAGTTGTGACCGTCATCGTCTCCGTCACACCCGCCCATGCAGCCCACGTCAATTATACCCCCGCAGTCACGCCGTCCGGAAGCCCCGCCGTGGGCCCCGTGAGGGTGACACCGAGACCCGCCAAACCTCTTCTCTGCAGTCACGTGCAGAATGCCCCCCGGTCAGCATACGGTACCACCCGGCCCTATGCACCCTCAAGGCGGCCCGCCTTGTTGTCCCATCCCCAACCTCACGCCCCGTTCCCATCTCTAAATGACAAACAGCTTGCCCTTGTGCTCGTCCGTCTCCTCGATGCTGCCCTCGCCGTCCACATCCACGGAGCAGTCCTTGCCGCGGAGCACCGCAAAGATGAGCTCGCCCTCGTAGCAGCCCTCCTCGGTGGGCGCAAACGTGATGCGGATGGTCTGCGAGCGGGGCAGCCCCAGCCCGCGGCCCGGCAGTACACCGCTGGCCGGCCGTACGATGTACGGCCCGATGCGTGCCTCAGCGATGATGCCGGTGACGCCGGCCATGGCGGCTGGCGCCGCCGGGATCTTTGGCGGCGGCGGCACGCCGCCGCCGACGGCCGGCGGCGCGGCGGCGGCGTCGGCGGTGCCGAGCCGTGACGGCATGGCGGAGGCTGTGCGGCTGGAGCCGGCGGAGCCGCCGCGGCTCGGGTTGGTGGACTCGGCGGCGCTGCGCGGCGTCGCCGCCGCCGCTGCCGCCGCCGCCGCGGCGTCCTTGGCCGCCGCCGCCTCCTTCGCCGCGGCCTCGGCCTGCGCGCTTGCCGCCGCACCCGCGCCCGGTAGCGTCGGGAATCTGGGCTTGACTCCATCCACCGTGACCGCCCAGGCCGCATCCACCGTGGTGGGGTTGGAGAGAGTGACCGTGAGCTCCTTGGGGGATTGCAGGTGCACCGGCCCAAAGTCCAGCTTGCGGGGCTTGACCTCGAGGCGCGGGTGCAGCATCTCGGCGATCAGCGGCAACTTTTGGGCGTCGCCGTTGGCGAAGGAGATGTTGAGCGCGCCGCTGTTCTTGTAGTCGGTGGTGGTCTCCACCACGCGCTGCTTGGCCTGGAGGGACGCGAAGGGGTCAAGAGGAGGAGGGGGAGGTTAGAATGGGGAAGGTTAGGTGATGAGCGGGTGCGGAGCTGGAAGATTGAGACGGAGGGCGGAGATGGGTTCAGGCAGGGGGGTTCAAAGCTCGGAGCCACAGCGGCTCCTCGGAGGCCCAGCAGGGCCGCAATCCAGAGCAAGGGCCCAACTGGGCTTTCAGCACGCGCCCCACACGGCCCTCATCATACCCACCCATCCGCCCCCCGCCCGCTCGCACCTGCATGGCCGCGAAGCGCACCGGCAGCGCCTCCATGTCCCCCTTGCCCGGCACGAAGCGCAGCGTCACGTCCACGCATTCGCGCGGCGGCAGGAACAGGAGGCCGCCGTCTGTGGCAGGGCGGCAGGGGGGAAGGGTCGAGCGCAGAACGGGTCAGCACAGCTCAGACTGGCGCAGTCAGCGCGGGAGGCATACGGCAGCGCAGCGCAGGAGACAGAACATCGTTGTGGACAGCTCATGGGAAGCACTTCGGCTCCATTCCTCTGTTCTGCGCGTTAGTATCTCATCTATCTACTGGTACGCACCCGCTCCGTTCTGCCCCAGACGCCCAGTGGCTGTGGCCTTGCCCAGCAGCGTGGAGGTGCCCCGGTAGGCCACCGGGTCCTGGGGCACGCTGGGGGTGGCGGCCAGCAGGTCCCAGGGGCCCTCCACTCCCAGGCTGAACACCTGCCGGGTGCATGCAGGGGTCGCCAAGAGGGGAGCGAGAGGGTGTTACAGGAGGAAGGTTACGAGAGGGGCGGCACGGTCGGTCAAAACTGGCACATGCGCACACCCCAAGCAGGCACTGGCGAACGCTGCACTACTGTAGCGCCCCAGTTCTAGAACAGTGCTTGTTGTACACGGGAGCTGTGTGACCCCACACGCGTACCTGCGGGCATTCCTGGATGTTGGAGAGCGTAACCGAGTGCACGAAGCTGGGGTGCGAGGCGGGCTGGTGGATGGAAGTGACGGTCCAGGACAGGTCGGAGTGGCCGTCGGGCTCCAGCCTCGAAGGCAGCGACGAACCCGATAGGTCCACACGCAGCGTCTGCAGCGGCGTTGGGGGCGCGCCGGCGTAGGGGTGGAAGGTGCCCGACATGAGGGCGCCGACCTTGTCGCCTGCGTCGCCCTTGGGCCAGAGCCGCAGCTGCACGGCGGGGTTCTCGGGTGAGAAGACGCGCTGCGTGCCCTGCAGGAAGCCGTAGTGGTCGCGGGGCGTGGGCGCGGAGAAGGTGACGGTGAACTTGGCCGAGGTGCCGCCCTTGATCACCTGGGAGGGGGACGAAAGTAGGGAGGCGATGTTTAGCGGCGGTTCAGGCAAGGTGCGGTTTTCAGGAAACGGCCCCGCAAACCCCGCCGCACTCGCGGTGCGAACCAGCCTCGCCGCCACTGCATCCCCCGCACCCACCAGATCCTTGGGTGTGACCTCGTACGGCTCCACGTCCGGGTCCCCGTGCCGCGTGGCCACCAGCTTGACGGCGCCCGCCCGCTCGTCGGCCTGCGGTGGGGGTGGGGGTGGGTGGGGGTGGCGTGGTGGTGGGTGTGTGTGGGGCGTGGGAGATGCAGCCCGAGCCAGGTCGCGATACGATAGCGTGCGACATGTGCCGGTCAGGGGCAATATGTTACACGAGGGAGCACGAGCATGGAGTGTCGCCATCGCACGCACCGCACGCGCGTCACGCACCTGCAGCTTGACGTCCAGCACCTGGTGCTCCTTGCGCGTGTCGCGCAGCACGCCCGGCGCACCGCCCCACAGCGAGTCGCGCGCCGCGAAGCCGCCCGCGGCGCAGTCGGTGGTGGGGGGCAGGGGGTCGAGGTCGATGTAGTCCTTGAAGCGGTGGAACTGCCAGGACAGGTGCATGTCTGGGGGGGTGGGGGTGGGGGGGAAAGGAGAGGACGTAGGGAAGAGGTTGGGGCCATTGGGGTGGAGCGGGGGTGGTTCAGGGAAGGCGAGGACAGAGCGGGATCGGGTGTGGGGTTCGAGGTGTGAAGCGCAGGAGCAGGCGCGGGGTCAGCCGCGCCAGCGGGACATGGCATGAGGTTGCGGGCCACGGGGTCAGGTCCACGATGCCAGCTACAGCCCCCATCCAGCTCACCTAGGGAGCCCGTGTTGAAGACGTAGAAGGTGCGTTGCTGCTCCACGCCCAGCGGCACCTGGCCCCACTCGAGCGACGTGCGCCAGGAGCGGTCCCGCAGGCCCCGCGTCAGCACGCGCTCCCGCTGCACCACCAGGGGGGTGCCCGACACGCCCACCAGCACCGGCACCTGGCGGGCGGGCAGGTCGCCGACCTGCGGGACGGGGCAGGCGGTTGGCGGTTGAGCATCAGTTTGAGGGGAGTGGACCAAACGGTGAACGGAAAGGCGCGTGAGCAGACAGGCTGGTCTTGAAGAGTTACTGAATGCTGCAACGGCCGGGGCTTTTGTCCCGTGTCAAGGGCGCCGCAGCTGCACCCCTGCGCTGGCCCGGATTGTCGACTCCAGAGCGGCGCAGGCCAGCCCCGGCCAAGCACGCCGCGCCCCTCGTCCGCACCTTGACGTGCAGCGTGTCCATGTAGGCCCCGCACATGTCGTTGAAGCACGACACCACCAGCACCAGCCGCGACCAGGGCTCCAGGGTGGACTCGGGGGGGGCCACGGACACGGCCAGACCCTTGCTGCCCAGCGCCTGGGGGGGTGGGAGGAGGGGAAGAAGGGAGAGGTACGGGTTGGGAGGTAGGGCAAGTTGTATGCAGATGGGAGTATCGGCAATCCAGGGTTGGGTGCTGGGCAGTCAAGGGCCGGGCCGGGCGCAGGGGACTACCATGGAGGCTATGCGGGCTTGCCTGGTCCGCCTCCTCCTGCAGCCGCCGTGTGGCCATCATTTCGTTGCCCTTGCCCGAGCGGAAGGGCGCGTGCTTCTCAGCCGCGTCCGACAGGCGGATGGGGGTGTACTTGGAGGCCCGGATGCGGACCACGGCTGCGCGGAGGGGGGGGGGAGGGGAGGGGGGGAAGAGGGGGATGTAGCGGGTCAGTGCTGCGGTGGTTGCCCCCGGCCCCCGGTCTGCCCATATCGCGCTAGAGTTGTCTCTCATGGCAAGACGATGGGGCCACACGTGGGCACACCGCCCACGCCGCCAGATGGCTGCCTTCCTGCCCCTGCGCCCCTGCGGTCCCGTCCCCACTCACATTGCCCGGCGCCCTCGGTCTCCGCCAGGGAAATAACCGAGTCCATCCGCTGGCCCGCGGGGGGCCCGCCGGACGTGGAGTGGCCCTTGCCGCCGTGCGACTGCCGGTGCCCACCCGCCCCCGAATTGGAAACCTTGGCTCCCCCAGACTCGGACGCCCGCCCGCCGCCGGCCCCCCCTGGCGCCGCCCCCGCCGTCGCGCCGCCCTGGCCCGGCCGCTTGGTGAACCGCGACGCGTCCTCCACGCCAAACCGCTCCAGCCACGTGCGGATGCTCGTGTGCATTGCCGTACGATTAGTAATGACGAGGTACAGCGTCCGCGTCTCGCCGAGTGGCACGTCCTGCCCGAAATCTGCAACGAAGTGACGCTGCGTCGTGGTGGGGGGCCACATAGGCCGCCGTGCCGCCGACTGCGCGCGCCTCGCCGCGAGCGCGGACCGCGCGCGCGCCGACATGCGAACCGACGCCGCCGAGTTGACTCGCGACGCGCCGGAAGCGGTGCTCGCGGTCCGGCCCGACGCAACCCGCGCCAGGATCTCCGGCGGCAGGTGGGACAAGCCCTGGAGCGCCTCCACCGCCACCTCCACGCCGCCGCGACGGCCGGGCCGGAGCAGCTCGACCATCTGTGCCGCTTGGGCCATGACCTCTGGGTCGCCTGCGGCCATGGCGGCCGCGGCTTGGGCCAGCAGGCCGGCCTTGGGCTCCTCGTTGCTGGGCGCCCCTGCGGCCGTGAGCTGTGCGTCCAGCAGCTGCAGGTCCTCCAGCTCGGCCGGCGTGAGCAGGTCGTAGGTGACGTCCAGGCCCTGTGGGGATGGTTGCGCGGGATTGGCGGGGGTGAAGGGGGTCCGGGGAAGCGATTGAGGTATGGGCACTGCACATGAACTGCATGGCGAGCAGGGCAATCCCGGAAAGAAAGGCCGCGGGAGCCGTCATGATTCTCATTCAGCCCTCAGCCCCAAGCCATGCCCGCTGCTCGCCTGCACTTCGCTGGTGACCTTGAAGCCCAGGGGCTGCGGCGCTCCGTCCAGCTCGCACACGCCGTACATGACGGAGCGGCCCGTGGCGCGGGGGGTGTAGCGGATCTGCGGGGAGGCGTGGGGACACGAGCAAGGCGAGACCACGGATCAAGATCTCTCTCGCGAAGTACAGGTAGTAACAGGTAGTCACAGCAATGCGAGCGGGCCCGGGCATCGTGATCAGTGATCAGTGTGGAGCTCATGGCAAGCCCCGGCAGGCGCTACCGGTACTCCCGCGGGCACGCTGCCGCCGCCCAGCCCCGCGCACCTGCAGCTCCACGTCTTCCCCCGGCGCCAGCTGCCCCTTCTCCGGCTTGATCTTGAGGTCCACCAGCGCCCCCGTCTCCGGGTCGTCCGCCGACTCGGTGCCCCAGCGGTACTCGAGCGGCAGCAGGCTCTGGTTGGTCATCAGCAGCGTCTGGCGCACCTGCGGGGGGCGAAAAAGGATACCACACAAGCACGTTACAAAGGATACTCGGTCAGGTCACATACGAAAAACTCGGTCCTTAAACTCAGAAGAGGTGCGCGTAGTTCAGACGCACGACACAGGACGTGGTATGAAGATCCTAGGCAGCATGCGCTTGGCCGCCGCAAAAGGCGCAACCAAGCAAGATGAACGCAGCAGGCGCTGTCCGCACCTGCACTCCCAGGAAGGTGACGCCAAGGTCCACCACGGGCCGGTCCAGCACGCACGTGGGCGTGACCACACACACGAAGGCCTCCAGGCACTCCATGTGCGCCCCGTCCGTGCCCGAGCGCAGCTGTATCACGGAGCGCGAGCGCCCGTCCGTGAGGCCGTGGCACGTGACCTGCGGGTGGTGGTCGAGAGGGTTTTCGGCGGAAGAGAGCAGGGTTATGGAATTGGGCAGAGGGAAGAAGGAAGCGATCGGGCAGCAGGCGCTGTGGCCTTCGTCCTTGCCGCAATGAGCCGAAGGTTACATCACGCCAGCCTGGCCGAACCACCAATGGGCAACCCGCGGAGGCGGTGAGAGCGCTCCCGGCGCCGGGTCAGCTCTCAGGTCACCGCAGCCCGGCCCCACCCCCCACCCCCGCACCCACCGTGATGGTGAGCTCCTCGCCCGGGGCCAGCACGCCCGAGCTGGGCTCGAACGTGACGTGCGTGGTCTCGGGCGGCGGCAGGTGCTGCAGCAGCGAGGCGCTGCCCACACCGCCGCCCAGCGGCACCCCGCCGATGTGGCTGCTGATGCCGCCCACGCCCCCGTGCCGCCCCGACGCAAACATGGCCCGGCGCTCCGCCGCCGCCGCCATGGAGCGCGCGGTGTGTTGGGGCATGGATGCTGACGTGTCGGGGGAGTCGGCGCCGCCGAGCTGGGTGCGGAAGGCGACGGAGTGGCCCGAGGGGCCGGCGGGGAGGTGGGGGGAGGAGGAGGGGTCGGCGCCAGAGGCTGTGTCGCCGTCGTCCGAGTCGAGCGCCGCCACGGCGGCGGCGGCGGCGGCGGGGTCCAGCATGCGGCTCGACTGCATGAGCTGCATGCGGAGCAGCTTGGACTTCTCCTGTGGAGTGGGAGTGCGAGGGAGCGAGAGCAGAGAGGAATCAGGGATGACGGGTCAGGAGCAGCTTGGACTTCTCTTGCGCGCCCGAACAGGGCAGGAGAGGGATGCGTCGGGCAGGGGAGCCAGTACTTTCAGCAGTTTCAACTCCCTTACACCCCGTGCTAGCCACCAGCTCACGATCCGTTCACAGGCTCCACAATTGCAAGGCTATGCCTCGGACCACACCCTGCCACGCGCGCCGCACCCCGCCTGCTCACTACGCGGGCCCCCAACCATACCCATACCCGGGCTCATAACCCAGGCCCCCAGGGCCACCCACCGCCGCGATGACTGCCGGCGTGAGCTCCCGCACGCTCCAGGGCGTTGCGCAGGTGGCGGAGGAGTTGCGGATGACCAGCGGCCGCTCGCCGGTGCCGTTGAGCCGCAGCAGGCCGAAGTCGATGCGGGTGGTGACCAGGCGGGCGCTGGAGGCGCCCACGCAGGCGCGGACCTCGATGGGCACCTGGGGAGGAGGGTGGGGGTGAAGGTGGGGCGGGAGGGTTTGGGGAGGGTTCAGGTGCAGAGGTTGGAGGTAGGCGAAGCAAGCGGCCAAGTAAACAGTCAAGGCAAGGCAGCGCGCAACGACTGGGGTGCAGAGGCGGTACAGTAAGCACTCGAGGGCCCAAGATCACCCAACGGCCGCCTCTCGGCCCACCTGCACTCCGTTCTCGACGTCCAGCACCACGCGGCCCGTGAGCGGCCCCGGGGGCGCGTCGGGGGCCGTGACGGCCACCTCTATGGCCCCACTGCCCAGGGGCGGCACCGTGAAGTAGGAGGGGGTTACGCACAGCGCAGGGTTGTCCACTGCGGGGAAGTTGGGGGTTGGAGTGGGAAGGTGTTGGAGTTGGGCACAGCTCGATTGGCGAGTCGGGTGGCGAGGTAGCTAAGCCGATGTCATGTCGACACGCGCTGTCGCATGCCGGCTACAGGCCCTAGATTCCGCAAGCCCCCACAACGCATCGCCAGCGGCAGGCTCGCCCCTCCGCACCTGTCGCCCGCACGTCCACGGTGCCGCGCGTGGGGTTACTCAGCTGCACCGTGCGCACCACCCGCTGCATCGGCATCAAGCAGCCGGGCAGCTGCAGCATCCGGGGGTGGGCCGCCAGCTCCACGCGGCACCCCAGCCCCTCCAGCCCGACCTCCGCCACCAGCACGTCGCACGTGGCCGCCGCCGCGATGGCGGCGTGGCTGGATCCAGACCCAGATCCAGATCCGCGCAGCATGGCGGTGCCCGTGGGGATGACCACGGGGGCGCGATCCACGCGGAGCTGGGCCCAGCGCTCGTAGCTGTTGGGGTGGGGGGGGTGCAGAGAGGAGGTTAGGCAAGGAGAGGGGAGGATAGTGGAGGAATTCGGTGGCGGGCACTGGGGTGGGCTGGCACGCAAAAGCCCCACAGATACGGCCACACCGCAGCCCAAGCCACTCACACCACTCCCCCGTGCCAACCGCAACCCACCGATGGCAGGCGGGCGGCGTGAAGGTGAAGAGGAACTCCATCACCTCCCCGGGCTGCAGCACGCCCGACTGGGGCACCACCCGAAACACGCTCTCCATCACCGCCCCCAGCGCCAGCGGGTCGGGCCCGTGCGCGCCGCCCGTGATCGCGCCCCACGGCGTGCCCACGTTCTCGGCGCCAGGCAATAGCACGGGCCTGATGGGCCCGGTCGTAGCGGGCGCTTGGGCTCCCCCCAAGAGCACGCTCCCACCGGAGCTGGCGGCGGGCAGAGGCCCCGTGGCCGAGGGCCCCGTGGCGGAGGGTGCGGCGGCGCCACGTGGCCCCTCGTGCTCGTCCACCAGCACCACGTGGCCCTCGTCGTCCTGCTCCTCGTCGTACTGCGCCTCGGTCTGCAGCGGCTCGTTGGCGCGGCGCTTATGCTGCACCTGCGGGAACCTGCGAACGCGGGGTTGGGGGAATGGCGGGGCAGGTGAGGGCAAGCTGAGGCGCGAGCGTCGAGGGCCAATACCGCTGAACAGCTACGCAGGGGGCGGCTGCGCACCGCGCCATCTGTGCATCTCCTCGCCCCCTGCCTTCCGCGGTGGGAGTTCAACGGTAGGCAGCTGCACACCGCGCCGGCTGTGCACCTCCTCCTCCCTCCCCACCTCTCTCCCCACCCCCAACCCCCACCCCTCCCTCTCCCGCCTCCTCACTTGGTGAGCGACCACTCGAAGGCGAAGGGCAGCTTGGTGGTGTTGCGCACCGACACCAGCTTGGAGAAGCCCGAGCGGGGGGCCACCTCGCCGAACCACAGCGGCAGGTCCAGCTCGCGAGGCTCCAGCATGCGGCCGTCCACCGAGTGCAGCAGCACGTCCACGGCCACGGCGTTGCCCAGCAGCGTGAAGGTCTTGACCTGTCGTGTGGGGGAGGGACGGGGATGGGAGGGGGTAAAGGATGAGGGGTAAGCAGGAGGGGCGAAGGGAAGTGTTGGGGGGTGCAAAAGTAGAGGGTTGGAGGAAGGACGGGGTGAAACGGACGTGGGCCGGAATTGCAGGGGTTTTGGGGGACGGGGCCGGCGGAACGGGACGCGATTTGCAGGCCTCGCGGCGGGAAGGGGAGTCCAGGGGGAGAGGGAGGCGGATTGACGCACCTGGCAGTTGTCGCAGACCAGGATGAGGCGCTCGTCGCTGTTGCCCCAGTCCTTGGGCTCGTACGACACATTGATTGCAAGCTCCTCATTGGAGCCCATCTCGAAGTACAGCGGCCACACCTGGGTACGGATAGGTCGTGACACAGGCAGGGGTAAGCTTGTTATCGGCGGTAGGGGCTAGCTGTGAGAGAGTCGCTGCACGCCCGATGCGCAGCTGCGGACCGTGCACGGCGTGAGCACCCGCCCTGCCCACGGCCCGATACGTATGGCCGGCCCAGGGCTCCGGGTCCCCAACCTCTGCGCCCCCGCCCCCCCCCCCTCAGGCGATGGCACCAGCCTACTGTAGTCGAGGAAAGTGCACTCTGCACCTGACACCGAGCCCCGCAGTGCCCACCTTGAAGGGCCCCACCACCGCCCGGTCCGTGGGCGCATCGGCGGCGAAGTCGGGCCAGGCGGCCTCGGGCACGATCCGGAAGCGGCCCGGGCCCCCCAGGTTCTTGAACGACACCTGCTCCGTCTTGACGTTGCCGATCACCACCTGCCCCATGTCGATCTCCTGCGGGCGCACAGTGCCGTACAGGCATCACGGCACGGTTTCGCAAGGCACCGTATGGCGTACGGGCATCACTACCAGCTGCGTGAGATGATACTATGGCCGCACCGCACCAGGCCGCGACGGGACCCCAGGCCCAGCCCCGCCCGCGCCCCTGTCCGCCCGCCCACCTCTGGCAGCGTGAGCGAGGGCGGCGGCCTCCGCGCCCTCAGCGGCACCGTCAGCCGGCTGCCCTGCGTGTCCACGCTCACGGCGTCCTCGTAGTCGCCCAGGGAGTCGGGGCAGAAGCGGACAGTCACCTGGGGGGGGGGTAGCAGGGGGTGGGGCGGGTTTGGCGAGTTGAAGGGAAAGGGGAGGCGACAAGTCCACCCCCAGTCCACAGCGTTGTGGTGCTTACCTCAGCGCCCTCTCAACCCTCTGCTAGCTAGGCCCTTGGCCACTCCAGTCCCGCACTCCCCCCCACAAGGCAGCCTCCAGCTCTCCTGCTCCCCCATCCCCCCTTGCCCCCATTCCACCCGGTATCCCCAGTGACCCTTTGACCGCCCCCCTGCGGCCTCCCCCACCTCGGCCGCCATGCCAGGCGCCAGCACGCCCTCGTCCCCCGGGAAGCGCGGCAGCGAGGCGTGGAAGTACTGGGAGGCGGGCGGGAAGACCCGCAGCGCGCGGGACACGGCCGTCACGTTGCGCACACGCACCACCTGCTCGTACGTGCGGCCCACGGCTGCGGGGGTTTGGGGTGGGAAATGGGGAGGACGGCCCGTGAGAGAGGGCAGTTGAGGTCACAGAGGCAGGTGGAAACCACATGCGTCTCGCTGCCCAGCCTCCTTCCTATACCCGGCCATGGCCAGCCCATTCGCTCTCTTCCGGCCCTGTATCCCCCGCTCTCGTCCAGCACCGACTCCGCCAACCGAAGGGCTCCAACACACTGCGTGGCCCCCAATGACGTCCACCGGCTCCAGCCCTCAAGCTGCACCCCGCCAAAACACCACCCCACTAACTCACTCGCTCTCTTCCGGCTCTGTACCATTACTTCCACCCCAAACCACGCACCATACTCGGTGAAGGTCACCTCGGCGGGCTCCACCACGAACACGGCCTCAGGCTTGGAGGTCATGTTGGCCTTGATGGGGGGCGCCCCGGTGCGCAGCTCCGCGCGGGGCCCCACCCAGCGCTTGGCGTCGGGGCGCAGGTCCAGCAGGTTCTTGACGGCGGGCGGCAGCGGGTGGCGCGGGTTGCGTAGGAAGGTGAGCTTGTGGTGCATGGACTGGATGATCCTGCGGGGGCGGGGGCGGGGGAGGGGGAGAAGGGAGAGGGGAGGGGTCTTGGTGGGAGGGTGGTGCGGTGGAATGAGGTGGGTTGGGTTGGGTGGTGCCGCTTCGGGGTGCTTGTGGATCGCTGGCAGTCAGGGTCAAGCAACGGTGACGTGAAGAGCAGTACAAGCATCGCCGGACCGCACACATGATGGTTGGGCTGCGTCGTTACAAGCGCGGACACGCCAGGCGGCGACCGCTGCAGCGCCCTCACCATCTCTCCGCCCATGCCTACACCTGTGCCTGCCCAAGCTTCCTCTCGCTCTCCCGACTTCAACCCACCCACCCACTCCGCTCTACGCTACCCCACCCCACGCCACCCCGCCGCCGCCTCACTTCTGCTCCAGCTCGAACTGCGCCCGCGGCATCTTGAGCCGCAGCTGCTTGCGCCGCTCCTCCGCCTCCGCCATCTTGGCCGCCACCTCATCCGCCGTCAGCGAGTGCCACGTCAGCTGCTTCTGACTAATGGCATCAATGCGCGCCGTGCGCTCGGGCGACATGGTCCGCGTCTTGCGCTCCTGCACAATGGATGGGGCCGGGAGGTGGAGTGGACGGAACAACCGAGGGGGTCAGTCGAGGCCCTCGCACCGCCCCGGCACAGCCCAAGTTCAGCGAACAGAGCAGCACGGCCCCCCGACGGGTCCACCCCGTGCACGGCCCCACGTCGACAGTCCGGGGAGGGCGGCTAAGTCAGGAATGCGCAGGGGCACGGGCCCACTCGGGCCCACGCCGGGCCCCGCCCCCACGCCGGGCCCACGCCGGGCCCCGCCCCCACCTCCATGGCCTGCGTGGTCTTGAGGTAGTTGGGCTTGGCCGAGGTGTCGGCGTACTCTGCGATGCGGGGGGGGAGCAGCACCTCCCGCTCCTTGATCGCCTGGTACTCCTGAGGGGAGCGACGGCAGGGGCAGCAGCGGAAGGCGACAGGGTCGATCCAAGGAGGAGGAGGTGCAGGGAGAGGTTGGTAAACGCAGGCTCCGCACGCGCAAGACGCCGCCTGCTGGCAGAGACAAGACCACAAGGGGGACCCTGCCGAAGGGCCGGCGCCGTCGGCACGGGCTTGCCACGCCCGCAGCCCGCGGCTCCGCACCGTCTCGCGGCAAGCCACGCCCCTTCGCGCCCCTGCCTTACCCCAACCGCATGCGGCGACCTCCTGCAGCGCGCCCCTGCCCGTTACCTCCCCAGTCCCCACCCCTTCCCCGCGACGTTCTTATCATTCATTCAAGCCCTGGACCGGCACACCCCGCACCCCGCACCCCGCACATGCCCCGCACCTCCTACCGCCCTGGGTCCGAGGCCCGGGCTCGCCGCCCCGGTGCCCCGGCGCTTCGCACCTGCACGATGGCTTTGGGGTTGACCAGCCGCGCCCCCGCCATGGCCCCGTGGTCCAGCTGCAGGTGCGAGGGCTTGAGCGGCAGGCCCACGTTGCGCCAGGCGGGCGTGAACTCTGTGTGAGGTTAGGGTGGGCGGGCGGGTGGGTAGAGGGGAAAAGGTTTGGACTGGGGTTGAGTGGGCGGTGGGTGGGGGCCACCGCTGCTCGGAGGATGTGTTGGGGAGCAGGTAGCCCGGCCCTGTTACTTCAGCACAGCTGCCCTTAGCCGTGCTCTGGAGTTGTTTCGGCGAGCAGCGGCAGTGCCGCTGCCTGCACGGTGCAACAGTCCTCCAGGGTGGATACGGCGGCGGCAGGTGCGCTAGGGGCTGCTCACGCGCCAATCCCCAAGCATGCCAGGTCCAACAGCGCCCTCCTGGGGTGGTTGGAGGTGCCGCTGAGGCTGCGTGGCTATGGTCCAGCCTGGGCCGAAGCTCCAGCCTGCCCGGCCTGCCCCCGAGTGCCAAATCTTGCGTACGGCCCCGCTCAAGAACTGTGCTAGCCACTTTGAGCAGGCTGCTGCTTGAGAGCAGTCACGCGAAGTCCTGTAGGATGAAGTCTTCCTGTGGGCGGACCTGTGGGGCCCAGTGGCGTGGCGAGGGCACCCGCAGGTGCCCACCTCAACCTGTCCCCTCCCAAGGCCACCCTTGCACACCTTCATCCGCCTTTGCTAGGGAGCGAGCCTCCGCCTCCTTGGCCTCTTCAGCTTTGGAGCGCAAGTACAGCTCCATTTCGTCCGCTGAAGCCCGCATTTTATCGAACTGCAGAGGGGGGGGGGGGTGGCGGAGGTAAGCGGGTCGCGTGGTCCCCCGAGGTCGAGACCCGAGTCCATACGCCCATCCGCGCACGCCCAGTCCAGTGTGTGTACCCCCCATGTCCTCAGTTGCTCATACACCGCATCTCGCCCCTTGTACAACGCGAGCAATGCCCGGTGCTGAGCAGCGGAGGCATGGGCCATGCCCCCACCTTGCTCGTGATGCCCGCAATGCGGGCATTGTATGGATCGGGCTCTGGCTCTGGCTCTGGGGCCTCAGGCGCCGGTGCTGCCGCGGGCTCCGCTCCGCCATCGCTCTTCTCCTCCGAGCGAGCGCTGTAGAGCCCTGGAAAGGTGCTCTTGAACGTGTCTAAGATATGCGCCGAGCTCATTTTTTTCAACGCTGCCTCCTACTAGCAAGGTCAAGAAGTGCCTGCAAATGGGCCTTCGAGCATTGTGCTTCCTGACAAGACGCAGCCGTGACACACAGGATTCATTTCGCTACACTCAGTGCATATAAGACACCCGGCTCTGACGACTGCACTCTGCTAGCGGGGTGCCGCGTGCCGAAATGACACGCCGTGTTTCCGGCCCAGTTTCCCCGCCGTCCCCCGCGCTTTCCCCCAAGCCGGCTCCGCGCTGAATGCTCATTCAAAGAGGCAGGATAAGCAGCAGACGCAAGTCGATGCCTGCGCATTTGTACTTGAGAGCCCATCTAGCCTGCGACTGCGGCCTTCTGCGACCAAAAGTCGACGGTAGAGGAAGCGTCGCCGGACGCAACTTGCAGCCGGTGCGCCCTGCGGTGACGGATCTTTGCCCCTTTCTATCAGCAGGTCCAAGCAAACACGCCGGTAAATGCTCCTTTCGCGTCGACCGGGCACAACGCATGCCGATGGCCTTGACTCCAGCTTGGAAGTGTGTCGCTTTGCTCCCAGGTGATGTGGGCCTAGGCTTCTATAATCTCTGCGCTTCCGTGCCATCTCGGCGACTGATTCGGGAGAACCCTAAACCTCGCGCCTCCGCCATTGACCTGCGCAGCCGCGCCGCCGACCGGTTTTGCTTATGTCCAGACGCACGGCCCCATCCTCAGCTGGAGCCGCATGTGACCCGAAAAAGCGTCGGGTCAACGCGCGGGTCCTGCGCAGCTCCCGCCATGCGCCGGTTCTGCTTGCGCCAAGCGGCGCCCCGACGTAGGGCCGCGCATCTGGGTGACGCCTAAGCCTACCTTGTGGCTGCCCTGCCCATCTGGGCCGGCGCCGACACGGCCGTCGCACGGCCGTCGTGCAGGCCCGGTCGCAATGAGCACAGCGCCGCTGCAAGTCGGCACGCCCTGCCCGCACTCCGCACATAGCTTGACCATAGGTGTCCATCACACACACTCGTGACGCGTCCCACAAGCCTCAACCGACCCTCGCGGCACTTGGCGCCCTTCGCGCCTTTGGAGTTGCGTGCCCCTCGCACCGCTTCACGCTACGAGTCCCGCTCTTTTGGATGTGTGATCCATCAACGACACTAGGAGACCTACCAGTCTCTGTCCTCTAGCACCTTGGCACAACACCCTGACCGGACACCGCGCCCAGGAGACGACCACGGGCCCTCGCTCTCTCCTGCTGTGCATGGTATTGGAGCACCCACACGCCCCAGCATCGTGACCCAGGTCACTTGGGGAGCCCGGAAGCTGAAGTGACGGACCGCTCCGATGGCGGAGCCCCCCAGCGGCCTCCTCGACGCTCGGCGCCCAGCCGAGCCCGCCAAGGTTGGTGAATCAGGCATCCTCTGCTCTGACGCGCGTCACGCGCCCCGATACACCTGCGGTCTGTTGCTCCGCTCATGAAGTCGACCCCGCTCGCGCAGGCCTCGCCTGAGCCCTCTTGCGCGGAACCAGCCGCCAAGACATGGCACCCGCTCATCGTGCCCCGAGAATGGTACACGCGGGAGGCGTGGACTTGGAGCCAACAAGCCCCAACCACGCTGACCGTGGAGCTCAATGGGAAGAGAGACCCGATGAAGTACGCGGCTGTGATGCAGCTGGTTCCCAAGGTGAGGGGACACGCTAAGGTGGTGTCGGGGCCATTCGCGCGCTCAGAGCGGGGCCCATCTCGACCCGGGGCTCCGTTTGGGCCGGCCCCGGCCCCAGCCAGTAGGGGTCTGGGCGAGCTTATCATCGGATGCTGGGTCGGCGCACCTGCGTAACGCCGCTGCAAAGCGGTATCGCACATGTCGGCGACTCCGAGTCGGCGCCGACCGCCGCGCGACTCACGTAGCGCCCAGCTGTGCGTTGTCACAATCGACAAGCAGCACAGGCGACGGCCACCGTGGCCTGGGAAAGCGACATGCGCCGCCCCCGTGCGCCGCGTCACTTAGACTTCTCTACGTGATCCGCTCGCGCCGGTTTCGTGACACGCTGACTGAAACCTGCCTGCCCGCCCCTCCCCCCAAACCTGCCTCCCCCGCAGCTGGGCTTTGTGGCACGGCTTGGTCAGCCCGGCGCGGCGGCCAAGTTCCAGAACCTGCACCTCATCGACGTGAAAAGGCGAGGGCACTCCGATGTCCACATCTGCCTCGGAGACCTCGCGTGGGCCCGCGCCCGCACTGCTGAGGCGTCAGCCTCCGCCGCGGCCGTTTCGCAGGCGCCTGCAGCAGCTGTCCCCTGCGCCACCGCCAGCCCAGACCGCAGCGACCTGGTAGCCGGCAGTGCTCCCACCGACCCGTGCGTGATCCTGGGCGGCGCGGCCGAGGGCGGCGCTGTGAGCGCGACGAGCAGCGACGGGACGACTGCCCTCGAGGGCCCGGGGGCTGCGAGCACGGACAGCCGCCCCCACGTCGACGCGGGCGCTGTGGCGGAGTCGGGAGCTGACGACAAGGCCGTGAGCACCTCGGGCACCGCCGCCGAAGTCCCGGCCCCCGCGCCGGCAGCGTTTCAGTGCGGCTGCGCGCTGTGCCCCTGCCACTTTGACGTGGAGCAGATGGCAGACGGAATGCCCAGCGACCGGCAGGACGGCTCGGCGCTGGCAGACCACCAGGTGGGAACTCGGGTGCGGGTGTTTTCAGGTGCTGGTATCGGCTGCCCGTTTTTAAAAGCGGCTGCCCATATTGATAAGCGGAGGGACCAGAGGAGGTGAGCTTGCCACTGTGGGTCTGACGCGATGTTCATTTACCCGTGCAGGTGTGCTTCAGCAAGAGCAGCTCGGCTCACCGTGCCGAGGGCCCGGGGCACGTGTCCCACATCTCCCGCGAGCGCCTGCGTCTTCTGTGCCAGCTGTCCGGAGGCAGCGGCAAGCCCGGCTCCGGGCCGGTCCCCTCCGGCCGGCCCCCGCTCGGCCCCCACCCCGGCGCCGGCGGCCCCGCCCGGCTCCCCGGCTCGGGTGGCTCCTTGCCCCCTGCAGGCGGACGGCGCGGCGGGGCCCCTCCCCCTCCCGAGCTCATCGGCTGGGAGCTGGTCCTCCCGCCTGACGTCGCCGCCCGCCGTGCGGCCGACAGTACGGCGCTTGTCCAGATGGAGGTTGACGGGGACATGGACGAGAGCCGGGCGCAGTACCGGCTCGCCAGGCTGGACGACGGCTCGGGAGGCATGGTCCTGCAGGGCATCAGCAAGCCGCTGCGGGGTCTCATGCTCGTCTCAGTGGAGGAGGGGTCGGGCGGCGACCTCCTTATCAGGGCGGCCACGCCTCCCGCCGAGCCGCCGCCGCCCGTGCCGCCGCGCGCCGCCAGCAGCCGCCAGCGCAAGCCCTCGCTCAAGGCCCGCGAGGGCGCCGACGAGGCGGCGCTTGCAGCCGTGGTTGCGTCCCCCGGACGCGGCCCGAACCCGCTCGTGCACGCATACTCGGCCCCGGCCGAGGCCGTGGCGGCTGCCGCCGCCGCGTATGGTGGCCTCCCGCCCGCTGCGCCCCTCTCGGCATCGCAGCGCCGCGGCGGCCGCAGCAAGCTGTCGCGCGGCCGCCCTCTGCCACCGCCGCTGCATCGGATGGCGCGGCAGCAGCTGTCGGGCCAGGCTGACGCTGACGCGGACTCAGATCACATGGACAGCCAGGACGGTACGACGTACGGTACGGCCAAGCGGATGCGGCCGGCCGGTCGCGCCGCTTCATCTCCGCTCGGGTCTGACGGCGAGGATGCTGACGATGCCCATCCCGGCGTGCTGAGGCGGCGGCGCTCCGGCGTGCCTCCGGGGCATCAGGGCGAGTTCGGGTCGGACCCGTCTCCCACGGGCGCTGGCGGCGCCGCCGCGCAGCGGCGGCCGTACGGCGACGTCAGCGGCGGCGAGGGCTCCGCCGGCGAGGGCGCTGCCGCCGGCGTCGACACGGTCGCGAGGCGCAAGCGCGCCGCCGCGGCAGCCGCCGCCACGCCAGCCCTCGCCTTCGCTGCCCGCGACGCTCCGCCTTCCGTCGCCGCCGCCGGGCCGGCATCATACAAGCGTTACAAGGCCAGCGGCGAGCCCAGCTGCGCCGGCCAGGCGCCGGCCGCTGGCGGCGGCGGCGGCGGGGGCGGGGGCGACTCGGGTGGCCAGCAGGGTGGCGACGGCGGCTACCAGGGCTCCGACGACGCAGCCGCACAGGCCGGCGCCCCCGCCGCCACCAACGGCCAGCGCCAGAGCGGCCGCCCCGCACGCCGCACGCAACGCGCGCAGCCGCCCTCCTCCTCCGACTCTGACTCGGCGTCCCTCTCGGATAACGACGACGGAGCCGTGGACGATGCGCCCTCGGCGAGCGGTGACGGTGCCGGCGCGGGCGACGGCGAGGCAGAGGACGGTGCGGAGGGGGCCGGCGGCTCGGCTGGCGGTGCCAATGGCGGCCCGTCCACGTCCCGGCCGGCGCCCAAGCCCAAGTCCCGGCAGCGGACGAGTGCCAGCAAGTCCAAGAGCAAGCCCATCCGTCACCCCAGCAAGGTAGGCGCGGGCTACGGGCGCTCGAGGCGGGCTTGCATGGTCTGCAGGGGTCTTCAGGGTTGAACGCAGGCTTGCACTGCAGCCACCGCTCCCTTGGGCGGCACGCCTGCATTAACCATGCCCTCATCTGCTCCCTTGATCTCCCGCTGCTGTTCTTGCAACCCTCCACCTTACCTGCTCCCTCTCTCCCTTCCCCCCTTCCGACCCAGATCACCAACGTGGTCCGCAACGCCGGCGCCATCATCCTCATGATCGGCCGCTCGCCCATGGTGTACGAGAAGCAGCTGCGCGCCACCTTCGGCAACAACCCCGACACCAGCAAGGCGCTGCGGCTGTGAGTGCCTGGCTTGGGAGGGGGCTAAAAAGGGAAGAGAGGGATGACATGAGGGATTCAGGAGCGCCGGTCTTGGCGCCAGCGAGGCGGCAGTGCTGCCCCACCTCATACTGCGTGCCCTTGCCTTGACCTGACCCGCCCTGGTGTTGTCTGCCAACCCGCAGGCTGGAGGAGCAGGGCCGCGTGGTCCGCGGGGGCCTGGGCTACCGCATGCACCCGTACCACTACACGCTCACGCCCGCCGGCGTGGAGGAGTACGAGCGGCAGCTGCGCGAGCAGGGCCCCTCGTACGCCTTCGCCCTGTCGATGGGCGTGGAGCTGCCGGAGGGCGGCGAGGGCGCCGCCGCCGCCGCCGGCGAGGCCGCGGCGGCGGCCACGGCCGCCACCGAGTTCCAGCTGCAGCAGCAGGCCGAGGCGGCGGCGGCGGCGGAGGCAGCGGCGGCGGGCGCCGCCGCCGCCAGGGCCGCCGGCATGGCCGATTTGAAGCTCGAGCCGCTCGATGGCCCCGGCACCGGCCCCAGCGGCCGTGAGCCGCGCAACCCGCTGCGCCCCTCCGCCGTCATCTCCCGCTCCCGCCCGCCGGCCGCAGTCGCCAGCTCGCCGCGTAAGAGCGGCGGCGCGGGCGGGCGGTCCCGCTCCGGGGCGGGTGGCTCTCAGAGTGGCATGGCCCAGCCCAAGCTGGAGGTGCCACCCCTGGAGCTGCACGGCCGCGGGCCGGTCGGAATGGACATGGAGGGTGGTGCGGAGCTGCCGGCGGGGCTGCTCCTGCCCCACGCCGCCGGCGGGGCGCCCGGCGACGCTGCCGCCTGGTGCGCCGCCGCCGCTGCTGACCCCAGCGCCGCCGCCGCGGTTGCGGCCTTCTACCAGCAGCACGCGCCGCAGGTGGCGACCCAGATGGACCCGACGGGAGTCATGGCGGCTGCTGCCGCTGCCGCCGCCGCCGGCCAGGCGCCGACGGCCGCGCAGCAGACCGCCGTCGCCATGCCCGGTGCTGACGCGGCTGCCGCCGCTACCGTGAACGCCGCCGCCAGCGGCGCGCTCGCGCCTGCCGCCTACACCGGCTGCCCCATCACGTATCAAGCCCACCTCGCCGCGTACCAGCAGGCCTACCAGCAACACGCGGCCGCAATGGCAGCGGCAGCAGCAGCGGCAACCGGCCCTCAGGAGGCCGCCAAGCCGGCAGAGCCCGCGCCGCAAGCAACCGCTGACGCTGCGGCGGCGGCCGCCGCCGCCGCGCAGGCCAACCCGTACGCCAACCCCTACGCGATGTACGGCTACGTCGCGACGCCGTACGGCTACATGCCGTACGCCATGTACGCGGCGTATGCGGCGGCCGCAGCGGCGGCGGCTCCTGGCGGCGCCGCGGGGGCGGCGGGTGCGCCCGCGGCGGCGGCGGCTGCCAACCCGCAGGCCATGGCTTTCCTGCAGCCCTTCATGGCGGCAGCGGGCGCCCCGGCGGCGGCGGCTGCCATTCCCGCACCGGCCCAGCCCGCGCCCGCTGCACCCGCGGCTCCCGCCGCCGCGCCGGCGCCGCAGCCCAACCCACAGGCGGCGGCGGCAGCCCAGGCGGCAGCCGTCGCCCAGGCGCAGGCGGCGGTGGCAGCGGCTCAGGCCGCTGCGGCCGCCCAGGCCGAGGCTGCGTACGCCCAGGCCCAGGCCCAGGCGGCGGCCAAGGCTCAGGCAGCCCAGCCTGCTGTGGCGGAGCCGGCAGTGGCGTCCGCGCCGGCCGCCGCGCCGGCGGCCGTGGCCGCTGTCCCCGCGCCTGTGGCGGCGGTCGTGGCGGCCCCGGCGGTCCCTGCGACGTTCCGCTATGTGACGCAGGTGCCCGCCCCCACTGGCATGACGTGGCGTGCCGAGGTGCCCGGGACGGACGGGCGCATGTACGTGTCGCCGGCCTTCCCCACACCCATGCAGGTGCGTGTGCTGTCTTCTGTTTCCACCTTCCTAGACCTAGAGCTAGAGCTAGAGCTAGAGCTTTTTCCTGGGCCGCGGCAGGTGCTGGCAACCTCACATCGCTCTCACCTGCCTGTCCTGTGTGCCCCTGCCACCCCCAGGCCGCCGCGTCTGCCGACATCCTGCTCTCCAAGCTGCGCCCCGGGGAGCCGCTCAACCTGGGCATCAACCCCCAGGTGAGATCGATCCAGCGCGCCGCCACCTCTCAGCCCTTCCACGCGCCCGTCGGCCCCGCTCCCACCGCCGAAATAATCAGCAGTGGCAGGCCCATCCTGAGCTCTTTGCACCCTCTTACCGTTCCCCAATCTTCCCCTCCTGCCCCTGCACCCCTCCCACACACAGGAGGCTGCGGCCGTGGCGGCCATGACGGTGGAGCAGGTCCAGACCATGCTGTGGGGCATGGCGCACCAGCAGCAGGTGCAGGTGCAGGCTGCGCAGGCGGCTGCGCAGGCGCAGGCGGCAGCGGCGGCGCAGGCGCTGGCACAGGCCCAGGCCCAGGTGCAGGCCCAGGCGGCGGCGCAGCAGGTCGCGCAGTAGAGAAGGGCGAAAAGCTCAGCTGGAGGATATGCGAGCCTGAAACAACAACAACCACAACGTCAGGGCCAGGAGGGACATACCAGTGAGGCCGAAACCGGAGGGATATACAGTGTACTACGATGTACGACACGCGCAGGCTTAGCTGCCGCGCTGGGCTGGCCGAAGGGCGCTAACCCTTGTTGGAGAGAGGCGATAAGGAGAGAGGCGGCACAACAGCAACACTGAAATGAACGGGGCCGCCGTGAGGGCCTGCTGGCGTTGGGGAGAGGGTGTTGCCAGTAGCGTCCCGCATCCGTGTGGGCGGTAGTAGTTTGGCTTTTGCTTTGTTACTTGATGGTGGGTATTGAGGTGGCTGGGTGCTGTGGTGGAACCATCGGCTTGACGTCGAGGAGGGAGAAGCTCGGAACTGGCGTCGCGGCGTCGCGAGGGCAAGGCCCGAAATAAGAAGGCGGCAGAGTAGGAGAAGGGCGGGCGCACGAGAGAGAGGTGTGAGCGCTGGGTTTCTTTGAGGCGCGAATTGAGTTTACCCAACGCGAGCTCCTGTACCTGTGCAGCCCTGCAAATCGCTGGGTCTACCTAACGCGACACGTGTTCTTTTTGGCAGTTGCCTACGGGGCGCCGAGAGCGGCGCTCCTGTATTTGCGCATCCGTAGTGTGTTTCCGCACGGTATCCTTAAAACGCATCTGGGGGACGCTGAGCCACTCCATGCATCCTCTTTGTTGCATTCGGGGCCGCTGTGACGCTATCGTGTGTTTGCGGCACCCGTGATGTTCAAGCCCTCGCCTTTGTTCGGTTAAGACGCAACTCAATCATCACCGCCGGCGCCTTTTGGCCGGGCCTTGTACTTGTCCCGCGTGCCATGTAGGCGAGGGGGCACGCGGAGAGTCGCTTCTCCGCCTGGGCCCCTTATGGGCGACGGGCTTATACCTGCCGCAATGTGAGCGTAGCGGACGTTGGGCGGTCTGTCGAAAGACCGTCTTGCGAATCTATTTGGGCAGTTTATGCCAGGGCGGTGTGGGTCTCGTCGGGACCCGAATGCTTGTCGAACGGTTGTACCGGGCACGGGCTTGCGGAATTGCTTGATCATGTCCGAACGCTGCGTCGCACTGCACGGGTGATGCAGATGCGGGGCAGAGGTGTGGGCAGCGGGAGAGGGCAGGCTGGGACGGGCAGCTTCGCTCCGCTGAGGATTCGATATGTGTGCTTGTCGTGGCTTGGTCGTGTGTGGCGCGGGCTGGCGCCGATGACTCGTGATTCGTTTGTCAGCCTTGCGAGTGTCGAGTGTCTGCATTGCTTTGCCCTTCCTAGTGTGTTCAGGCCTGGGACTCTCCCTGTTCCCGGCCAGCGTGCCTCCATTCGTGAATAGGCGTGTCAAGTAGAGAGGTGTTGACGGGAAGGGAGTGCGAGTAGGGAGGAGGGCAGCGCCGGCAATTCCAGGCGCGTTGCAGCCCTCGTTGATGAATTGGTCCTTTGTGTCTGGGTTGGCGCGTGGGTCCATCGTTTGCAGCCCGCGGTTTGACGGTGTGCCCGTGTTCCTGGGCGCTTTGCGGGCTGCGCGTGTACCAGCTATGCATTCTTCCCCCGCCGCTAAGAGAAGACAATCCCCCTTTCGCTCGCTCCCGATTCATATGGAGCCTTAGCTGGGTCTACTACCCCTAGGGTAGCACCCTCGACGAAGAGACACCGTGTTCTTGTTCCGGTTGTGCGCGATGTAGCTCCCCCGCCACCGCCACCGCAGGCGCGGCACCTTGCCGCCAATAAGCGGAGTGGGCGTGTCGCGGTCATTGGGGCCAGGGTGTGGGCGGGGGCTTCGTTTGTACAGGTCGTGTTTGTTTGGTGATACGCTGTTGAGTGCGCTTGTTAGGTGTTGAGGATGCAGTGGCAGTCGGCACTGATGGCGGGGCGCGCTCGCTCAACCCTTGATAGCAACGGGACTGTGGCGGGGCGCGCTATTCGCCCCCGCAGGCGCGACACTGTGTAGCGACAAGATGCCGTGTAACGTCATCGGATTTGCATGTGGCACGCCCTGTGCCGGTTCCCTGACCCCATGTTCCGCTATCCGCTGCTGTCTAGCTTCACGTGCATGCCGCCCTGACGTGCTGCAGTGCCTTTGACGTCGACAGTACCCGGCAACCCGGCATGCACGGACGTTGGCAGTTCCCTGGGACCAACACCAATCGAGCTTCAAGGGGCTTCACGGTGTTACAGCTAGCGCTTGGGACTTCGAGGCCTGGGGGCTTCGAGTGGGACTCGCGGGGGACGCTCGCGAGGCAGGCGGGGGGCTAAACGCATTCGGGACTGGCCGGTAATGCGACGATGCGGCGTGCGAGCTGCGAGGGGACAGGAGGGGATGGGGCCCCTTATTGAGGGGCAGGGGCCCTGCCGCAGGTAGCCAAGGCCTTAAGACGCCGGGAACTCCCCCAGCCTGTTCCTGGTCGCTTTGGCCGCTTTTGGGGAGCTTTCTGGCGGCGGTTCCGAGGTTGCTCCCGCTTGCCCCCGACCCCAAGCGCGCGCGCGCCGCGCCGCCCGCGGCCGCCCCCACGGGGCCCCCCGCTGCTGCGGGCGCCGCGGACTCCGCTGGTGACACCACGATGGCGGACACACCCTGCGCTGGGCAACGTGGCGGGCCCTCCCCGGCTCCCCCCGACCCCACGGTCTAATGGCGCAAGCCGCGCCCCCCGCCGCGCCCCGCGCGGCTCGCCCCTTGCGGGTTGGCTCCCACAATGTGCGCGGGCTCCTTGGGCCCGGCGGGCTGCATGGGCCCCCCACCCAGCTGGCACGGCACGCTCTCCTCTGGCATCGGCAGCGCCTGGACATTGTCTGCCTCCAGGAAACGTGGATTCCCGCCTCTGCCCAAGCCGCTGCCGCGACGGCCCTGGGTGCCGTCGCCTCCAGCCTGCACTGCGGCCTCTGGCACGCCTTCTGGGCGCCTGCTCCGAATAATTTCTCCGGGGGCACTGCCATCCTGATTCGGCGATCCCTGCTCACCACCGGCGCGCTCACCTTCCCCGGGGGGGCGGCCGCTCCTGTCGCCTCCCCGGATGGGCGCCTCCTCCACCTCCCCGTCTCCTGGGGGGGCCACACCGTGCGCCTCCTCTCCGCCTACCTGCCCAGCGGCAAACCCACCCTGCAGCGCGCCTTCATTGCAGACCGCCTTCAGCCCCTTGCCCAGGGCCCGGGGCTCCATCTCTGGGCTGGTGACTTCAACTTCGTCTGCTCCCCCGCCCTGGACAGCACGGCCGGCGCCGGAGGACGCGCGCCTGACGTGCGCACGGCCGCCGCCTTCGGTGCTGCCTGCCCCGGCCTGGGTGATGTGTTCCGCCTTCTTCACCCCTCCCGCCGTGTCTACACCTGCGTCCGCGGCGCTTCTGGCTCCCGCCTCGACCGCTTCCACGCCTCCGCAGCCCTCCTCCCCTTCCTGCCGGCCTGTGGCACGGCTCCGGGCAGCGCCTCTGACCACCGGCTCCTTGTCTGCCGCCTTCGCCCTTCCCCTGCGGCCCCGCCGCTCGGCCCCGGACTGCGCCGCACGCGCCTGTACTTTCTTGATCACCCCGACCTGGTCGACGCCTTCCAAGCCTGGCTTGCCCCCGCGGTCGCGGCGGCCCCCGTCGCCGACAGCGCCTTGCTCCTCTGGTGGCCTTCCTTCAAGCGGGCTGTCGCCGCCACCGCTCGTGCCCTCAACGACCAAGCCCGCTCCCGCCGCCTGGCTGCCTCCGATGCTGAAGCTGCCGCTCGTGCGGTGGCTGAGGCTGCCTTCGCCGCCGTGGAGGCGGGCGACGCAGCTGCTGTCCCTGCCGCTGTGGCGGCCCACGGCGCCGCCGCCGCAGCTGCAGCTGCCGGCGCCACGCGCCTTGCCCGGCGTACCCACCATGCCTGGCTGGGCACGGGGGAGCGCCCCTCCCCCGCCATCACCCAGCACCTGCGTCCCCACGCTGCCGCCCCCCCCTGTCACCGCCCTGCGCTGCCCCGACGGCACCTACGTGACCGACCCCCGCCGGCTCCCTGCAGTGGTCGCTGCCTTCTGGCAGCGCGTCTGCTCGGCGCCCGCCCCCAATCCCGGCGCCCGTGCCCAGGTCCTTGCGGCGCTGCAGGCCTCCGGGGTTCGCCTGGACCCGGCGGGGGCGGCGGCTGCCGGCTCCTTCCTTGTCTCCGCCGACGAGGTCGCCGCCTCGCTGGCGGCCGCTCGCCCCGCCGCCTCTCCTGGGCGGGACGGGCTCCCGCCTGGCCTGTATCACAGCTTCTCCGGCACCTTCTCTCCCATCCTCGCCCGCCTCTTCTCCGCCATTGGCGCCACAGGCGCTCTGCCAGCTGGCTTCCTCGACGGCGTTATCGTCAGCCTCCCCAAGGCCGGCCCCGATCCCGCCCGTCCCCCGGATCCTGCCGACGCCGCCAACTATCGCCCCATCACCCTCCTGGACACCGACTACCGCACCCTTGCCCGCGTCCTGAGTCGCCGCCTGTCGCCCCTCCTTGGGGCCTGCTTGGACCCAGAGCAAACCGCCTACCTCCCGGACCGGCTCATTGCCGACAATGTCTTGCTCCTGCAACTCCTGCCCGAGCTCCTCGCTGCGTCCGGCGGCTCCGCCGTGGTCGCGTTCCTGGACTTCTACAAGGCGTACGACACCATTGATCGCGGCTTCCTCCTCGCCGCCATGGCCACCACTGGGGCCGGCCCTGGCCTCCTGTCCTGGGCGTGGACCCTGCTGGCTGGGGCCCGCTCGTCCGCCCTGGTCAACGGCTACACCTCTGCCCCCGTCCCCATTGCCGCCGGCGTCCGGCAGGGCTGCCCTCTCTCCCCCCTGCTATACCTCTTTATTGCCCAGGCGCTCCTCTCGTGGCTCAAGTCCAACCACGTTGGCATCACCCTTGACGGCCTCACCATCACTGCAGCCCAGTACGCTGACGACGGCCAGCCCGTCCTCCCCTCCCTGGCGGCCATCCCCGCCTTCCTCGCCCACATGGACACCTTTGGGGCAGCGTCGGGGCAGCGGCTGAATCTGGACAAGGTCAAGTACCTCTGTGTTGGTGCACCCGCTCCCCCTCCCCCGCTGCCTGCGGCCCCTGCGGCGGCCCCTGCTGTGGCCGCCCCGGCCCCTGCCGCCCCTCCCCCGTCCCGCCGCCGCCGCCGCTCACCGTCGCCCACCTCCCGTGGCCGCGGTGCGAGGACCCCGCCGCCTCCTCCCCCCGTCCCCGCCGGCGTCCTCCCACCTGCCCCCCCGCCCATCCCGTCCGCCCCGCCCGCGCCTCCCCCACGCGTCGTCGCGTCGGCTGTGGCGCTGGGTGTCCCGTTCCCCAGCGGCCCCGGCGCCCCCTCCCCCTGGCCTGGCCGCCTCGCTGGTGTCTGGCGAGCCTACACGCTGGTCGCCGCCCTCCCCCTCTCCGCCTTTGGCCGTGCCTTCGCCGCTTCTGGGTACGGCCTTAGCAAGCTCCTGTACCTCGCGGAGTTCCTTGGCCTCCCCGCTGGCGCTGCCCTCGCCGACCTCGTGCGCTTCACCGCCGCGCTGGTCGACCGGCGCTCCACCCCCGCCGCCCATGCTGCCCGCCCCCACGCCTGGCTGGTCGGCCTGGGCCACGCCTCCCTGGCCCTCCCCCCTGCCGCCGGCGGCATGGGCCTCCTGCCCCTCCCCGAGCACGTCCGGGCTCGCCATGCTGTCGCCGCCGCTCGCTGCGTGCTGGGCAGCGTTCCCGGCTTGCTGCGCACCCGGCCGCTCTGGATCCCCGTGGCGCACGCGCTCCTCCGCCGCCTCCACCCTCAGTTCCACCCCTTATGCCTCCTCACGGCTGGCCGCCCCTCCCCGCCGCCCGTGGGGGGGCCCCGGCCCGCCGTCTACCGCCTCGGCAAGCTGCCCCTCCCGTCGTCCCCGGCCCTTCGGCAGCTCGTCCGCGCCTTCTCCTTCCTCCCGCCCATCCGCTCTCTCTCGGCGCCTGCTGCGGGGCCGTGGTGTGCGGCTGCCCCGCTCTTCGGCAACCCCTTCCTGGCGGACGCGGCGGGCTGCGGCCTGGAGCAGCGCTGCCCGCTCTGGCGCTCGGTCCGTGGCTTCGCCACCGTCGCGGACGCGGTGCGGACGTGGGATGCGATGGCGCCTCTCGCCGCGCAGTGGGCTGGTGCCGCCCCGCTCCATGCGTGCCCTCCGTACCGGCTTGCTGTCGCCGCCTCCTATCGCCAGCGCCTCTTGGACGCCCTCGCCCTCCCCCTCTCCGCCCTGCCCCTTCCGCTCCGCGCCTTCGACACGGGCCTCCCGTCCCTTCAGCTCGTGTTCACGTGCATCCCGCCCGCATGGGTGGCCGCAACTCGGGCTGCGGCTGCCTCCCCGGGGGTTGGCCCCCCCCCGTCCACTGCGGATGCCTGTGCCCGCCTCATTCGCTCGCTTGGGTGGCGCCTCCCTGGCGGCACCGCCGTCTCCCTTGGCGCCCTTACAGTCAAGATTGCCACGTCCCTCCAGCTGGGCCCGGCCCGGGCTGCCCTGCGGGCCCGCCATGTCGCCTTCTGCTCCTCCCTTGCGCTGCTCCCGCCCCCGCCTGCCGGCCTTGGCGCCCCGGCGGCCCTCACTCCCCCGGTGGCCCTCGCCCTCGCCACCCTCCAGTCTACTCTGTCTCGTCTCTGGGCGCTCAAGTGGGACAACTGTCACAAGGAAGCCCTCTGGCGGCTGGCCCTCGATGGCTTCCCCGCGTTCCCCTTGCATGCGCGCGCACTGGTCCCGCCTGTGTGTGCGTGTGGCGCCCCCATGGTCGATCCCTCGGGGAGGGGCTCTGCCCGCTGGCATCACTTTTGGGGCTGCCCTGTCGCGCATGGTGTCGTCTCTGTCCTCTCGGCGACTGTTGGGGCTCCAGTTACTCCCTTTCAGTTGTGGCTTGCCGCCTGCCCCCCTGGGCTGTCGTCCGTGGTTTGGGATGTTGTTGTGCTTGCTGCCGTGTCCGCTATGGAGTGTGGGCGGCGGTCCCTGTTTGCGTCACGGCCTGTCCTTCATGGGGTTCGTGCTCCTGTTGTCTCTGCGGGGGTCCTTGCCCGCGTCTCTGCTCTTGCTGTCGCTGATTTTTGGGCCCGCCTTCGGGGCTTTGCTGCCCTGCAGCTTCCTCCCCCCCAGTGGGACCGTGTGTCTGTTGTGCATCCTTTTCTGGCGGCTTCCGCGGAGGGCGAGGTGGTGTATCGCGGGCCGCTCTAGTGCGTTGTGTTTTGGCACGCTGTGCCCTGGCGTTGTTGGTGTTCGGCCTGTCCTGCGACTCTGACACTCTGGCATTCCTGGCTATCCATCGGCAGCTCCCGAACGATATCGGGGCATGCAGTGTGCGGTCTGGCACAATCAGGCCATTGCGAGTGGGTTGCGATCCCTCGCCACTGTAATCGCTGCTTCACACGTGCGGGAACCCGACGAGGCTGAGCTTGCATTCCCTACGAACCCCCTTCCCCCCCTGTGACCTAGGCTGGCTTAGGAGCGTGAACGTAGCCACTCTGCTACTGCATGCGTGCGCGCCATCCGCAGAGAATGATGCAGCCCGGGCGCCCGGTCCCGCGGTCCGGTGTCCAAGCCGCAACTGCTCACAACTATGTTCCTACATGGACAAGTGTCATCTTGAGGCACTCCGAGCTTTAAAGGCACGCTGCACCATGCCGACTTGCTTCGACCAAAACGCCCCAAGCTTTAGTTGCCCTACAGCAGGCATAAGCTCTTACGCTGCATCGCTGCGCGGCAGCTTAATAGGGTCCAGCGCGAGCACAGGTCATCATGCGCAACCAGTTAACTGAACGCCTCTCGCGCTTGACCAGCGCGTCTAGGACGTACTCTACCACAGCATGGGAAAGGCCGGCCCTGGTCTCGGTGGCTTGGTGCCGAGCGCGAAGCACCGCCAGGTCCTCCGGAGTGGAGCGGACAAGGCAGCGCGGCTCACAGAGGCAGGAGGGGCCTCACAGGCCAAGCAGCAAGGTGTGTAGGGGGGTTGAGGGTGGGGGCAGGCGGGGGGGGGCGGGGTTGGGTCGCGTTTGACAGCGGGGAGCGCTGTGGGATGGATGTATGGTTGAGATAGTCGCCCAACCCACATGAGGCAGGGTCTGACCAGCTGCTGGGAGCCGATATAACGTCGAGGCGAAGCTAGCGCTAAATTTGCTGGGTTACAAGGGCTATAGTTCAGGGACCTGAAGGGGTAGCTGAAGGCGTTTCGGGCACCGTGCATTGAGTGCCGCGCAGTGCCCAGCAGTAGTGCCTGGAGTGGGGGGAGCGCGGGCGAGGATCAGGGGTGTATGTTCGGAGTGCCTGGAGTGCAGTGGAGCTGCAGGGACACATACACTTGTGTCCGGGGTGTGGGTCGCGATCCGACCGGATGAAAGTGTGCCACGTGCTCGGAGGGCCTCGAGTGCCCGAAGTGCCGTGGATGGAGCGCTTGCAGTGTCCGGAATGGGGAGTTGGATGGGGGGCCGGCCAGGAGTGTGCGGATTGCCTGGTGTAGTGCCTGCCTTAAGCGCCGCGGAGTGCCACGAGAGCCTGGAATGGGGGTGGAGGGATGGAGAGGGTGGAGGGATGGAGGGGGTTTGGAGTAGTAGTAGTGCGCGGAGGTGGAAACCCCTATCAGCGCTAAACCAGCTTTAACCCGCTTAACTGACCGCCGCCAACCCAGCAGAGGTTTCGCTGGGTTAAGCAACCCAGGGGCCAGATAGAGCTGGCGGGGCAGGATCAATTTCCTGGGTTAAGCAATCCCCCATAATCCGCTTTGACGCAAACAAGCAACTAACGTCCCTCGCGGATTACCTACCTGATCGGCTTGACTAACCCGCGACAACCCCGGTAACCTGTCTCAACCCAGCAGCCTCCCCTTGGGGAATCGGGGTTAACGGGGATTGGCTGAATTGGCGTGGAATGATGAGGGAGGGGTGAAGAGCAAAGTTACCGGCGGTGCGGTGATCCGAGGGGGGGTACCGTACGAGCCGTAGGGAACAGCCGGCGACAGCCCGCTGTTGGCTGATGAGGCAGGTCAAGACTCCGGGAGTGCCCCCCGCTGACACACAATCACAATCGGACGTAATTGCTCGACGTACGGTCTATGTTTACCTGTACGTAACTGCAGAGCGCCTGCTGAGGGTTTCTGCTGGGAGCTACTGCTTTTGCATGCGCTTTTGGGGGATTCGCGGGCTGGTGTTGTCTCGGGCTTGAATAGCTTGAAGGGGTTGGGGGGCGGGCGGGAGGGGACCCTTGTTGAGGCCAGGGGCTATCATTTCGTGTACGGCGGGCGGGCTGCTGATGTTGGAGATTCTGTCCTTCCACTTTTTGTATAGCTCGGGCAAAGTGTGGGAAGGAAAGGAGGAAGGGAGCTTGTTCTTCGCGCTTGCTCAAGCGAGGCGGAGGACGGCATGCAGGAGCTTGGCCAGGTTAGTTCACTCACAAGCAAAATTCAAAAGCTTATGAACAGACGTCGAGGACCGCGGGGACTTCGGTTGATTGCTTAATGAGGCTTCAGCAGCAGACAGTCCAGACTACACGCACCTATCGTCTGGGCTTGCTGAGCAGCGCAGGGGCCGGGCGTTTCTAACAGGGAGGAGACTGCCGGAGCCAAGTCTGAAGCAAGTGGTACAAGTGGCGCAAGCCAGGGAGTCAGGAACTTGTCGTCTGCTCACGCGGCACATTACTTTGTTGGTTCAAAAGGACTAGCGGTCGAGACTGCAGAGTCGGGGCACGCGGCCGCTGCTAGGCTCAGCGCCTAATAAGATATATACTGCCAGCACATCCCCTGTCGAAGGCTGTTGAAGGCTGTCGAAGCAGTCCAACCAAAACACAAAACCACAAACCCCCGCCCGGGCAACTATATACTTGTGGGCACGGTGACTGCTGACCAGGTCCGACCGAATCAGGATGGCAACACCGCCACAGGCGCGGCCAGAGGTGGGGGACACGGGCGCCGGCGCCCAGAAGGACTTTCAGCCGCTGAGGCGCGCGGAGCACGACAGGTTGTGCAGAGCCAGGCGGGCCGCAGGGATACTGCCGTCCGCCACACGCGTTTCCTGCAGGCACGCAACCCCCAGGCCCTCACGAGCCCAGAGGCGCAGCAGGGCCGGCAGCTTGTGCGGGTCCGACCCCAGCCCCAGCCCACGGACGTTCAGCGAACCTATCCGTAGCTCCGGGGGAGGGGAAGGGCCGCGCCGGCGAGGCCCTGGAGGCCGCATTAACGAGGAGCGGGAGCCGCCGCGCGGGAGGGGCCGTCCGCGCGGCCCCATCGTCTGCCAGCCGCCCTCCTCACCCGCGGGGGCGTCGCTGCCGCCGCCAGAGCTGCCACCCCCAGCGTTGCCGGCGGGGCTGCGGCTGCGGCTGCGCCGGCGGGGGCTGCGCCGGTTGGGGCTGTTGGGGCGCGAGCTGCCTCGCGCGGGGCTGGCCTGGCCGAAGCGGGGCTGGTCGGTGCGGGCGTGGCCGGGGGCCCGGCGGGGCGGCCGGCGGGGCGGCTCGCTGTCAGACAGCGACTCCGGCAGGCGGGGGAGCAGGGCAGGCGGCGTCCTGTCATCGAGGGCACCGCCATCGCCCGCGACGGGGCCAGCAGCGGGGGCCGCAACGGTGGGGGCCGCGGCGGCGGTGGCCACGGCGCTGGCGTCGGCCTCCTGCATCGGGGCTGGGGGCACAGCGGGCGCCGGCGGGGCGTCAGGGTCCGCAGCCGGAAGGGCCGCGGGGAGCTCAGGGCCGGAGCCGCCAGCGGCAGCCACCACCGTCGGCTGCTGCTCCGGCTGCGGCAGGGCGGGCGGGGGCGGCGGCGGCGGCGGCGGCGGCGGCGGCGGCGGCGGCGGCGGCGGCGGCGGGGCCGGGACGGTCGCTCCGGGGTTGGCGTCGCCGGGCTGGGCAGTGCCCGAGCCGGCGGAGCCAGCGGGGTTGGCGCCGCCGGGACCGACGGCGCCTGGGCCAGGGGAGCCGGCGGCGGGCCGAGGGCCGCCGCCGCCCCCAGCAGAGGGCCCTGCGGCGGCAGCGGCCGCCAGGCGGGCCAGGTGGGACCGCTTGCGCGCCTCGTAGGAGCCCTTGTCGCACACGGCCACCTGCAAGGTCACGGGCCTGCCGCGGTGGTTCAGCCGCTTGGTCAGGGGCTTGGCTGGCAGCGGCGCGGGCAGCGCAGCGGCCGCCGGGACAGCGACCAGCCAGCGGTCAGCGTGGGGCGCGGGCTCCTCCGTGGAGGTCCACGAGAAGTTGAGGTACGGCTCAACGCCCAGGACCTCCAGCCCGGGCAGGGAGATGCCGAACTGGTACCGCAGCGCTGCCGCCGACAGGAAGGCGACGCCGGGTAGTTGGGCCAGCAGCCACGTGCGGGTGCGGTCCGAGTCGGAGTCCACCAGGGACCACACAAGCTCGCCGCCGCCGCGCAGGGGCGAGGCGCACGTCAGCTCGCGCTTGGCGCCGGGGAACAGCGCGTCCAGACGCGGCCGCAGGCGCGTTGGGTATGCTACGTCAAAGCGAACCGCCAGGCCCGCCGGCGTGTCCAGCTTCGCGCAGCCATGCGCGAATGACGGCTGATGCGCGAGCTGCTGGGCTCGGGCCGCGCCCGTCAGACGCTCGCTGCACCACGTTAGCGATAATGCAGTCAGCAAGCAAGTGTTTAGCCAGGTATATGGGTATGGACGCAGGTCCTGAACGCATAGAAGTTTGGGCTCTACGGCCTCTCTCGATGCGCCGCCTGTCACGATGGATACTAGAACGCCTCAGCTAACAATAGGCCCAGTGGCAAGTGGCAGCTCAGAAGCGAAGCTTGATGACACGACGGTCTTGAAAGGCGCCCGGGCCAGGCCCCGGTGGCGGGCGCACCCCTAGAACGACTTCGCCGTGCCCGAGGTATTGCTAGCATGGAGTGCTTCCCCAAGTTCGAAAGCGTGGCACACAGAAACTCCAGGGTTACCTGCGTTCTGCGTGAATTGCGAATGTTTGGCCTGTGGTCGCGGTGCTCGTTTTGTGCTCGCACTAAGCGCGATGAACGCGCAAGCTCCCCATTATGCTAGCGCGACTTGTTTCGGGTCGATTGGCGCAGTTCGCGGTGACGGCATGTTTGATCAGTCGCGGCCCCCAAGTCATCCTCCTGTAGCCGCACTTGCTGCAAGCAGATAACGCTGCTGTCATGAAGTCATTGCGCTTTGCTTGGTGCCAATTCATGAACTTCGCCGCAACTTCGCAACGCGGCCTCTGGCGCGACACTGGAGGCACGGGAGGCTTGCATGGGACTCGTTAGAAAAGCGCTAGCAATACTGCAAGGCGCGGCGGCACTTTGCGACAGCAGTGGAGGAAAGTCGGTCCGGACGTGCCATGCCTGCACGCGCGCCCCACGCCGGCCCGCTGGTGTTGCCCCCACCCTGCCACAAGGACGTCCCACTCCAAGAAAGCCACTTACCCATGTACCTGGCTCAGGGTCTAAGTTATGAAGCTGGCGGCTGATGGCCTGACGCCCCGCTAGTGCAAGGGGGCTGACATTGTAGACATTGAGTTCATTCCTGGAAGTCGCAGCAGGCTGCTGGATGCGGTACGGGATCGGCCCTGAGCTTGGTTTGTGAGGGCGCGAGCGGGCTGAGTTAGCACAGGAGATAGAGCTTTGTTGAGGGCGTGAGCCCGCGGGAAGTGCTGTGCTGAGGTGCGATGCCGTCCAGGCACGTTTGGGCACTGATGTAACTCACGCACTCACAGTGACATGTTACATACACTATCTAATTAGCATTATAATGCTGCTTGCGCCAAATGCCATGAGAGACACGCTTGCTCAGCGCGCGGCAATACAATCATGCACGCATCACTCCACCACACGGGGTGAACGCACCCTGCGGCCCCTGCCGGAGCCACGGCAGCGCGCCACACGCACCAGGTAGGCAGGGATGGCGGGAGCCGCCCCGCCCGCCCGCCCGACGTCAGCACACTCCACCATGTTCGCCTAGTCTACTTGTATCCGTTCATGGCCCATGGGATGAGTACGGCGTCGATGACCTGGACGTAGCCCTGCGGGTAGCGGGAGAAGTCCCACATCAGTAGCAGGAGGTAGTTGGGGTGGATGCGCATAGGGACGGAGCAAAAGGAATGGAGGGAAGGCTGTGGAAGGCGGACATGGCATGAGCCGCCTCAGCCATACATACAGCCCCTGCGTCCCCGGCTGTCCCCCGCTCCCCACGCGGATAGAGGTGCCGCTCGCCGTTACCCTTTTCCCGCCCGCATGCCGCTCATGCATCATACATCGCCCGCGCCCTCCCTGCCGCCGGCCTCCCCCCAAGCCGACGCCCCCCAGGGGCGGGCCGCCCCACCTTGCAGGCGTACACGTCCTGCTCCAGCACGCGGGCGCTGTTCTTGGGGGAGGCCAGGACCACCTGGCCGCCCTCCTGGCTGGCGCTCAGGGTGGCCTGAGGAGGGGCGTGGGCGGGGGTTGGGGCGCCGGGCTGGGTTTGAGAGGGAGGGGAGATGAGTGGTGAGCGAGCGAGAGGCTGTCGAAGTAGTCAAAGAGTGCATGCCGTCGCAGCAGCGGAGGAGGCGGCCCAGGCGCACCTTGCCCCCCGACACGGCTGTGACGAGAATGGCGCCGCTGCGCATGAAGGGGGAGGTCCAGGTGGCCTGGGGGTGTGGGGCACCGGGGTGGGAAGCGCGAGAAGGGAAACGACGCGGGTGATGAAACGTACGGGAGGCACCGGCAAGCAAAACCCTCCACCCACTCCTGTAGCAAGCGTGCCGGCCCCATGTATGCAGCCGCACGCACCCGGTGCGGCTCGATGGGCGGCAGCACGTGGTAGCGCCCCAGGTCCGCCAGGATGGCCTTGGCGCCCGAGTCAGACTCCACGGCCTGTTGGTCGGAGTAGCCTTTTGGAGGGAGGCGGGAAAGGGGGGGTGGTGGGCATGGGGAAGCGTGGCCGCGACCCGGCGGGTGTTCTCACCCGCCGATGGACACCCACCCACCCCTCCATCCCCCGCCCATATTCTCGCGCCTTTCCCTCCTCTCCCCTCCCCTCCCCTGTGCCCCGCCCAGTTCGCACTCCCCCCATCCTACCTCCTTCCCCCATCCCTCCCCCGCCCCCAACCCCACGACCCACCCAGCTGCTTGATGGCGTACCACACCGCATCATCAGTGGGCGCCAGCAGCCCCACCATGTAGCCGGGGCGCCGGGTCAGCTCCCCGATGTCGGACATGTTGAGCACCCACCTGCGGGGGCAGGGACATTTGCGCGTTGCCCACAGAGACCCATGCAAGGCCTCCCATCCCGACTCCCGACCCCGCCGCCCCCCCTACCCCGCCCTCCGCACTCACCTGAACATGTTGAGCCCCTTCTGCTTGAGCACCGAGTCAAAGGTGGGGCAGCAGGAGCAGCGGCCACAGCTGATCTGGCAGTAGCCTAGGGGGAAGGGGGGGAGCAGGGGCCGGAGCGAGGGAATGAAGCGCTTGGCACGCCAAAGTCAGGACGAGCCACGGGTCGAGCCACCCCCGCGGCCTACCTCCTCTTCGTTCCAGCGCTTTACTCCAGCCCTCCGCGCCCGCACTCACCCCTAACCCTGTCGTCAGTTGTCGGCCCTTTCTCCCCCTCCCCCCACCCTGCCCCAAGCATCGTCCCCAGCACCCACCCTCGGGCTACTCGGGCACCTCCTGCTGGCCAGCGAGTGCGTCTCAGCGCCTCCCGCAGGCGTACGCATCTGCCGCGGCCCCTCCTGTCCTCCCCAACACGCCCACCCAGCACCCACCCTCGGGCACCTCCAGGGGTGTCTCCCGCATGAAGGGCTGGTCGCACTGCCCGAACGAGGCCTGAGAGAAGCAGTCGTAGGCCACCCTGGGGGGGAGGAGGGCGGGGAGGTGAGGGAGGGGATGTGGGCAGGAGATAGGGAACCGTGAACAGGGTGCAATGCCCCCGTGCTGTCCTTCCCCTCTCCCCTCCCTCTCCCCCAACTCCCTCTCCTCCTCTCTGCCACCTTCCCCCTCCCCCCTACCCCGCCCCACTTTGCGTCCAGGAAGGAGTCACGTGGGTCCACGTCGCTGCAGTCGCAGGGGAGGGCCAGGGGCGACTCCCACGGCTTCTTGGCGGCTGCGGGCGGGGGGCGGAAAGCCGGAGGGGGAGGAGGGAGGGGGAGGAGGGAGGGGGAGGATACGGTGAAGGAGGCGCGAGGGAGTTGGGGGCCAACGCCCACCCCAACGCCTGAAGCGGGGCGCTCCGCGGCTGCCGTTGTGCCCCTCAGCGCACCGCCTGCGCCTGCCCCCCGCCTCGCCGCAACCCTCTCAGGGCCCGGGCGCTTGCTCGCCCCCAGAGCTGTCCCCTAGCTCAACAGCGCAGTGGCTCCCCCATCCTCCCCACGGCTGGCGACCCCGCACCGGCCACCACCGCCCCCCACTGGGGGCTAGCAGCCGTTGCCCTTCGCCTCCTGACCCGCAGCAGCCCCTCGATCCGCCCCGTTCCCACGCACCCTCTCCGCCCGCCGCCAGCAGCAGCAGCGCGAGGGCCGCCGCCAGGGGTCCGGCCGTCGCCACAGTCCGCATGGTGCCCGGCTGCGCGGCTGGGCGGCTGCCTTCGCGGGGCGGGACCGGGCTAAGGGCCGGGGCCTCGCGCGAGTCGGGCGTGGTCGGCGGAGTGCGGCGGGTGTGGCTGGGTCGCTGTGGATGAAGGGGTTGCTGCGTTGCTATGCTGCGTGGCGAACGCTTCACGCGCTTTTACAATACATACGTACAGAGACCTTTCGCTCTTAGGGGTCCGAGGTGAGCCTCATCCCGCCCCGACTCCACGAGCTGTCAAACGCCGCAGCGCGGGCCTTCCACTTGGCCCTCGTTTTCCGCCCCCGTGCGTGGGGGCGCCCCGCTTGTCAGGGCCTCTGCATCGGCTGCCTTCCATATGCGCGAGCACCTCACGGCAGTGCCTCAGTGCCTGGCCCCACCAACCGTCAACCGGCCTGCCAGTCTGCCACTCTGCTGAGCACTCTTCAGCAAACATGCATGCCATGCTCTGCACCTTACCACCAAGCGCCCTGCCGCAGGTTCAGCTCTCCTGCAACTCGTTCAATCCAAACCAGCAACCACAACAAGCGGCGCCCCCTGCCGTCTCCTGCTCCGCCCATCTCTGCTCGCGCCCTGCTCTGCACCACCCCAACCTGCACCCCCTGCATCTCGCTCTGCACCCAAGGCCGCTCAGCAAGTAATAGCGCCTTCCACTCACCCACACCCACACCCACACCCACACCGCCCCTTTCCTTCCCTCAAATGGTGTTCCACACCTCTGCCTCCCACCACTGCAGCGAGTCCGCCACGTCAGGGCAGCCCGCGGGGGTGGGCAGGCGCCACAGGTTGTCCGAGTCCATCACCCGGAGGGCCACCAGGGAGGGGCCGGCGGCGGCCAGCTGCGCCTGGGGGGGGGCGGAGGAGCGGGAGGGACGGAGGGAGGGAGGGCAGCGAGGGGCAGCGTGGTCTCAGGGTGAGGTTGAGGAGCGTAGGGGGCATTGACAGTAGCGCAACGCAAGGAGACTGGCGGCCAGGGTAGGAGTTCGACCCGACATCGCCTCGGCCTCTAGATGTGAGGGGAGCTGTCCCTCGCTTCGGGCCCCCATGCCCTCCAGCGCTGTCCTGTCGCTGGGCTATCACCCCCACAATCCGTCCTCCCCTGCCGCCCCTGCGCTCCCACCCGCGGCTGCAGCAGCTCCCTCGCTCCGTCCCATCCCACTCCCCACTCCCACTTTCATTCCCCCCATGCACCTACTGGCACGGCGACGCACTCCCGCTCAGCTCTAAACACACCCCTGCCACCCTCCTCCCCCCCCCCGCCCCCACCTGCGTCTGCAGCAGCTGCGAGCGGCTGCCCGCCCACTCGGGCACCCACAGGCCCCTCAGGCCCGTCAGGGGGGCTAGCAGCAGCAGGGCGGACTGGGGGGGGAAGGGTGGGGCGGGGCGGTCATCAGGGGGCATCAGCGGTAGGTCCCCCAACCCCATGGTCCATGCCTGGGGCTTATACTCCCAGCCTCAATACCTATGCATGCCACGCTTCCCCCCAGCGCACCCTCTCCCACCCTTGCCCTCACCTGTAGAGAGGGACTGCAGCGGGCCGTTATTTCCATGTCCAGCCGGGCCCGGGCCTCCTCACTGGGGGTCGAGGAAGGGGGGGAGCAATCAAAGGCGGGGGTTAGCTTACAGGCAGGAGCAACAGAGGGCAGGTTACTGGTAGGTAGGGTGGCGGCGCCCCGCCTGACAAAGCCTAAAGAAGGACGTGGGACGGTCGGCAAGGACGGCCTCCGGGCCTTCTCGTGCGCAGGCCTTTCCCGCTCTTTTGGATGTGTGATCTTTCAACGACACTAGAAGACTTACCGGTCTCTGAGCACCTTGGCACAACACCCTGACCGGACACCGCGCCCAGGAGACGACTACGGGCCCTCGCTCTCTCCTGCTGTGCATGGTATTGGAGCACCCACACGCGCCAGCCTCGTGACCCAGATCACTTGCGGAGCGCAAAAGCTGAAGTGACGGACCGCTCCGATGGCGGAGCCCCCCAGCGGCCTCCTCGACGCTCGGCGCCCAGCCGAGCCCGCCAAGGTTGGTGAATCAGGCATCCTCTGCTCTGACGCGCGTCACGCGCCCCGACACGCCTGCGGTCTGTTGCTCCGCTCATGAAGTCGACCCCGCTCGCACAGGCCTCGCCTGAGCCCTCGTGCGCGGAACCAGCGGCCAAGACATGGCACCCGCTCATCGTGCCCCGAGAATGGTACACGCGGCAGGCGTGGACTTGGAGCCAACAAGCCCCGACCACGCTGACCGTGGAGCTCAACGGGAAGAGAGACCCGATGATGTACGCGGCTGTGATGCAGCTGGTGCCAAAGGTGAAGGGCACACGCTAAGGTGGTGTCGGGGCCATTCGCGCGCTTAAGGCCGGGCCCATCTCGACCCGGGGCTCCGCTTGGGGCGGCCCCGGCCCCAGCCAATAGGGGTCTGGGCGAGCTTATCATCGGATGCTGGGTCGGCGCACCTGCGTAACGCCTAGACTGTCGTGCTGTACAGCCCTTGCCGTACAAGGGAGGCCCAAATAGCCAACATGGCCTTGTGGTGCTATGGCTTGCTTTGGGACGCCTTCTTCGCTCGCTACGTGGGGGAGCTGGGTTGGGGCAGCGCACCGTGCCAAACCCGCACGCCGGCCGTGCCAAACCGCGGGGGTGGCGACCTGGCGAGCCGTGGGCGTGCCGTTAACCGACCGCGCGAAGGCTCCCAAATAGCCAAGTAGCCAATGCTATGGCGCCTTACGCTATCATGAGGCAAGCCACAGAGGCTTTTACGGCCTTTGTGCTGAGAAGCGTGGCGCTCCTCTGCCCACATCCCCCTTTTTTCTAATGCAGGCGGCATGACGCAACAGGTGGTGCACGTGGCCAGGGCTGTCTATCGCAGAGCGAGGTCCCCAGGTCGGCAGGGGCACCTGCGTGACGCCGCTGCGAAACGGCCCCACCCTGCGGCTCCTCGGCAACGCCGAAGGTGGCGGCCCCCTCCCCGCGCAGTGCCGCTACGGCTGGAGCAGGGGGCGGGGGGCTGGGTGAGCAGCTCGAGGGCAGGGCGCAAGAGGTCGCAGCGGCTGAGGCTCTGCTGCAGGCTCCCGCGACCCACCGGAATCCACCCAGCGACCCACGGTGCCCATGGCAAGGGGAAGGCCGTGAGCAAGACCGCAACTACCTACACTACCGCAACTGTGCCGGCAAAGCCGCTACCGGGTGACGGCGATCTGGTGATGTGCAGCAACAGCGACGCACGTAGCGCCCAGCGGTGCGCTGTCACAATTAAACACACATACGGGCGACGGCCACCGAGGGGCTGGGAGCAGGGGGCCGAGTGCGGGGCCCGAGCGGCTTGAAGGGCGGGCAGGTAGAGGCGTGGCGCCAGCGTATGCCCTCGTCTGCCGAAGCGTCTAGCGGCTCCCACGACCCACTGCGTCCCACCCACGGCGATGCGAACGCATTTGCCATAGCGCAGAAAATGTGAACTCTGTCACCCAAGGCGCCTGGGTGCCCGGCAGTCCCCCGCAGGCCTCGCCTACCCGGTACGGACTGTTGGGTGATTCCTGGTGATGTGCTGCATCAGTAGCACGCGGCGTGGGGGCCGTCTATCGCAGAGGTCCCCAGGTCGACCAGGCTTTTACGGCCGATGTCCACATAATTTCATCCTCAGAGCGCGTCTCCCCACCTCCCCTTCCCCTCGTCCCCGTCCCGCCCTCCTCTCTCTCCTCCCCACCCATCCCCTGTCCCCTCCGCCCCACCTGGCTGCCACGTTGGGGTTCAGCGCCAGGGTGCGCAGGGTAGTGAGTGCCGCCAGCGCCCCCACGTCCTCCATGCGCAGACACGAGTCCAGGCCCAGCAGGCGCAGGGACTGGGGGGCGGGAGGGCGGGTGGGTCGGTGAAGGTCAGCACGTGAGCGGGAAGGACAGCAGAAGACAGCGGGGGTGGAAGCGGGAGTAGGACAAGGGCTGGGGTGGTATAACGACTAAAACGACAAGCGACACGCGAAGGCGGGTGAAGGGTAATGGGTTAAGGGTCAAAGCGGGGAAGGGAAACGGAGGGGCGGCTAGATTTCGTGGGGAGGTTGTCGCACACCTGGACACCTAGACAACCGTTCCGCCGGCCCCGCCCCACCGTGTCGCGCATTCCCCACACCACCCCACCCCACCCTGCCCAGGTCACCCACCGTCATCCTGCCCAACAGCTCCAGCTCCTCGGCCCCCAGAACCAGGCGCACCGCCTCCGGGGGGGGCCCGCAGGCGGCCTCCACGCAGGTGCCCGCGGTGGCCACGTTGGGGGCGGCCGCCGCCATGACGCCGGCCAGGGAGCGGGGGGGCGGGGGGCGGCGGGGCTCCCCGAGGCCGCTGGGCACGTCCATGCCGTTGGCCACCTGGGGGCGGTAAGGGGAGGGGGAGGAGGGGTTGACAACAGAAAAGAGAGCAGCGGATGCAGGGTATGGGCGCCATCGAGGGCAGCTTACTAGGCAAGCCACGCAAGGGCGGCCTCACCTCCGCCAGTGTCTCCAGCGCCGACGACAGCATGCGCACCGCCGTGCCAGCGGGGCCCAGCCCCTCCGCGGCCTCGCCACCGCCGCCGCCTGCAGCTCCGGCGCCTGCACCTGCTGACCCCGCCCCTGACCCTGCCCCCGCTGTGCCCATCCCCGGCCCCGCCGCCGCCGTCATCTCGGCCGCTGGTGCCGGTGCCGCCGGGTCGCGCACGGTGAAGCAGTGGCGGATGACGAGGGACTGCAGCCCTCCGCTGGCGGGGGCGGCGGCCAGCAGGGCGCGGAGCAGGCCCGCCAGGGTCGCGGGGGCGCAAAGGGCCACGTTGGAGAGCCACAGGTGCTGCAGGGGGGGCGGCAGCGGCGGCAGGGCGCGGGGCGGTGGCTGGGGAAGGGCTGTGGTGGTCGTGGCGGAGGGCGAGGTGGAGGGGGCGGAGGGGAGCTCCGTGGAGAGCAGGCGCAGGCGGTGGAGGCAGAGGGCGCGGAGCTCACTGCGGAGCGCAGGGAGGGGAGGACCAGGGGCACAGGTAAGATGAAGACCATGAGTGTCGGAAGGCACACACGCCTCAGCCGTGAGACTTGGCCCATCGCCGTCCCACACTCCACCCTCTCCGCTCAACCTCCGTTCTCCTTTTCCTCTGACACCTGCATGCGCCCCTCGGCCCCTCCTGCAGCACCTCAGCATCTCTCACCTGGGCAGCGCTGCCGTGTTCAGCGCCATGTCCCCCGCACAGGGGGCTCCCGACAGAGCCATTCGGTCCGGCGGGTTCAGCAGCGCCGCCAGGGCCGCATGGGGCCCCGAGGGCTCGCGCGGCGGCGGCGCAAGCAGCGTCCCGTTGCTGTCAGCGGCGTACGGTCGGAAGGCGCGGCGCGGCTGGCGAGAGGCCACGGTCAGATTAGTCAGCCGCGCGGGCGTGTCGTACATGACGGGCTCGTACAGGCGCGGCATGCCCGGCAGGCTGTCGAGCTGGGGGTGTCCGTTGGGCTGGCCGTTGGGGTGGTTGGCGGGGCGGTTGGCGGGGCGGTTGGCGCGGGGCAGGGGCAGCGCCAGGGGCCCCAGGGCCCGGTCCTCTGTGTGGCCGTACGTGTCGGTGACGTGGAGGGACTCCAGGGAGGGCAGGCGGCGCAGCAGGTGCCGTACAAGGCTGTTGGCGGGGTGCGGGAGGGGGTGCGGGCACAGAGGCGGGTGTTTGGACGACTGGATGGTACGGTCCTGGAACTTACGGTAAGAGACGCATGGCCCCTCACCCCTTCCCCTCCCGTCTGCCCCATCCTCAATCGACTCCACCCAGTGCCCGCCCTCGCGTCCTCTCCGCCCATTCCCCAGTGTCCCTCCTCCTCTTCCTCCTCCTCCTCCTCCTCCTCCTCCCTGTGACCACCCTCCTCCCTCCATCCCTGTCCCGGCCCCCACCTGGCCACCGGCAGCGCCGAGGCGTTGTCCGGGTTGAGGTCGAGGCACAGCCGCCGCAGCCGGGTCAGGCGCGTCAGCCCCCCCAGGTGCAGCGAGGCCAGCAGCCCCTCGTCAGCCGCCAGCCGCAGCCGACCCGCGGGACGCAGGCAGCGGGTCGCCTCCGCCGCCAGCTCGGGATCGCGAGTAAGGCATGCGTAAGGGCCTGGGCCTGCGTGTGGGCTTGTGTGGGCCTGGTGTGGGCCTGGGTGCGGCGGGGTGGAAGCAGTGGCTGGGAGGCTGGAGGGCCCCCCGGCGTCCGGAGCGGCGATGGCAAGGGAGATTGGGGCTGGGCCTGGGCCTGGGCTGGACCCGGGCCCCAGGCCTGCGCTGGGCCCCAGCAGATGAACGGCCTCGTCGGCCGCTGCCACCAGGGCGTCCAGGCTCTCCGCCAGCTGGGCCCGGGCCTCGAGCTGGGCCACGGCCTCGGCCTCGGCGGGGGTGCCTTCGGGGGTTGGCGGTCGGGCAGAGACGACCGTCAGCGGTTGCAGAGCGGGGCGCCCGTAGTGCCGCACCCGTACCGAATTCCCAACACCACAGAGCACAGTCGGCCATCAAGCCGCCCCACCAGCCTCACCTCTCAGCGCTCCCGCCATGACTTCCTCCAGCGCCGCCTCCTGCTGCGCCTCCGCCGCCGCCACCACCGCCGCCAGGGCCGGCCGCGCCGCCGCCACCAGCCCGCACACCGCCGCCGCCAGCGCGGGCGCCGCCGCTGCGTCGGGCGCTGACCGCAGAGCCTCAACGGCAGCCTGAACGCAGGGGAAGGGCACACGGGCTTCCGCAGGTCAGGGAATTTATAAGAGTATCAAAATGGTATGGTTATGCAAGACGGGCGCCTTATTAACTTGGATGCTTTCAGACTGCTCCAGCAGGCCCTGTTCCCCCTTCACGCACCTCCGCTGCCGCCACGGCCTCCCCCGACGCCCCCATCAGCCCCTTGAGCACCGCCACCGCACTGGCGGCCGTCAGCGCCGCGCCCGCGCCCAAAACGCCGCCGCCAACCGCCACGGCGGCAGAGCGGGATCCAGTGGCAGTCCCCGGATCGGATCGAGGGCCAGATTCGGGTCCGGAACCCAGTCCAATTCTGGTTCCGGGAGCGGTGTCCGGACCGGTTGCTTCGGCTGTGCTGGCCGGGGGAGCCGAGGTGACAGGGGCCGGACCTGCGGAGGGGCCCGGGCCCGGTCCCGCCATGGAGGCCCCGGGCTCGGCTGGCGCTTGTCCGGTGTCAGAGGGCTCGGAGGGAGGCGGCTGAGCTGCACCGGTATCCCCAGGCTGTGTCTGTGCATCTGCTGGCGCTAGCGGTTGCGGCTGTGCCTGCAGCGCAAGCTGCTCCTGCTGAGGCGGGGCAGCAGGCGGCGGAGGCGGCACCGCCGCCCCTCCTGCCACCCCCGCCGCCGCCCCTCCGCCTGCCCCGACGCCCGGCCCCGGCCCCGCCCCCGCCTGCTGCTCCACCAGCCCGGGTGGCCGTACGCACGCCAGGAGGCAGGTCAGACATGCGGCAAACATGACTAAGGCCGCCTCCTGATTCGCGTTCTTGTAGCCGGCCGGCCCGCCCGGGCCCAGCTCGCGCCCGTCCAGGTCCATCTGTCCGACCATGTCCGCCAAGCCCACGGCGCCGTCGGCGACGGCCTTGGCGGCGGAGGCCACGCCGTCGCTGAGGCCGTTGGCCGCCGCCAGCAGTGCCGCCGCCGCCACGTCGACGGAGGTCCCGCCGGCCGCCGCCGGCGGCGCTGCCGCCGCTGCAACAGACGGGCCCGCGGCGGCGGCAGCGACGGCGGCGCCAGTATCGGTGGCGGCAGCGGCGGTTGTTGCTGGTGCTTGGTCTGCTGCCTTTGCGGCGGCTGACGGAGCTTGTGCATCGGGTGCCTCCGTCGAGGCTGGAGTCATGGTGGCGCCGGCGGCGGCGGCGGGCGCTACCGCTGGCCCGGCGTCCGCCCCCGCCGTGCTGGGCCCGGCGCCGGCGGCAGCGGTGACGTCAACTCCGCCCCCGCCGCCGCCGCCACTGGCCTCCTCCATGGCTGTGTCGCCACCACCACCAGGGCCGCCAACGGCGGGGTCGCCCTGTGCGGCGGCGTCTGTCGGGACCAGCGCTGCAACGGCGACGCCAGCGGCAGTGGCAGCGGCAGAGTCGGGTTGAGGAGTGTCGACGTCCATTGTCCCGCCGCTACCGCTGGCGCCGTTGGTACCAGCGCCGCCGGCGCCGCCGCTGATCGTCCCGCTGCCTGCCGCATCAGGGCTGCCGCTGGCGCCGCCACCAGCCCCGCTCTGTCCCGTTGGCGCGGCCGCCGTCCCGCTGCGCGCCACGTCAACATCCTTGCCGCCGTCGCCACCTGCCTTGCCGTCGCCGTCGCCACTGTCGCTGCTGGCACTGCTCGAAGAGATAGCACCGCTGCCACCGCTCTCTTCCTCGCCGTCGCTGTCGCTGCCGCTCCCACTGCTGCTGCTGCTGCTGCTGCTGCCTCCAGAGCCGCCGCTCGGCTGCGCTCCCGACGCACCACCGCCGGCCGCTCCCCCAGCCCCTGCTGGCCCCACCGCCGCCCCTGCCCCTGGCCCTGCCGCCGCCGCAGACCCCCCCGCGCCGCCGGCGCCCTGCCCCTGCCCTAGGCCCAGGCCCAGCAAAGCGTGCAGCCCCGCCGCCGCCACGCCCTGGCCCTCGCCTGCTGCAGCCAAATCCTGCGGGATGGCGGGTAGGCGGATGGACATGAATATGTGTGGTTGTGACGTGCAAATAGCATGGCAAGCCATCGGACAAAAGACGGGACGAGTCATTCCCATATCTCACCTGCAACAGTCCGGACCCGAGCGCCGGTGCGGTCGGCCCCGGGCCCAGCGCCGCCCCCCCCGGCCCACCCGCCGCCGCTAGGGCTTGCTGCAGCGCCGCCGCCGCCTGCTGCAACACCGCCGGCAGCAGGGCGGCGGCGCCGCCAGCACCGCTGCCGCTGCCGCCAGCGCCGCCGCCGCCGCCTGCCACGTGCGCCGTCACCTGCTGGACCAGCCCCAACAGGGCGTCCAGGGTTGAGGCTGCAGCCGCCGCGGTGGCGGCCCCTGCTCCTGACCCCCCTGCTCCTGCCCCAGCCCCTGCCCCACCCTCTGGGACCGCCACCAACCCCGGCGCCAGGGCCACGTCCACGGGGCCCGCCTGGCCCTCCGCCTCCTGCACAGCGGCCTGGGCCTGGGCCTGGGCCTGGGCCTGGGCCTGGGCTTGAAAGAACTGGTGAACCATCTCTGCCATGCCGTTGCCTGGGCCCTGTTGAGGTCCCGGCTGGGCCCCGGCTGGGCCCGGCTGGGGCTCAATGTCGTGATCTGGCGGCACGCCAAAGGGCGGCAGGCCCAGGGGCAGGTCCCCTAGGTCGCCGCCACCGTCGCTGTCGCCGTCTCCGTCCCCGTCCGCGTCCCCGTCCCCGTCTCCACCGTCGCTGCGAGGCGTTACGAGGACATCACACAGCGGGGCAAGTGATGGTTGATGCGAGGCCGCCTGGACTACCACACAAGGAAATGCGTGGGAGAGCGACTCAGAACTGCCCACGCCTTTCAAGAGCAGCCACCCCACAACCCACACCCGGACCCCGACCTCCCAAGAGGCCCACGCAGGCGCCCCCACCTGGGCTCCCCCTCGCTCATGGGGTCCTCGTCCTCGCCCTCCCCGTCGCTGCTCTCTGACGGCTCCTCGTCCGCCTGCTCCGAAACCAGCACCCCCGAGAACACCAGCAGCTGGGGCGGGTGAAAGGTGGGAAGGGTAGTCACAAAGGGGAAGGGGCCCGTGAGGTGTAATACTGTTGTAACCGCCCTTCCCTTGCCACGAGAACACTAGCAGCTGGGGGATGGTACGGATGTGGAGGGGTGAACCGGAGGGGTCGCCGTTGGGCGTCGGACGGGCGGGTATGTGTGCGCCTCATCCTCGCCCTTCCCGCCGCGCTTACGCTTCCCCGCTCAAGCAAACAGACCCCCCCCACCTGCACCCCCACCCCCACGGCCGCCCCCCCCACCTGCTCCAGGCTGTCCATGCCCGTCACTGCCCCCAGCAGCCCCGGGCTGAGGTCCACGTTGTTGAGGTACAGGTCGCGCAGCCGAGCGCCGGAGGCACCCGCGGCCTGGGGTGTGCAGGGCGTGGGGCGTGGGGCGTGGGGTGAAGAGTGGGGGCGGTGGGGGCGGGGACGAGGAAGAAGGGCCAGGGGCTGGCTAGCCGGGGCTGGGCAAGCCGCGCACTCGCGCCCCTGCCGACTCCCTTCCTCCCCCTCGCCACTCACCCTCAGCGCCGCGGTGAGGCGCGTGGTGGACGCCAGCGGGTGCCCCGCGCCGTACCCCGCCAGTATGGTCTGCAGGTCCAGTATGGCCAGGCGGGAGAGCGCGGGCGCGGGCAGGTGCAGCAGCGCCAGCAGGGCGGGGGTGGCGGGGATGTGCAGCTCGCGGAGGGGCAGGACCAGGCCCGGGGGCCACCAGGGGCAGGCCTGGGCCTGGGCCTGGGGGGAGGACTGGGGTGGAGCTTGGGAGGAGGCGTGGCCGGCGGCGGGGGTGGTGGGGGAGGCGCTGGGCGGGTGGTGGGGGCCGTGGGGTGGGCTGGGGCCGGGGTGGCCGGCCGGGGGTGTGGCGCCGTGCGGTGCCGGGGAGGGGGCGGGCAGGCCCATCTCCTCTGCGGGATGGGAGGCGTGGGGACGACATGAGACTCAGCCCGCTGATGGGCCCGAAAGCTGCAAGAACATTGCCTGCCCAACCGTTCCCATGCCCGAGCGCACGGCTGTCCTTTTAACCATTGACTTCGCACTATCCACTTGTACCCCTCCACCACCCCTCCCGTCCCTCTATCCTCTTTCCCCTCCTCCCCGCCCCCCGCCCCCCTCACCGCGCACGATGGCCTCCAGCGCCGCCATGACGTCCGGCTGCGGCCCCCGCGGCGGCCAGGAGGCGTAGGCCTCGTGGTGCACCAGCGCCAGCTTGGTCAGCCGCCGGCAGCGCAGCAGCAGGCGCAGCACGTGGTCGGCGGGGGCGCGGCAGGCCATGCAGCCGAGGGACAGCTCCTGGGGGGGAGGAGGGGGGGAGGGAGGGGAAAGGGGGAGGAAGGGGAGACGGATGTGTGTTCTGGGGACGTGTTGGTGGAGATTGCGAAGGCTACAAGGCCCGTTGAGTTGCGTACGTGCCGTTGCGCATGGGCCCCATTGTGCCCGCTCGCTCACCCGCAGGTTGGTGAAGACGCAAAGCGACAGCGGCAGCCCCAGCCTCGGCGCCGCCGGCCCGCCCACTGCCCCTCCCGCGCCCCCTGCCGCTCCTGCTCCACCCGCCGCCAGCCCGCCCAGCCCCGGCAGGCCCAGCGCCGCCGTCCCCGACAGCGCCGCCGGCTGCAGCGCGTTCCACCCCTCCATGCCCGTGCCCGGCACGTGCTCCTCCTCCACCATCTGCCCATCCAGAGCCGCCTGAAACACGGCATCCCCCGGGACCCCGTTGCCCATCCAGGGCGGCCAAGCGGCGGCCGCCAGGGCAGCGTTGATCTCGTCGGCTCCGCCGGGGACGGGGGGCGGGGCCGGCGGCGGCGGGGGCGGCAGGGCGGGGAAGTAGGGTGCGGGGAGCCAGGGCGGGAGGGGCGGCGCGGGCTGGGGCCCGGCGGGCTGGGCTTCGGCTGGGTCGGGGCCGCGGTCGAAGGCTCCGTCGCTCAGCTCGGCCCACGCAAACTCCAGGTGCTGTGGGAGTTGAGGGGTGCGCGAGAGGGTGGTGCGGGCGTCGTGAACGGCGAAAATGGGGCCCGGCAAGAGCGAGAGGCGAAAGGAGAGCTTGTGGGAACGGGAAAAGCATCCCCTGCGTACCCGCCGCACCTGCATCTTGCCCAGCGCTGCAGGGTCCGCGGCCGTTATGGAGTTGACCCACCTGCGGGGGCAAGGGCGGCGACCGGGACAGGTAAAGACATCGAGGAGGACGCCTGCAGGTGGCCCTACTAACAGACATGGCAGGGTGAGGTGAGGGTTACGGTGTGGGAGCGAACGCTCGTGCATGCCCACATCTTCCTATTTCCCAGACCACCCTACGCTCCCACCCATACACTAGTCCTCACCGCGTGAAGCCCCGCGAGGTGAAGAAGGCCCGCGGCGCCTCCCCCATGAGCCACCGCACCCGCAGCCGCTCCACGCCCCAGCCGGGGGCAACCAGCCGCTCCAGCTCGCGGCTCACCCTGCGGTACGGCACGGTACGGCAGGAAGGTGGTGCGGCGAGGGCTGGAGCCGCAGGGTCGTATAGAGCGATTACTAGGCTCCAGGCACCGCTGCCTGACCTCTACCCTCCAGACGACTCAGCCCATGCGGACGGTTCCCTACCCAACCACGAGTCTTTCCTCCCTTCCCATCCCAGTCTCTACCTCCCCACCCCCTTCCTCCCTCCTAGCCCCCTCCCACCCCACCTTCCCCACTCCCCACCCGCCCACCCACCACCTCCGCATGACCCGGTGCATGTCGGGCGAGGCCAGGTACGTGAGCGTCAGCTCCCGCAGCCCCGACCCGGGGGCCGCGGCCGCGGCCGCCAGCGGCGCCAGCGGCGAGGGCTGCTCCCAGGCCACACTGTCCCGCAGCTCCACGTGGGCCGCGGAGGGGAGCAGGGAGGGCAGCCGGGAGAGCGCAGCCTGGGGCGGGTGGTGGGGTAGCGGGTGGTGGGGAGGGGTGGAAAGGTGGGGTGGACGAGGATGGGGACGTGGGGCCACGGGAGGTAGAGAAGCATGGGAGAGCAGGGACGTCCGGGGCCCGGGTCGGCTCGACCCGAAGGTGCTCTGGGTCTGCACGGGACCCGATACCAAAGCCATGTCTGTACCCACAACCTCCAGGCGGAGCTTTTTAAACGCCCGCATAGTTCGCATGCACCCTCCCCGCCCCCCATGCCGTTGCCCTTGCCTGCCCTCACTCCCTTCATCCATGCACCAAACCGTACCTGCACCGCCGATGGCGCCATGACCACGTTGTGCATCAGCACCAGGTGCTTGGCCAGCGGAAATCGCGAGAACAGCCGCTTCAGGGCCGCAGTACGGGCATCCTCGATGCCGCCAGAAAGTGCACCACCACCCCCGGGGCCTAGAAGCCTGAGGTGCGTTTGCCATGCCGGCAGCGGGGCGAGGGCTAGGAGTGGGAGCTGGAGTGTTGTGACGTCGTGCGCTATGGCGCCCGCCCAGCTGCGGCAGACGAGGCGGAGAGCACCGCGCTGGTGGGGGGGCACCAGGCGCGCAACGCTCTGGAAGGCAAGGGGTCGACGGGGGAGAAGGGAGGGCAGGGGTTTTGCGGCGTGGTGGTGCGTCGCGTGTGGGCTCGAGAACCGGTGGGAAGGGCAAGGCAGGCCCAGATTGATGTGCGAAGTAAACGGCTGCGTGCGCTGGCGGTGCTCGCGGGCGGGCACGCCGCAGCGCCGGACTTGCCGTGAGGATTTCCGCTGGCAGCGCCTCGGCGTAGCTCGGCAGGTCCCCCCCGGCCTCCTTGACATGCTTGGTTGCGTCATTTGGTTCGTGTGACAGCTGCCGCTGCTGCTTCGCGGCTCGACGATCCTCCATGGCCCGCGACGAATCGTTTGGCACGAGCGTTAACGCCACATTCTGCAGAGGGCTAGCGTATGCATTACTTTGCTGTCAGAAAGCAACGTGAGTTAGCGCCCTTATCCCCGCGTGAGCTTGATGTCGGGCTTCATCGAGCGCGCGCGAGGATGTGACAAGCGGCCCGCACCGACAGCATACACAACGTCGAATGGACCAGAATACGCATTCCATATAGCTAGGGACGAGTCCCTGTGCGTTGCGCTAAACCCACACTGCCGTTGGCTGTCAAGCTCGGAGCCAGCCCTGGGCTCATGAGCAAGGCCGCTCGGTTGCAAGATGAGCAGGAAAAGGGGCCACCATGGGCGGCTTTGCCTCTGGAGCTAGTCCAGGTGGGTCTCGGCATAGGCCACTTCACGCCCCAAGGCTCAGATCACGGGTCCCCCGACACCAGCTCACAAACGGGATCACTCCGCTGCTATCGGGGGCTTGTCGAGGTTGCGGTCGGCCTTGTGCGGGCTAACATCCCGGGCCCATCCAGGGCTGCCACAACCGCAACCACGCGGAACTTTCCCTTTTTGTGCCTCAAACTGCCTGACCGTTCGCGACCTGACGCTGCGAATGCAGCCATTCAGCGGCAGACTGCACGGGGGGGTGTCGTCGGGTCTGCCCTGGTGCCGTCTCCAGCCCATCCCCTGGCTGCTCGGCTCTCCAGATGCCCATTCCGCTTCCTTGCCACATGTGCCACATCGCAGGATGTGCTATCCTTCCTTCCGACGTACCAGCTTGCCGCCGCGAGCCTGACCTGTCAGTCATGGCGAGCAGCGGCGTGCGGGATGGTCACGCACCTCATGCTCCCCCTCAACCACCCCCTGCTCCTGGCCGGCCCCGCTCGCGGCTGGGCGGAGGCTGTAGCAGCTCTGCTGGAGGCCGATCAGCGGAGAGCCGGTGGCGGCAGCACGCTCGCTCTCAGCGGCGCCCTGGCTGACGTCGCCGTGGGCCGCCGGCGCAGCAGCGGCGGCGTCAGCGGCAGCGCTGGCGGCGGCGGCGCTGGCGGGGCGGCCACCCGTGGCGATGTCGAGGCTGGCAGTTACTCCGTTGCCGCCGGTCGCGGCAGGCCGCGAGGGGGGCCGGGCGTTGCGAACGGCGGCGGCGCTGGCGGCAGCGGCAGCGGCGCCGGACCCTCGGGCGGCCGTCCGTCCGGCAGCGGCGCCGCCGGCCCTGCCGCCGCCGCTGGCCCCTTGGCTCCGGTCAGCGGCGTTGGCAATGGCTGGTACGGTTACGGCGGCGGCGGCGGCGGCTGGATGACGCCTGCGCCCCAGCACGTGGTCACGCCGCTGCCCCGCCTCCGCACCGACTTCCCGCGCGTGACCCACATCACCCTGGTGAGCACCCAACACCCTGTAGTACTGTAACCCTGGTCTCAGCTAGTGCAGTGCTCGAGGTAGCAATTAACCCCGCCACCATGCTGTTTCCTGTCCCCTAAGCCGCCCTTGTCCCCTCCATCCCTGCCCTGCCCCGCTCCTCACCCCCCCACAGGTCCACAACGCCCTGCTGCACCGCTGCCAGGTGCACGCCGCGCTCAGCACGCTTCGCACGCTGTGGCCGGGCGTGCGGGGCCTGTCGGTGCACGACAGCGTCACGTGGGACCTGCCGCTGGACTACAGCGCACTGGGGGTCATGACCCACATCACGTCCCTGGTGCGTGGGGTGTATGTGTGCAGCCGAGCCCATCCGTCCTACAGAGCTCATAGCCATTGTCGAGTTCTCTTGAAAGCCAACCGCATCTTTCCCTTGCTCCACTCCTCCTTCCCCTCCTCCCTCCTCTCCCCCCCCCAGGAGCTCCTGTTCCAGGGCCAGGGCGGCATGGACGAGGCGGGCCAGCCGCTGTACCGCTCCTCCATGCCGCACCTCTGCCGCCTGGCCAACCTGGAGGAGCTGTGCATGAAGTGGGAGGGGGGGAGGGAGGGAGGGGGAACCGGAGGGATGTTGCTGTGGATGATGTGGGTCGTGGGGCGGGGGACGAGAAGGGTAATGCGCCTTGAGGTGGTCAGCACTTACCCTCGGTGGTCGTGCGGGTGCTGGATAGGCCCTGCAGGCTGCAGGCCGTAACTTAATGTCGTGTGCACCCTCCTCGTTGCTCCGCAGGTGGATCATCGGGTACGACGTGGACTCCTTCCTGGACTTCGACGAGGTACGGCACTGCACGGCTGTAATGCGGAGCAGAGCAGTACAGTACGGGGCCCCGGTACCCCGGAACCCCCTCCCCGGCCCCCCCCCAGGTGTACGACCTGCTTGCCTCCCTGGTGCGGCACGGGCGGCTGCGCAGCCTTCAATTCGGGGGCGAGAACATCAACGCAGAGGGGGCCAGGCACCTGGCCAGCATCACGTCGCTGGAGGTGGGGTGCTGTCCTTGTGGGAGTGAGTGGGAGTGGGAGTGGGAGTGAGTGGGAGTGCACCGGTAACAGAGCGGAGGTGGATATGCTGCCTCCTGAGGGGTGTGCTGGTATTTGAGGGCAGGCCGCGGCTGAGCGCACACCACGTTTCTCCCGCGCTCTTTTCCCCCGCCGCCCCGCAGACCCTGAGCCTGGTGTGCGACGCCCGCCCCGCCTCGCCCTCCCACCTGCTGGACCTGCTCTCCATGCCCCGACTGGTGAGGCAGGGTGCCGCTCAGCGTGGAGCCTTGCAGGCTGATGGGAGTCTGGGGACGGGTCTTCATCAGCACCTCCCCACCCACCTCTCCGCGGCTTCACCGCCCCTCCTCCCCCCCCTCCCCCCCAGGTGCGTCTGGAGCTGCTCCACGTGTGTCCCGACCACGCATGGAACGCCCCCGCCCCAGACGACCCCAACCCCCTCATGCAGCTCTCGGAGAAGGCCGCGGGTGGGGCGGGCTGGGGGCGTGCTGGGTATGCGGATCTGTCTTTGTTGTTATGGCCTAGGCAAGCGGCGGGCCCTCTAGCGGGCGAGGTGGCTTGTGCCTGGGGCTGGGGCCGGCGGCGAGCAGGGCTGACAAGGGGCGACGGACGGCTGACCCAAACGCCACCACCACCCCTCCCTCCGCAGCGCTCTCCGTGAGCCCCCTCCGCTGCCTGGCGCTCAGCCTCTCCCCCGGCTGCCACCCGCTGGTGTCCCGCGCACTGCCGCTGCTGCCCCACCTGCGATCGCTGTCCGTGCGGGTGACGTCGCCCGAGGAGGAGGAGGCGCTGTGCACCGCCTTCCGGGCAATGCTGGCGGGGCCCCCGGCCCTGCCGCCGCCACCACCCTCCAGCGGCGCCGGAGGGGCCGGCGGTGGCGGAGGCGGAGGCGGAGGAGGGGGCGTGGCGACGCCCGGCGGCAGTCCGGCGCCGTCGCTGGCGGCTGCCGCCACGCCTCCGCCGCCGGCGCTGGGCCCTCCGCCGCTGCGCAGCCTGCGGCTAGAGAATGCGGAACTGGGTCCGGAGCTGGTGGGGGCGCTGGCGGCACTGACGGCCCTCACCAGCCTGCAGCTGCCGCGGGGGCTGCCGTCGGGGGAGCAGGTCGAGTACGACCCAGAGGTGCGTCATACGAATTACGACACGCACGTGCCCACCCGCCGTACTGCAGTACTGCCAGAAGGGCTTGCCTGGTAAAACTTGATGTCTGGCCATTGACGCGGCCTTCCTCCTGCCCCCCAGGCCGCCGCCGCTGCCGCCGCCGCCGCCGCCAACGCGCTCCTGGGCCCCGACGCCGCTCTGGCCGCAGCCCTGGCGGCGTCCAAGCACACGCTGGCGCACCTGGGGGCGCTGGGGCGGCTGACGGGGCTGCGGAGGCTGCTGCTGCAGATGGACAGCCCGCAGGAGACCGCACCCGCCTTCGTGGACGGAGGGTGAGACGGGGCGTGTGTTGATGCTGCCTGCATAACCAAGACAGGCTGCGCGCTATTGCACTGAGCGGGAGCTCACCCCACAGTCACCCCTACCTCCCCTCTCCCTGCTCCATTCCATGCCCACCCCCCAGGCTCGCCTCCGTTCTGTGCGGCCTGCCCCACCTCGAGTCGCTCCACCTCTCCACCTGGAACCTGCTGGGGGTGGACCCCTCGCCCCAGGCCCTGGGGGAGTACCCGCAGCCGCCGCACCACCTGCTGGGGGCACTGGGGCGGCAGCCGGACCGCGGGCCCGGATCTGGATCTGGATCGGGGCCCGAGTCGGGTTCAGCCGCAGTTGGAGAGGGTGGCGATGGGCCGGGGCCGTCATCGGAGCCCATCGGAGCCCATCTGGATCTGGATCGGGGCTCACAGCCGCTCATCGCGCCCGGGACCGCCGGTGCGGGCCCAAGCGCCGGTGCCGGTCCTGGGCCCCCCAGCAGCGCGGCAGCGGCAGCGGGAGGGAGTCAGGCGGCAGGGGCAAGCGCTGTGGAGGCGCCCCTCTCAGCCCCGGAGCAGCGGGCGGTGGAGGTGCTGCGGGGCGTCCTGGCGGAACTCAGGGCGGACATGAAAGCGCGAGAGCAGGCGGCGGCTAGCGCAGTAGCAGCGACAGGGGCAGGGGTGCAGGCCGCACCGAATGCAGGAGCAGCAGCGGCACAAGGAGGGGCAGGTGGAGCGGGGGCAGGGGCAGCCGCGGGGGCGGAAGCCGCGGGAGCAGGCCCAGCACTCTCCTCCGCAGCGGCAACCCCCTCCGCGGACCCCTCCGCGCCCACGGCGGCAGCAGCGGCCTCCTACGAGGCCGGGGTGCCTGTGCCCCCCAGCGTTGCGCCTCTGCTCAGTCTGGCCCGCCGCCTCCGCGAGGCCCTCGAACCCCTGCGGCCCCCGGCCCTGCCCCGAGTGCTCCGGGAGGGCGGGCTGCTGGGCCCCGGGGCTCTGGAGCCGGGGGCGCTGACCCCAGAGCTGTGGAGCGAGCTGGTGCAGGGGGGGCCATCCGGCTCGGGGGCAGCAGCGGCGGCAGCCGAGGCAGGGGCAGGGGCAGGAGGCGCGGCGGGGCTTGGGCTTGGCTCAGCAGGGGGCCCGGGCCCAGCGGCGGACGCGGGAGGTGCAGCGGGTGCGGGCGCTGACGCGACAATGGGGGCTGAGGATGGGGCGGCGGGTGACGCCTCCGGCAGCGGCCCTTCTGAAGCGGGCAAGGGCGTTCCGAGCGTCCTGTGCCTGGCAGAAGCTCTGGCGACGTGGGAGGCCGTGGCGACACTAAGCCCCGGCGCCAACGCCACTCTAGGCTCCGGCTCGTCCTCCGCCCCCGCCCCCGCCACCCCCTCCTCGCCCCCCTGCCTCCCCCCGCTCCCCACGTGGGCCTGGTCCGGCCTCCGCTCCCTGAGCCTGACGCACTGGGCGGTGGGGTGGCAGAAGCTGAGGGACCATGGGCCGCCGCAGCCCGGGAGGTGCTACGCAGTGAGCTGGGACCTGCTGCCAAGGTGCGTGACGTGGTGGAGTTGACTGGAGGCTGTGTCTGAGGATGCATGGGTGTTGCGGTCCACCGGTCTTTCTGCCTGAAGCTCTTGGCTCCACTTCCCACACACAACACAGCTCCTGACCCGACCTCACTACGTCAACTCATCCACGGGCCCTCCTACCCCCTGCCCCTGCCCCCCCCCAGGTGCCTTGAGGCCCTCCTGCTGGTGCGCTGCCAGCTGGTGGGCAGCCGCCCCCCGCCCGCGCTGCGCCACCTGTGGCTCTCCGACTGCCTCACAACGGGGGAGTCGCTGCCGCAGGCGAGGAGGGAGGGGGAGGGGCTACGGAGATGTGCTGGGTTACGGTGGCGTGTCCCCCTCAACACATGCTGCCCCTCGCACGCCCCACCCGCCCCCCAGGCCCTGCCCCTGGCCCCCGAGCTGGAGACGCTGGTCCTCCGCTGGCCCTGCTGGCCCGAGGAGGGCGAGCCGCCGCTGCACCGGAGCGCACTGCTGGCAGCGGTCACGAAGATGCAGGCGGGTGGCAGGGGGAGTGGGAGGGGAGTGGGAGTCGTGTCGTGTCGTGTTCGTGATGGTTGTAGGCCGAGAGGGTGTTGATAGCTCTGGGAGGGGTCAGAGCTGGAAGGACATTGAACATGAACCCCATGTCTCTGCCTCACTGGTCCACTCCCTTCACCTCCTCTCCTGCACTCCCTCGTGTCCATACATCGCCTTCCTCGCTGATCCACCTCCACCTCCCTCCCTCCCCCCAGGGCCTCCGCACGCTGGGCCTGGGCGGCCTCCGCTGCCCCGACGTGTGCGCGCTGGCCCCCCTGCAGCAGCTGAGGCACCTCATGCTGGAGCCGCAGCAGCCGCCCAGGCCGCAGGGGGAGGCGGCGGCGGCGGCGGCACAGGTGGGCGGGACGGGACGGCCATGCATGGTGCCTCTGCGCCGCCCTGCCCTGCCCTCTTCTCGTCTCCTCGTAAGCCTTGCCTCCCCCCTCCCCACCCTCTTGCCCCCAGCGAGACCTGTCCCTCCTGGACACGCTCATGTCCCTCCCCCCCGGCTCCCTGGCCGGACTGCGCACGCTGTGGCTGCCCAACTGGGCCATGCCCATCAAGCAGCTGCTGACGTGGCAGAACATGCTGCAGGCAGCCATGCCGCTGGTCGTACTGAGGGTCACGGAGTACGACGTGGTGTGGACCGTGCCCACGCCCGTCATGCACGTGGCGCCCGTCGTACCGCCGTCGTCACGTGCGGAGCGGTGGGCGCGGGGCCGTTCGACTCCCACGCCGCCGCCCGACCTGATGAGCACCGGCGGCGCGGGGTGCCGTACGCCCTTTGGCAGCCCCTTCAACACCCTGCACGGGTCGGGGCTGGGTGCGGGCGGCGTGGGAGGGAACGGAGGGGGGAGGGGCCACGGCGCGCACGGCGGGGGAGCGGGGGCGAGCACGCCGGCAGTGGGGAGGTCTCCACAGCCGCAGGGGCAGGGGCAGGGCGGTGGGGGTGCGGGGGCCGATGTGGAGGGGCCGGATGGGCAGGAGCTGGAGTGGTGGCGAATTGGCTGCTGGTCGGTGCAGTGAGGGAGGGGGGGCTGCCGCATGCATGGAGGTTGGCGAGGGAGGAGGGAGGCTGGATGAGCCGTGCCGTAGCAAAGCAGATTACACGGTGGTGCTGTGTTGAGGCCATCTCACACAGGCTAACAGGTTGCAGAATTGATTATGAGTCGGTTCCGGCACAACAGTGCACACCGCTCCCGGCCTTGGCGCGTGCCGGTGTTTACGTGGGCCTTGACCCGCGGGAATCTGTACCGACCCGCATCAGCCCCCTCCGCGTCTGCCACGGCGCTTGTCCCTTCACGTACAGGTCTGTATGGTGATGCTGGGCGGGGCTGGGACTCTAGCGAGCCGCCGGAGACGCTGCGCGCACGACCCGCACTCCCAAGTCACATGCTCCAGGTAACTTGTGTGTGGGACCGCTTCGGGACAACTTTGCAGTGCTCTGGCGAAAGCCCTGGTTGCATGGTCACCGCGTCACTGCGGGTTGCACCTACCAGTCCCCGATTGTTCGGAAAGGAACCTGGGTCTGCACTTTGCTGGCCTGCTTTTCGCGTCTGCCACTTCCCCTTCCCCTGACTTATAAGGCAAGGTGTTGCCGTGTTCGTCTACCACCTGTGCGCCCGCCGCCGATCCTGCTGGCTTCAACCAACACAGCCCGCCGATGCACACGAGGCCTACTGCCTTTGACGCAGCCTCTACCCCCTTCCACCCCAATCAGCTCCAGCGACCTCGTCAGGCGACAAACCTTTCGCTCCCAACCGACCCGCAAGCATGGGCCAAACCTGCCTCTCTAAATCTACCGTTCTACCCTAAAGCATGGGGCCCATCCACCCCGGCAGGCAGAGCGCCCCCCCAGCCATCCTGCCACCCCAGATAGAAGCACCCTCCACCCGAACTACCTCCACATGCGTCACCCATCCTCACGCAAAGACGCGTGCCAGGCCCTGCGAGTTCTCCGGCGTCCTTGGTGGTGCACGGACTGCCTCCCCCCCCGCACTCGGCTCCCCCTCGGGGGCCACGGAAGCTCATGTCCCGACCTTCATAAGCCCAGCCCTGCGCTTGGCTGCCCGGCGCAGCTGCCCCAAGCGCCCACCGCTCATCCGCCGCGCCTTTCCAGCCGCCCCTCGCTCGCTGGCCCCTCTGAGGGCAAGGGCGGCCCCGGGGCACCGCATGCCGTGCAGCTGGCTGTGGTGGGTCTCCAGGCCGGCCCGCCCGTGCAGCGCCCCCTTTCGCCTCCATGAGCGGGGCCAAGAAGCATGGCGAACCCCATGTCCGCCCTGCTGGGGCTTCGGTCCATTCGCATTGAGGCCATTCAGGGCGGCACTCCGGCGCTGCTGCCGCCTCGCTTGCCGCACCGCTTCCTCGAGGAGCGCCACGACCTCCGCGAGGGACCACCGCCGGGCGGCCTCCAGCGCCCTCGTGTACCAGTCCTGCCGTGTGCGTGTCGGGGGGGGGGGGTCGGCGCAAACAGGTAGTACATGTATGCTAGCAAGGGCGCGGTTGCAGGGTAGGCATGCTTACGCACCCACCGTCAACCCCACGCCCGGCCTTGCCCTCACCGTCCCCACAGCCTGGTCGGCTGCACCGCGCAGCATTGCCCGCACCGCCTCCACGTGGCCGTTGTAAGCAGCCCGCATGAGCGGCGTCCATCCGTGCTGCGACGGCGTCCGTGACAGGAGCGGTCGGCAACCGTCAGTCGAGACTCCGGCGCACACGCACACGCAACAGCACACAACCCAGGCGGACTCGTTCTATCCCTTGTGCCGGACACGGACAAGGCTAGACCCGCCAATTCACACGGGTCAGTGATGCCTCAGATCCCGGCTCCTCCTTGTCCAGTAGCGCCATGGCCATGCCCCCACAAGCTGCCCCTTGCTCCTCGCACCCACCTCGCACTTCGCTTCCACGTTGGCCCCCCTGGCCAGCAGCGCCTTGACCACCCCCGCGTGGTCTTGAGAGGCGGCGCATTGGAGGGCGGTCCACCCTAGCTGCACGTGTAGGGGCAGAGGACCAAGAGTGTCACCAGCGGCCGGAGCGTTGTGCGGCGCAGAGCGTTGGGAAGCGGGCAGCAGGGAGAAGGGCTGGGCGGTGCTGAATGGGGATGGTGCCTTGCGTGTATGTACCGGAGACTTTTGCGCCCAGACTGCGGGAGCGGGAGAGGTGATGCATGTTCCTCCTCAGAAGGTGAGGGTCAGCAATCGGCCGCCCTCGCCGGGTCTATCTGACGGTGCACTCCAGGCAAGCATGGATAATGACTACCCTAGCCACGAGACCCTCGCACCCACCTTGTCCACCTTGTCCACCTTTGCCTCCCCCTTGTCCAGCAGCACCTCGACCACCGCCCCGTGGCCTTCGAGAGCAGCGACGTGGAGGGCGGTCTTCCAGTTCTGTGTGTGCAAGGGTGTGTGCGAGGGATGCTTAGGGACGCTCCGTTTCTGGCGTCATCTCATGGGGCCGTTTGACCGTGCATGCGCCCACCTTGTCTGTCGCCTCCACCTTCGCCTTCCCCCTGTCCAGAAGCACCTCGACCACATCCGCGTGGCCTCTGGAGGCGGCGACGTGGAGGGGGGTGCGACCAAACTGCATGTGCAAGGGAACAGCAGGCATGGGCACGGCCCAAGAATGACCTCCAAACAGAAGGACAGTCGGTGAGGGGAATGGTTGGGCAGGCAAGGGCCAACTGACCATAGAGGCTGCACACGACAGAAAAGGGTTGTCTCCCGATCCCAAGTACAAGGGAAAAGTAGATGTGGGCGCAAGGGATAGCGAGCAGCAGTCAGCAGGCACAGGGGTTGGGAGAAGTGCCTGAAGGGCCAAGTGCCTCTGCTCAACCGTAAGCGGCGGCGCGGTAAGGGGCCGGTTGCGTCAATAGTTAGGGAGGCCGAAAGAGTTGTTGCCCTGCTGCCCCATCCATCCACCGTGTTTCTCGCCTCCACGTTCGCCCCGCCTTCGATGAGCGCCTTCAGGCACTACTAGGACTACTAGGTTGTTTCCCGATCCCGCTAGCACGCACCTTCTCCCTCGCATCCACTGTCGCCCCGCCTCCGATGAGCGCCTCAACCTTCCCCACGTCCCCGCTCCAAGCAGCTCCATGCAGACCTGTCCAGGCCCCCTGCATGCATGCATGGGCCAAGCACGCGTCCCACCAATCCAGCAGTGTAGTGGATGGAGAGTCTGAGCGTTAGGGTGATACGGCAAGGTGCACCCCGCACGTGCGCCCTTACCCGCTCGGTGGTGGCCGGCGGCTCCGGCCGCTCCTGCTCCTGCACCTCCATCACCGCGTCCGCCGCGCAGGGGGCAGGTGCCAGCACGGCAGGCACCACCGCCGGACGTGCGGCCTGGCCGGGTGTGGTGGCCGCGGCAGGTACTGACCCCCCAGCCGCCACCGCCGGAGGGGGCGGCCCTGAACCGGAACCCTGAGGCGAGAGCCCCACAGCAGGCGAGACCGCGGCGGCCCGGAAGCACCTGGGACAGACCCCGCCGCCTCCACTGCGGGGCAGGGGCCGCTGCCCTGCACTGGTGCCGCCGCCTCGCTCTCCACAGCGGGCGGCTGGGCGGCGGCCGGCGCAGCCCCCGCCTCCTCGGCTGAGGTCGGCCCCGCCCCCCCAGCCGCGGAGCGTCCCACGACCGCAGCGGGGCTGGCCCCCGCTGTTTGTGCCCCGGCCTCCTCCTCGCGGTGCGGGGTCCGAACTCGCCTGGCCACATTTGGCGAGCTCCCCGCCCCCGCGGCCACCGCTGCTTGTGCGCCCACCTCCTCACGGCGGGTGGCTGCCGCCGCCGCCTCCTCAGCACGGCCCACGCCCATTGCCGCTGCCAGCTGCGCCCGAGCGACTGCCAGTGCCGCCTCAGCGCCGCGCGGGGCTTCCTGCGCCGCTTTCAGTTCCCTTCGTAGATCCTCCCTCCCCGCCTCAGCGCTGCGGCGGCCCTGCTGCTCCTCCATAGCTTCTGTCGAACGGCCGCCGTCTCCTCCTGAGCCCAGAGCCGGTCCTTTCGATCCGCCGCTGCTTGCGATTCCGCCTCCTCCGCACGGCTGTTGGCTGCCGCCGCCGCCGCCTTAGCGCTGTCCCAGCCCTTCTGCGCCTCCGCCAGCTTTTCCTGAAGGCCCGCCACCACCGCCACCGCCCTGGTGTTCAGCTCCTGCTGCGCTGCCAGCTGCGCCTGGAGGGCCGCCACCACAGCCTCAGCGCGGTGGGCCCCTTGCGCCATCCCTGCCGCCACCGCCACCTCCCTGGCCCCCGCAGGCATCGCGCCGTGCAGGCCTGCAAGCACCCGCGCCGCTCCGTCCGCTGTTATCGCCTGCATCCCCTCCTCGCCCTCTAGCCGCCGGGCCTTGGGGGCTCGCTCATCCCCGCTGCCGCAACCCGTGTGGCCTGCTGCCCCCCGGCCCCGCCTGTGGCCGGCGTTCCCCTCCTGCGGCGCCGCAGCAGGCACTGCGGGGCCCGGGCCCTGGGCCGCGGGCCCCCACGGCAACATGTTCGCCCAGGGTTAGCCTCCCTGGGGGTAGCCTGCTGCCGTGAAGCCGTCGGCTGCGAGGCCCCAGCAGGGAGGAGCACTAGCACCACAGCCGCGAAGGGCGGCTCTGTCGGAGGCAGCCGCTGCGGCAGCGGCTGCCAGTGCTGCAGCTCTGGGGGCGTTGCCACGCCCGGCTGCTGTCAGCAGCTGCTGCTGCTCCGGCTGCTCACGTGACCCTCGAGAAAGCATGGCGACCTGGCTCGACCTGGCAGCGCGGGCCAGGCGGGGGGGAGGGGGGGCCCCCGGGCACAGCGTCAGGAAAACCCCGAGCCATTGCCTACGGACCAAGAGCGCTTGCATCAGGCCAACATGCGGGCACAAGATCGCCCATGCCCACGCCAGTGCACAAGTTCATTCTGCACTCACGAAGTGGGATCGCGACCGAAGTGCTGCGTTCCGTCAACCGGCAACCCACTAAGTCAAGTGCGGTTTGAAGTAAGGCAGACGATGTAGCCACGCCTCGCCCGGCGGGTTACCCTGGTCGCTGTTGCGGTTACTGCGATAGCATTTGCCCGTGGCCTCTCGCTCGGTTGCTCACGAGCGTGGCGTCTTAGTACTATGAGCTTAAGTGTGTCTTCCTGGCCAGCGCCAGACCTTGCGGGCCAGCTGGGTTGCAGTTGGAGATGGCTGCAAAGGCGAGTGCGACGTAAAAGCGAGCTGCACGAAGGGTTGGAACGCGTGGAGAGCAGCTGAGTGCCTACAATAAGTGTGAGGAGGAGCTGGGGTAGTTTATGGCGTTCCCGCCATCGGGCCCCGCAGACGCCGGCCCCGCCTCCGCCCTGGAGGCTGCGCTTTAGGCACTTTCAATTCCAGCCTCACGGGGGTCATTGCATCTCAGGGTGTCGACATGCCCGTCTCGTGCGCGAGGAGTGCCTGGAGGATGAGGAGGGGCAGTCAATGGCGCTCGCCCCCGCCATCGGCCCATCGGGCCCGGCCTCTGCACGGCACCGCCCCCGGCCCCACGGCAGGTGCGACTGGAGTTGCACATGAGTCCCGGCCACGCATGGAGGGTCCCCGCCCCGGGCGACCCCAACCCCCTGATCCAGCTCTCGGAGGAGGCCGCGGGTGAGGAGGCTGGGGGCGCATCTTGGATTCTGGGTTCTGGGCTTCTTATGGAAGATCGAAGTTGTGACGGGCGAGAACATCGACCTAGCCCGACCTGAACGTGAATGCCAGGGGTTCTCGGCCCTCATGGCCCTAATGTCCGGCCCTCAGCTGCACCCGTGCGGCGTCGTGCTTGCACTTGGGCCCCCCTCGCCTTCCTCTCTACGGCATCACCTCCCCTCCCGTCTTCCTCTCTGTCGCCCCTTAGCGCCCACCTCCCAGTCTGGCCTCCGTTCTGTGCGGCCTGCCCCACCTCGAGTCGCTCCACCTCTCCACCTGGAACCTGCTGGGGGTGGACCCCTCGCCCCAGGCCCTGGGGGAGTACCCACAGCCGCCGCCGCACCTGCTGGAGGCCCTGGGGCGGCAGCCGGACGGGGGGCCCGGATCTGGATCGGGATTGGGGGCTGATTCTGGCGCCGGAGTGGAGCCTGCGCTGAGTTCAGGCGCAAGGAGAGGGGGATGGGTCGGGGCCGTCATCAAACAGCTGCTGGCGTGGCAGAACATGCTGCAGGCAGCCATGCCGCTGGTCGTACTGAGGGTCACCAAGTAAGACGTGGCGTGGACCGTGCCCACGCCCGTCATGCACGTGGCGCCCGTCGTACCGCCTTCGTCACGTGCGGAGCGGTGGGCGCGGGGCCGTTTGACTCCCGCGCCGCCGCCCGACCTGATGAGCCCCGGCGGCGGCACGGGGTGCCGTACGCCCTTTGGCAGCCCTTTCAACAATCCGCACGGGTCGGGGCTGGGTACGGGCAGCGTTGGAGGGAACGGAGGGGGCAGGGACCACGGCGCGTACGGCGGGGGACCGGGGGCGAGCACGCCGGCGGGGGGGAGGTCCCTTCAGCAGCAGGGGTAGGGGCAGGGCGGTGGGGGTGCGGGGGCCGATGTGGAGGGGCCGGATGGGCAGGAGCTGGAGTGGTGGCAAATTGGCTGCTGGTCGGTGCAGTGAGGGAGACGGGGTTAGTTGCCGCATGCATGGAGGGTTGGTTGCAAGGAGCGGGGGAGACCTGGGGGCCTGATGATGTGTTGGGGCCCGCTCAGACAGAGAGACGGATAGGCTGCAAGATTGCTGATGGGTCGGCGCCTGACACCGGGTATCAACACGTGCGTCTTTGCAGTGCTACTCACACCCTCCCGCAATGGCACGGGCAGTGTCTGTTGGGTCACTACTTCAGCAAACAAGGGTGTCTGTCCTCCTCAGGACAGGGAAAAGGGCTGAGCCCCAAACAACAGGAGTGCCTGGTCTAGACTGGGCCGATACTGGTCTGGTCGATCACAGCCAGCGCAGGGTCGATAACTTTCCACGCTCTTAATCACAAGCGATAGGGATAAGGAAACTCGAGCTTGTGGCACCGCGAGCTGGGCGTGAATCGCATGTTCTTGCGTGACGCAGGCACACACGGACGGACGGACGGACGGACACCGACACGGGGTAATCATAGAGGGCTGAGCCCCCCGGCTGGCGCTCCGCGCCAGGCGCTGCGCGCCGGGGGCTCAGCCCCAAAACGCATCTCCACGTACATCCCAGCACACCTGCGACAACTCCTTGCCGTCAAGGAGCTGCATCACTCCCGCCGGTATTATAAGGGGCACGTCAACCGCGGTCTGCTGCCTTTTTGCTTAGGTGCCCACCCGGCCTGCTGTCCCTTTGGCGGGCCACACACACCGGCCTACTCTGCTGCATAGCACGCGCTCGCATTCTCGCTTCCCATTGGGTGCTCCCTAAACACACCGGCCTGAGCGCGCGCTCGCATTCTAGCTTCCCACTGGGTGCTCCCTAAATACACCGGCCTGCTCACAACTGAACTAAAACGTATCACGCGCCCACCCTACGCATCCTAAACGCACCAGCCATTCCGTATCTTGGCACAACTGCGGCAGCTCCCAGCCGTTAGCCACTCCGATAGAAAGAGCCCGCCATCCTGCCAGATGATCTCCACGCGTGGGCCGCTATCAGACTACCTATCACCATGCGCCTACCCTCGAGCACGGGGGCAAGGCCAACCCAATGGTCAAAGCCCGCTCAGCCATCCTGCCCGAAAGACCCGCCACCCCAGTCATATCTACTGGAGGTGCCCGCGCTCACGCTGACACGCTGTCCTGACTGCTGCACGACGGTTGACCCCGGCCCCGCCTTGGGGACCTCGTCGGAAACTTGCTCCCAAGCTGCCCAGGCCAGAGTCGCAAGACCAAAGAAGCATGGCGAACCCCATGTCTGCCCTGCTGTGGCCTCTAGCACTCCGCATGCGGCGACTTAGGGCGGCATTCCGGAGCTGCTGCCGCCTCCGCCTGGCACCGCCCGCGTCGCCGCTTCCTCAAGGAGCGCTACGATCTCCGTGCGGGACTCCCCCCATGCCCAGCGCAGCGCCTTCTTGCACCAGTCCTGTTGTTGGGGAAGCACAAGCAGGCAGCACATGCAATCAGGCGCGGGCTGCAGAGTAGGAACGCCCACGCATCTGCAGTCCACCCCACGCCCGGCGGCCCTGCCCTCACCGTCCCCGTAGCCTGGTCCGCTCCCGCGCGCAGCAGCGCCCGCACCACCTCCACGTGACCGAAGAGAGCAGCGTGTTCGAGCGGCGTCCACCCGCCCTGCGGGGATGGCAGAGAATAAGGGCGAGCCCCCGTCAGCCTGGGACGACGGCGTCAGAGACAGGAGCGGTCGACAACCGTCAGCCGAGACTTCCGCGCACACCAGCACGAGCTTAGACAGAACCTAGACAGACTGGGGGCGGAAGGCGTAAGAGAGACAGACTCCGGCGCGCACCAGCAGGAGCACGAGCGCAGGACCTAGACGCACGCACACGATCTGCCTCTTCCCTGCGAAGTACACATATCGGCACGGGCAAAACATGATCCATCGTTGTGCCCCACACGCACCCCCCTTGTATGCCCCCAACAGTGATGTGTTGCAACTTGATGTCCCCCTTCCTCGCAATCTGCCCTTGCCCCCCCCAAACCCTACATACCTTGTCTGCCGCCTCCACGTACGTGGACGCGTCCGCCCTCCCCGTGGCCAGCAGCACCTCGACCACCTCCGCGTGGCCTTTGCAGGCGGCTGCGTGGAGGGCTGTCCGCCCGTCCTGCATGGGCAAAGGGGTGTGCGAGGGAGCGGATGCTTAGACCGCACGGAGAACCCGGCACGCAATCCGTTTCAGGCTTCAACCTACAAGTAAGCACCTTGCCTGGGTGCCGTCAGTCAACCTACTGATAACAGTCCCCCCTGGACGGTTTCGTGTGCCCCACGGGCTGGTACCCTCCTTTCCGCATACCTCGTTTACCGCCTCGACGTCCGCACCGTCTCGGACCAGCGCCTCGACCACCGTCAAGTGGCCGCTGGAGGCCGCGAGGTGGAGGGGGGTGCGACCAGACTGCATGTGCAAGGGAACAGCGGGGATGGTTGGGCAGACAAGGGCCAACTGACCGCACAGGCTGCACACGACAGGAAAGGGTTGTCTCCCGATCCCAAATGCAAGGGGAGAGTAGATGTGGGCGCAAGGGAGAGCGAGCAGCAGTCAGCAGGCAGAGGTTGGGAGAAGTGCCTGAAGGGCCAAGTGCCTCTGCTAAACCGTAAGCGGCGGCGGCGCGGTAAGGGGGCTGGTTGCGTCAATAGTTAGGGAGGCCGAAAGAGTCGATGTCCTGCCCCATTCACACACCTTGTTTCTCGCATCCACGTTCGCCCCGCCGCCTTTGATGAGCGCCTCAACCTTTGCCACGTCACCGTTCCAAGCGGCAGAGTGGAGAGGTGTCCAGACTCCCTGCATGCATGCATGGGCCAAGCACGCGTCCCATCAATCAAGCAAGCACATGGATGGAGGGTCTGAGCGTTGGCTCAAGGTGATACGGCAAGGTGCACCCAGCACGTGCGCCCTTACCTCCTGGGCGGCGGCCGGCGGGTCCGGCTCCGGCTGCTGCTGCTGCTGCTCCTGTGCTTGCGCGGCTGCCGTCGCCCCCTCCACCTTCTGGGCCTCTGCCACCGCCGGCAGCTGCTGCTGAAGATGAGGATGCTGCTGCTCCGGCTCCTCCTGCTGCTGCTCCGGCATCTCCTCGTCCTCAGCACAGGGGGCAGGTGCCAGCACGGCAGGCACCACCGCCGGACGTGCGGCCTGGCCGGGTGTGGTGGCCGCGGCAGGTATTGACCCCCCAGCCGCCACCGCCGGAGGGGAGGCCCCTTCAGGCGCGGACCCGCGAGGCGAGGGCCCCACAGCAGGCGCGGCGGGCAAGGGCCCGGCAGCGGCCGGGGCAGACCCCGCCGCCTCCACTGCGGGGCAGGGGCCGCTGCCCTGCAATGGTGCCGCCGCCTCGCCCTCCACAGCGGGCGGCTGGGCGGCGGCCGATGCAGCCCCCGCCCCTGCAGCGAGCTGCCCGGCCTCCCCTGATGAGGGCCCCGCCCCCGCGGCCGCGGAGAGCCCCTCAGCCGCACAGGGGTTGGCCGCCGCCGCCTGCTCAAGATGCGTCGGTTGCGCTACCGGCTCCTCGTCAGGCTGTGCTTGAGCGGCTGCGACAGCCCCCCTCCACCTTCCGGGCCTCCGCCTCCGCCAGCCGTCTTCGAGCGATCGCTGCGAGCATCTTCACCGCCTCAGCGGCCTGGCGGGCCTTATCCTCTGCTGCCTGCTGTGCCTTCTTAGCGCTATCTGCTTGCGCTTCCGCCGCCTCTGCGCGGCGGGTGGCTGCCTGCCGTGCATCCTCAGCGCTATCTGCTTGCGCTTCCGCCGCCTCCGCGCGGCGGGTGGCAGCCTTCGCTGCCTCCCAAGCGCTGCCCCAGCGCTCCTGCGCCCTTCCCAGCTTTTCTTTGAGTTGCCACACATCCGTCTCAGCGTTACGCTTGGCCTGCTCCGCCACCAAAACTTTCACTTGAAGCTCGCCCACGTCCGCCACAGCGCTGCTGCGGGCCTTCGCCTCCCCAGCAAGGTCCCTTCGAAGGGCCTCCGCCTCCGCCTCAGCGCTGTCCCGCGCCTGCTTCGCCGCTGCCAGCTCCCCGCGAAGGTCCTCCGCCTCCTTCTCCGCCGCTGCCAGTCCTCCCCCAAGGGCCTCCACCGCCTCCTCAGCGCTGCGCCGGCGCTGCTTCTCCTCTGCCAGCTGCCCCCCAAGGGCCACCGCCTCCGCCTTAGCGCTGTCCCAGCCCTGCTGCGCCTTCGCCAGCTGCCGTCGAAGCTCCGCCACCTCTGCCGCCGCCGCAGCGCTGCGGCGAGCCTCTTGCACCCCAGGGGCGAGCGCCCCTGCTGCCTCCAGTCCGGGCGCCGCCTCCGCCTCCGCCCCCAACCCCGCCGCAGGCATTGCGCCATTCAGGTCTGCAAGCACCTGCGCCGCTTTCGTGAGCTCGTCGTCCTCTCGCCGCTGCTCCTTCAGGGCTTGCTCATCCTCGCCGCCGCCATCCGCCGTGCGGCGGCCTGCTGCTGTCCTGCCCCGCTTGCGGCCGGTGTTCCCCTCCGGCGGAGCCACAGGAAGCCCTGCGGGGACTGGTCCCTGGCCCCAGGCCCCCGCAGGGACCGCGGTGGCCAACCGGGGGCCTGCTGCCGCGTAGCCGCCTGCGAGGCCCAGGGGGTGGGCACTTGCACCGGTCGAGCCGCTGCTGCGAGCAGCAGCTGCAGCAGCGGTCGCTAGTGCGGTGGCGGGGTGGGGTGGGACTCTTCCGGCTGCGGACTGCGGCCGCTGCTGCAGCCCGTGATGGTGGTGATGCTGCTGCGGCGGCGGCCATCTGCAGAGCAGGGCCACCTGCGGGGTCAGGCCAGGGTCAGCGGGCGGTGGGCCACAGCGTCAGGGAAGCCCCTGGGGCGCTGCTGGGCAACCGGCGGTGCCACCGCATGATCATTTTGTCCCATTCTACTCTCACCAGCTGTGCCGCTAAAGGTTGTGTGTTAGTTGCGGTGCTGCCCATATTGCCCCCAGGCGGCAGCCATGGGGCTCCGGCACCCTCGGCCTGCTCGATGCCACGAACTGGCGCCCACGGTGGCGCAGCGGCAGGGCCAGCGCCCACACGATCCCTGAGGTCAGAGCCCCCGGGGGTCGGCAGCAAGTGGGCTCGCAGCATCAAAAGGCCAGGACATCGGCGCCCAAGGGTGGGAATTGCGGGAATGGGCGCGCGCTCCGGAGCGCTTACCCCCCAAAGTACGAGTTCCTTTGCGCCATCGGCTTCAGCTCGACCAACGCCCGACGCAACAGGCCAGGGGCATTGCCGCCGAGCGAGGGGGCATCCGCCTTGCTCTCACACTGTGAGGTCCTCTAAAGAACGCGACTGATATGCACTACAAGACTGGAACTGCCCTCGTGGCCAGAGTCTAACGTTTGTGGGCCGCGAGCATGCACTTCGCGCCAGGTGAGCTGCGGGCAAAACTCCTGGGCCACAGCAGTAAGTGGAGATAGGTTATGACAAGATGCATAGCGGGGACAGGTGGTGTCGCTGAGAAGCCTCGGAAGGTACGATTTGGGGGTAGTCATGAGGAGTCGGGTAGGGTCGGGTCGCTGAGGCTTGGGCTGGGGGGCCCAGGGTTGGGGCTTGGGCGGGGTCGCGCTCACCTTGGGGCGGGGTGCACCATAGAGGGAGCGCCCCCCCCCCCGCCTGCACCCGCTCTCCTGAGGTCCTCCTGGTCGCGGGCTCGACCGGCCGCACCCGTGGGCCTGCGGTAACAGCCTGGGCTCGGCTGGGCTAGGCGGGAAGGGAGGGGAGGGCACGTGCGCTTGCTCCGTCCTACACACCGGCGGCAGTGAGCCGAGGGAGGCGAGGTGGAGGCGAGGGGGAGGCGGGGGGGAGGCGAGGGGGACGAGTAAGATGGGGTGGCGGGGTACGGCGGGGTGATGGGGGATGCGGGCAGGGGGGAGCCGAGGCAGGCTAAGCACACAGCGAACCAATCTCCATGGCCTACCCCAAGCCCCGACCCCTGCGCCTGCACCGGCCCTTCGCAAGATGGCAACCATCGCCAACATCGCCATTTCGCTCTCCTTGCCATGGGTCCTCCTGTTCCTCTCTCATCCCCCAGGCCCTGCCCCTGGCCCCCTCCCTGGGGATGTCTTCTAACCCCCTTCCTGGGGACCCGCGGACGCCTGCACGCACACGCTGGGGGCCTCGGCACCACAGGATGGCATAGGAAAGATAAGTGACGTGTCCGAATGCGTTGCGTGGTGCGGCCCTTAGGATCACCCGTGCGGCTGCTTGCTCCTGCCTGTCGCTCTGCCTCTCCCTCTTTCTGTTGCGTTGCGCACAGCCTAGTTGCGTTCAGCTGCATCCCCCTTCGTCGTCGTCCGGACTACGCTGCACGGCCCCTGCGAGCACAGAACCCCCTCCCTGGAAACGCTGGTCCTCCGCTGGTCCTACTGGCCCGAGGAGGGGGAGCCGCCGCTGCACCGGAGCGCACTGCTGGCAGCGGTCACGCGGATGCAGGCGGGTGCTGAGGGTGGTAGGCCCTGACAGGGGCAGAGGCGGGAGGGAACCTGGAACCGAATGGAGGGGCGCGTGGCTCGAGCTCTGCCGATACATCAACAACTACCCCCTGGCCCCCGGGCCCCGGCACGCCGGCCACGGGCACCTCACACACGCAGTTAACCTGCAGCCGCTAGCTCACTAGCCTGCAACGCTCTGGACCTACAGCAGCGAGAGCAGCAAAGCAAGAGCACCAATGGAGATGCACGCTCCGTCCCTCACTGCCAACACCTCCTCAGGACCCGTACGACGAAGCCCGCATCCAACTGTCTCTCCGGCGTCCGGCCGTACGCATCACCTTCTATTCCCGGTTACGAAGGGGGCCTCGTAACCCGCTCCCAATCCCAACTAAAACCCTCAAGCGTGGCCAGGCAGCAGGACCCGCGACCCCTGTCGCAAGCACCCTGACACCCTGACACGGCAGCATGCCCGCCTTGCCGCGGCAATACCGTATGGGCCTCTCAGCGCTCGCTCTCACCACAAGTCTGGAGTGATGCCAGCCATGCCCGCAGGCCCAGCACACGACCCCTGGTCCACACCAACAGATAGAGCGAGCCGTAGATCCCCGGCCCCGCCCACGCTCTATCTCACACACGCACGCCCCTCGCTCGTAAAGGGGCCAACACTCTCCACTGGCCCGCACTTGTCTCACTTCCCTGCTCTCCATTTCTACCGTCACGGCCCTTGGCCATTCATGATGACACAGAAGCACGCGCAGCGGCACCCACAGCAGGTTCCGTTGCCAAGCCGTGCGAGTTCGTTGAACCTGGAACTCCCCCCCCTCTGCACCAGCAGTCTCTACGCAGCTCATTTACCCACGTGGTCGGTGCGGCGAAGGAGTGGCCGGTGGCCCGTTGATACCGCCCCGCCCCGCTTTAGACCCATGCTTATGCTGGCACCCCCCGGTCCAGCAGGTCATGTCTTTACCTCGAAGCTCCCATTACTCCCATCCCACTCCCTGGTTGTGAGGAGCCGCTGCTGCTACGGTCGAGGCCAGCCGAGGCGGCGCAAAGAGTTCAGG